>VWZS01006100.1:240528-286231 GCA_013397075.1 Rhabdornis inornatus
AGTCTCAGGCTGGAGCCCAGCAATGATCATTTCCTGTTTGCCAGATGCCAAAGGGAAATGGTGTCAGTATTCAGACCCACACCCCAGAGCAGCTCTCTCCTCCTTGCAGAGCCTCAGCCCTTTTCCAGCATGCAGGAACACCGAATCCAAGAGCACGAGACACTCTGGGGTATCTGTGGCAAGTGGAGAGGGCAGAGCCCCGTTCCCCTGGCGAGGCTCTCCCAGCTCTGCAAACACAGCCTGGCTCTGCAGGGCCCTGTGCAAGGCATCCTCCTCCAATCTGCCTCTCACACATCCCCTGGCTTCACAAAAACCACTTCAGCATCCAAATGCTGTCGCTCCCTTCAAAGCTTTCCTCTCCACTGTGCAGCCTCAGAGGAGGCTCAAAGGTTTCAGGGAGATTACATTTTTTTCACCATTACCCCTCTCTTCTCTCCTCAGAGATATTTTTAATGCCTTCATAATATTAAAGGGATTGCTTGAATGCAAAGTGCAAGACGACACATTCCGCTCACGCTAAAGCTCCCTGCTCAATCCCACCCCCTCCTTCCCCATCCCCTATCAGCCTCCCCACACCTGGCTCCCAGGAGCTTTTGTTGGAACACTGGCCTCAAGAACAGCCCTTCCCCAGGAGGGATGCAGCCTTTCAAAGGGCTGTGTTGGAAAAGGAACACCCGTGCTAAATCAAACAGGATGACAGCACATGCAGCAGGGTTTTCCCCAAGGCCCCAGAAAGGAGGGAGATGGGAATGTTGTGCATGTTTTATGGCTTTCCCCTCTCCTCACCCCTTTGTGCTTTCAATATTAAATCTCAGGGCAGCACTTGGGAAGAATTGGTTAGTCCTGAAAATAACTATTTCCCCGATGGTGAGCTGGGAGTGGAGCAGCAGAACTTTGGAACAGGGGGATTTTGATCAGTGCAGGATTTTGGAGCCCATCAGCTGCAGGGACAGGTCTGGCTTCTGGAAGTCAAGAAACCTGCCCTGCTCTACACCTGCCACTGAGTTTTATTAAGATTTTAGTCTCCCATGAGTCTCATTCTCCATCCCTCAAAGGGAGGCCCCTCTCTTGTGCAGGGCACTTGGCAATCCCCAGGAGACACAGACACAACCAGTGCAGTTGTGTGTTATCTTAGGACCCCATCATTCCAAGGAGAAAATGCTTTCTCCTACTGCTTGGTAGCTGTAGGGTTTTGGAAAACATTTATCATTTTAGCAGAAATAGCAAATGCCATGCAGCCAAGCTTCTACCTTTAAGGTACTTCAAAGGTAAAAGCACCAAAAATGACTCAGTGCTTTGCATCAACGAGTTTCTAAGAATCCTGGCCCTTTGAGAGAACAAAGCATTTGTTCATGCCGTGATAGCTCAGGACTCACGGATTCTGCACTCCCAGTGCTTCCCAGGCTATCTTTTCCAGAGGCAGAGGTGTTGCAAAGCTGCCCATCTGAGCTCCCTGATCTGGGGGAAGGTGTCCCTGCCCCTGGCTGCGAGTGGAACAAGATGGCCTTTAAGGTCCCTTCCAATTCAAACTATTTTAGGATCCTCATCTGTTCAAAGCAGTCCCGAATTCAATATTCCATCTGCTTCCCCATGGAGGAGCAGCAGACCCATCTTTCCTTCAGAGCCAAAGGGAAAACCCTGTGGGATTGCTGCGTGCTGACGAACAACACGGTCACAGAGGGTCACAGAGCAGTGACAGGGAGGGGACAATGCATGGGAACACCAAGAACAGGCTCTAAAACAGGCACACTGGCACTGAAAGAAAAAAAAAAGGAAAAGGNCAGCACTTCATACCCTCGCACAGCAATATTGTCAGGGAGCACAAACGAACTGCAGAGAGACAGCCACACCTTGTGCCACATGGATTGTGTCCCCGTGTCACCCACACCTTGCCACATGGACCATGTCCCTGTGTCCCCACGTCCCCGTGTCCCCATGTCCCTGTGTCCCCATGTCCCTGTGTCCCCACGTCCCCGTGTCCCCACGTCCCCATGTCCCCACGGACCTTCTGCAGTCACACTGCCTGGGGTGAGCCAGGGCAGCCGGAGCCCCCACCCCTGGCAGCCCCGGGGGCTGGGACAGGTGAGCCCTTACCTGGGCGTCGGCCAGCATGATGTCCTTGATGTGGGGCAGCCCCCTGGCCTCGCCGTTCTCCATGCGCACGTAGTGCACCTGGTAGCCGCGGATCTGGCCGTGCTGCCGGCTGGGCAGCGGCGAGCGCCAGAACACCTGGATGGCCGTCGAGTTGAGCACCTCCACCTCCACCTTGCGCGGGGGGGCGCTGGGCACTGCGGGCACGGAGGCAACACAGGGGCTCCATCACTGCGGGCTCTGCTGGAGCCTGGCCCTGCTGCTCTGGGACGTCACTCACTGGGTCTGAGCCCTGGCAGGAGGGGACACTGAGCACCTGNTCACACCACAAAAGGAAGTGGGAGAAGGGAAGAGGCAGAACCAGCATGGGAAGATTTGAGGATTTTTATGTTTTTTACTTACGTATTCAGCAGTGTCATCTGTTTCCCACTGGGCAGAGAACAAGAGAGGTTTGGCACATGAGAATACAAGAGGAGAAAGAGGGGAAAGACAGAGACACAGCATGAGGAAGGAGTCCCTGAGCAAGCAGCCACACAAGGTCAGAAGTTACCAGGCAAGCATGAGGGAAGAAGTAGAGTGGGAGAAATTAGTAGATTCCACTGTGGCCTTGGCCTGGATTAAAAGAGTTCCNCGGACCTTCTGCAGTCACACTGCCTGGGGTGAGCCAGGGCAGCCGGAGCCCCCACCCCTGGCAGCCCCGGGGGCTGGGACAGGTGAGCCCTTACCTGGGCGTCGGCCAGCATGATGTCCTTGATGTGGGGCAGCCCCCTGGCCTCGCCGTTCTCCATGCGCACGTAGTGCACCTGGTAGCCGCGGATCTGGCCGTGCTGCCGGCTGGGCAGCGGCGAGCGCCAGAACACCTGGATGGCCGTCGAGTTGAGCACCTCCACCTCCACCTTGCGCGGGGGGGCGCTGGGCACTGCGGGCACGGAGGCAACACAGGGGCTCCATCACTGCGGGCTCTGCTGGAGCCTGGCCCTGCTGCTCTGGGACGTCACTCACTGGGTCTGAGCCCTGGCAGGAGGGGACACTGAGCACCTGAGTGAGCACCCCGTCACCTGAGTGAGCACCCCACCGCCTGAGTGAGCACCCCACTGCCTGAGTGAGCACCCCATCAGCTGAGTGAGCACCCCACCGCCTGAGTGAGCACCCCACCGCCTGAGTGAGCGCCCCATCACCTGAGTGAGCACCCCACTGCCTGAGTGAGCACCCCGTCACCTGAGTGAGCACCCCATCAGCTGAGTGAGCACCCCACCGCCTGAGTGAGCACCCCATCACCTGAGTGAGCACCCCGTCAGCTGAGTGAGCACCCCACCGCCTGAGTGAGCACCCCACCACCTGTCCCTGGCCTCCCAGTGAGCAGGGGTGAACTTCTGAGGGACCTGATCTGCATGGCCTGGGCACAGGGATGGCAGCAGCCCCATCCCATCACCAGTCATGGCCTGGACACAGAAATGGGAGCAGCCCCATCCCATCACCAGTCATGGCTGGACACAGGGATGGGAACAGCCCCATCCCATCACCAGTCATGGCTGGACACAGGGATGGGAACAGCCCCATCCCATCACCAGTCATGGCTGGACACAGGGATGGGAGCAGCCCCATCCCATCACCAGTCATGGCTGGACACAGGGATGGGAGCAGCCCCATCCCAACACCCCATCAGCCTTCCACAGGCTCCTCTGTGCCCAGTTTGCTCAGATGGAAGGAACCATTACAGCTCCAGATCTCCTCCTGAGGGCAAAGCCAATGTCCAGTGAGCCAGAAAAGCTCTGGTCCTGCCTGTGGGAGGTCAGGGTGGAGAGGGTCAGGAGAAGGCTTCTCCTTGGAGTTCCCTCATCTCTCAGGACAGAGGCTTGGTGGCTACAACCACTGTGGAATCTCAGGACAGAAAACAAGAGGTGTCTTGGATGGAATTTGGGCTGAATCCTTGGAAATACTACTGCTACTACAGGGCATGGCAGCTTCATCTTCCAGGAAATCACACTTTCTGAGAAGGGCACTCTGTGTTACATTTGGATGTGGGCACAGGCTCAGGGAAACAGGACTAACACTGGGGACAAACCTGTTGCTTTTTAAAAATTCTTTTTATTTGGAATAGATGAAGAACGCCTGAAAAATTTGGGATTTCCATATGTTATTTACTTGGCCTATATTATTTGAGGTCCTGCCCTTGCAGTGAGGGTGCTCCTCTACCCTCATGCACCCATTCATGCTTTTCCCTGGTTTTATTTTACTGCAGAAATACCAGGAAAATTCAAGTCTCTGAATGGGGCCACTGAACTGTTGTCACTTGAGATTCCTGAAACTTTAACAGATTCCTCCTTTCTACGACTGACAAAAAGCCTGACTTAAGGAGGAGGTAGTAACAAGGAATGTGTGGGAAGAACCCTTTAATATTTTAAAACATGTGCTGCCAGGCACAGGGTGGGATTTTTGGGGCTGTCCCATGCAGGACGAGGAGCTGGACTTGGCTGATCCTTGTGGGTCCCTTCCAACTCAGGACATACAATGACTCCAGAAAACCAAGTTCTGGCAGCAAAAGATTCCTCAGAGCAAAGTTTTGGTGCCTTGGCTGCTCCTGGCTCAGTGAGAGCATCTTTTCAGGGGGAGTGGTGCAGTCAGGACTCAGAGCTATGAAGAAAGCCCCCAGAAATGGAGGAAAGGCTCTAAAGCAGGGCAGGAGAACCCCAGAGACCGCAGTGCTCAGAGGGTGATGGCACAGAGGATGCTGCACAGCACACAGCTCAGCTCCCCCTCCAGCCCTGAGCACCACTCCAGAGCCACAGGAAGGGCCTGGCTGTGTCCCCCTGGCACAGGAACAACCCCTGCAGGGACAGGGACCCCCAGGAGAACCCCAGAGACCGCAGTGCTCAGGGGGTGATGGCACAGAGGATGCTGCACAGCACACAGCTCAGCTCCCTGTCCAGCCCTGCCTGGCACCACTCCAGAGCCACAGGAAGGGCCTGGCTGTGTCCCCCTGGCACAGGAACAACCCCTGCAGGGACAGGGACCCCCAGGAGAACCCAGCAGAGCTCACTCACCATCCTCATCCGTGCGGACGATGACCGGCGAGCTCTCCGGGCCCGGCCCCACCTCCGTGTGAGCCACCACGGTGACGCGGTACTCGGTCCACTTGTCCAGGGACTCCAGCAGGATCTGGCTGGTGCTTGGGGGGATATCATTCACCTCCTTTAGCTCCGTGTCCTCCGAGTCCAGCGCTCGATAGTGGACGCTGTAGCCGGCCAGGACGCCGTTCTGGCTCTCGGCCGGAGGCGGCCGCCAACTTACCAGAATGGCGGTGGAGCGGGTGCTGACACATTTTACATCTTGAGGGGGGGCAGACGGTTCTACGAGGGGGGAAAATTCAGGAGCGGGAAAGGGAAAGAAGGGAGAGGGGAGGGGGGGAAAAAAAAAACAAACAGAAGATGGGAAAGATAAAAGAAAAAAAAAAAAGGAAAATGGTAACAAAAAAATCTAAAATAAAACGTACGAAAGTTTGGTTTAGGAAGATAAAATTAAAAGAGAAGAGAGCTTTTTGTTGTTGTCTTTTTTTTTTTTCCGAAATGAAGAGGTTTTTTTTTTTAAAAAAAAAAAAAAAAAACCAAAAAACACCNNAAAAGAAAAAAAAAAAGCCAACAGAAATTAAATGGGGCATCAAAACTGAAATGGTGTAAAGCAAAGGACTAAACCAGCGAGCGGGCCAGCCAAGAGGGGTCCTGCTGCTTCCACTAAGCTGGCACCAGCTAAGCACCCAGCTGCACCCTATAAAAGCCCTTTCCTTTGGCTCCCTGTTTTACAGCAGCCTGGCAAATGCTGCTCTGGCTGGGAAAGCACTTCTTTCCAACCTCAGTCTCTGGGACCTTGAATTTCTTTGAAGGGATCTGTGAAAATTAAGTAAGAAAAGCAAATCTTTTGCCAGAAGGCTTAAATTTAAGAGTCTGTACCTCCAGATGGAAGTGATTAGGTGTCCCCAGACTGGAGAAGGCCAAATCCCACAGTGGGAATGCCCAGGACACTGCCAAGCAATGGTGTTTAAAGAGGAGGGTTTAGAGAAAACACTTGCAGAAGGAGGGAGGCAGTGGGTTTGGTGAGGTATTCAGGGATCCAGGGGATTTTCCAAAGCAGCAGCAAGTCTAATTCCCACTGCACTCTCTGCCTGAGCCACCCCAGGGTGTTTCTGAACATCCTGGAGAAAACCTTGGGACCTGTGGCCGTGCCCAGGCACCCTCTCAGGGTGGCAGCAGGGGTGCAAGGGTGACCAGGGGGTGGGGAAGGTGGAGCCCACAGCTCTCCCTCAAAGCTCCTCTCATCCCATCCCTGCCCTGGGCAGGAACAGCTTCCAGCACCCAGGGTGCTCCTTCCTGCCCTGAACACTGCCAGGGATCAGATCACGCTGCTGCCAGCCACTGGTGACAGCTGACCAGCCCAGGGAGGCAGAGTGTGATACATCCCCAAGGCAAATCCATAAATCCAGTATCACCCAGCTGCAATAAAGAGCTTTTAACTCTCTGCACACTGGGGTGACCTCACAAGCCCCCAAGTATCACCTGCAAGGAGCAGCAGATCAGGGCTGGTCACTGCTTCTCATTCCTCTGATGCTTTTTTTAATCAACAAAAAGCTCTTTTAGTGAGGAATGATTGTTTTCAAACCTCTTACTCCCATCCTTGAGTCAAACCCAGATGTTTAGGCCCAGTTTGCCTGGAGGACTCTGCTAAATCCACTCACACTTAGCCCAGTTGGCACTGGAGTGAGAGCCTCACACTTTCCAGGAGCCTCCAGGAGAGAGGGAAGTGGCTTTTCAAAAAGGGCAGAGATAATCCTTCCACTGCTGTCTGAGCACCCTGCCCAGTAGGACATTTTGGGTGTTTCCCTTCTATTTTTATGCACTATTGCTGTCTTCAGGCTGGCAGAATGAACCCCTTCTCCCCAGCACTCCCAGTGAGGAGGCTGACAAGCCCTGGCCATGGCTGGCCACGCAAAACAACACAGAAGATGTCAAATGAACCAAACCAAAAAGAACAAACTGGAAAATAAAACATAAATCAAGCCAATAATTTGAAACAGAAAAAAAAAACCAGAAAGGAAATCATAATAATAAAATAATACTGATATAAAAAGTGACTCCTTCCAGAACATTCCCAGTCTGTTTACCTACCTTCCACGCTTCAACTGCTAACTTATAAGACTTTCTTACAAGAGAACAAGAGGAACTGAGCTACGAGGCCAGACCAAGCTCCTGGTGGGTTTCTGCACATGACTGGCTTTTAAAATGCCACTCTGCTCATGATGAGTCCCCCCAGTCCTCCCCCAGCAGCAGAGCCCCAGCTATTGCAGAAATGGCAATTTTGGACCCCAATCTGTTCTCTTTTGCTAAACTGTCAGCACGAAGAGCAGGGCAGCACATTCCCAGTGACAGATCTCCTTCCCTCTGGCTCTCTCCATCTGCTGTGATTGCTGCAGCACCTCTCCAGGACAGAGGTGCACTGCTCATCCCACGTGCAGAACCAGCTCAGGGATGGTTTCAGGGTATGGAGGGGCAGACTCAGCCCTCTCCCACGGCTGCTATGGTGCCACTCCCTTTTTTCATCCTCACCGGAGGCTGGGCATATTAAAATCCACCTTTTCTGCTTAGTTCCAGCCAAAGCCACCAGAGCTGAGAAACCCACTGCAGAGAGGGTCTGACCTGACCTACCCTTCATCCTGCACCTCATTCTGAAAGCCCCAGGAGGGCGAGCTCAGCTCCAGCTGGCACTGGGGGCACTGTCTGCGCTGCCACGCTCGCTCACTCACCCTCTAGGCTCCAGCACAGGCACCTACTGAGAGGCCCTGGGGTGAGGCCTCCTTTTGGGATGGTTTTGCACTTTCTCTGGTCAAAAAGGCGGGGTGGGGGGTGGGTGATGTGGGAGAAGGCGCAGGTGCTGCCCGGCCCCCTCCCCATCAGCCCTGGACTGCAGCACGAGGAGAAGAGCCAGGGGTGCTGGCTGGCCACGCTGGACACTCCTCTGGCAGCTCCTGGCACTGATTCCTTCACAATCCAGCCCAACCTGTGTGACCCTGGGCACGCTGGGGACAGCGCCAGGAGCCCAGTGCCACCAAGCCCACCTCTGCCAGCTCGGTTCTGCCCTTCCCTGGGCAGGGAGGCAGGCACAGGCAGAGCCCCCAGCCAGGACAGCGTTGCCTTGGCCTGCTGGCTGCTTTCAGCAGCGTTTTGGGACCCCTCCCCACCCTCCCAGGGCTCCGGGACACCCAGGAGTGTCTGCAGACACAGGGTGGACTGTATTTGTGAATCTGCTTGAGACCAGCCAGTACTCACCTGAGCTGCACCTTTTACATGCTTTAAAGTTGACTGTCCAAGCCACAAGAATGACCCTTACTGACCTTGCACAATATCATGTTTTTTAACCCTTTAGGTACCATAGACTTTGGGTATTTCATTCACTTCATGTGAGGAGGGGGACAGGAGGGAGAGTGGAGCTGTATGGGGGGAAATCCTTTCTTGGGCAGGAACAGAGGGTGAGAAAATCTCATTGTTCCTCTACACCTGCACATGCAGCCTCACAGCACCCACCCTGCCACCCCTGCCTGCTGACCACGCTTTGCCCTCAGGAATTTCCCAGTGGGAGAGTTGCCAGGGAGCCTGGGAAGGTCATGGCTAACCAGAAAGGGCAGACCAGCTTCTCCCAGCCATGAGAGTCTGTCAGTTTTACAAGCTATGTCTTTGGTACTTGAAGAGTTAAAACCCAGCTACTTCAAGAAGAAAAAGATACTTTACCTTTAGTTTAATGGATTTTACTTTGGTTATGATGCTCAGGAGGAGCCACCCTGGCAGGGAGGTGCAGGGAGGGGCTGCCACATGCGGGTGGGTGCTGGGAGGGGACAGCAGCAGGACCAGGGAGAGGCTTTGTCATTCCAGAGACAAGAGATGCCATCGTGGTGTGACATCGCCAGCGAGGGACAGGGACAGCGGGGAGCTGGCTCATCGGGTGCAGGGCATGCAGGCAGGCAAGCAGAGAGCAGAAGAGAGAAGAAAGAAGAGGCATGGAGCGGGCCAAGGAGGAGCTGAACGGAAAAGGAGCTGAGGAGGGAAGACACAAAAGCCTGTCCCGAAGGTCTGTGAGCCGCAGGATGTCACCCGGAGCAGGGAGAATTGACTCGTTCCTCCAACAGCCAGCCAGGAAAAAATGTTTCACCGTGTTACAGGACACTGACAGCTCCCAGCTGATGTTCTTAAGAGCATTAAATTAATGAGACTCTCCCTATGAAAGCTGAGCTACAGAGAGAGAAACCCGTCCGTGTTCTGGGCAGATGCCAAGTTAGAAAAAGCCCCAAAGCCTTCCCTCTTCCCAGATCCCCTTTTCCTCACCCTTAAGGGACAAATTTTCACTAAGCCCTGCTGCCACCAGCTCCCACACCCCTCTTCCAGCATGTTTTATTGAACCAGAAAACACAAATCCCAGACCATCTTTGCCTCCCATCCCCACAGGTCTCAAGGAGAGAAACCCCTTGGAAAACAGAAGCAGAGTGTGAGTTCAACACTTATTTTTCAGGTCCTTTCAGTTCATTTCCCCCACCCCACAGAGATGCTCCCTCTGACAGTACCACACTGGGATCAGAACCAGCAGATGTGCAGCAGAGTCAGGAAAGGATTTTCCTAAGAAACGTAGAGAGAGTATGGAGAAAAAGAAAAGAAGGAAAAAAGGGGAAAAACATTTGAAGGAAAGAAAAACTGAAAAATCTTTGAATGGAGTGGGGGCCCGAGAAAGCCCCAGTGAGGAATTCTGTTTGTGCAGAACCAGACTCCCCTTTCTTCCCACTCCTCAGGGGACAGAAAGAGAAGGAGGCAGGGAAAGGGAGAGACAGCAGGATGTGACAGTTCAAAAGCCCAGCTGAGAGCCTGCTGCTCCCCCTTGTTAGGGACTCTGAGGGATGGGAGCAGGGCTCTCCCTCTCACACTGGTGACCAGAGCCACTTCTGAGTTAGTTCTGCTCCTGGCTACTCCAAACTGCAGCGGAGTGATTTAGTAGAGATGAGAGGAGACAGAAAACACAAAGAACAGCTGCCACAGCCACTCATGCAGTGAAAAAACACCTCATTTAAAAGCAAAGATCTGTGAAAAGCCCAGGTTGAAATATTGCCATCCAGGGTTATTGTCCCCAGGGCAACAGCGAAGGGAGACAATCCATTAAACTAAAACCAGCACGTTTTGGTTGCATACACTCACTCCATCCTGTGTGATCAATATCCCCCTCCCAGCCTCCACAGGGCTCCTCTCTCCCGCTCTGGGAGCCCAAAGGGGCCATTCCCAGAGCTCCAGGCCCTCCTGCCCTCGGCTGTGGAGTGCTCATGGCAGAGAGCAGGGCACAGCCAAAGGTGGGCAAGGCTGGGCCTGTGAACAACAACCTTCCCTTCTCCTCTCCCTCCCTGTTCCCCACGGTGTCCCTGCAGCTGCTGGGGCTGTGGGGACAGCCTGTGCCATCCCCTGAGCATGCTCAGCACAGGCCAGCGTGGCCACCACGAGCCAGCGTGGCCATCACGAGCCAGCGTGGCCACCACGAGCCAGCGCGGCCATCACGAGCCAGCGTGGCTCCCAGCCCCAGTGGAAGGTGCTGCTGGTCCCCCAAAGCCCAGCTCTGCTCCTGGCTCACATCTCAGCTACCTGGACCATGAAGGGAGAGGACAGCAGGTCCCAGGGGTGTCCCCCCTCCCCGGGGTGAAAGGCCAGCCCCCAGCTCACACCCCGTGCCCACCAGGTGTGCTCCCTGACCGTGGTCCCCTCAGAGAAGGCTGCCAAAGCAGGGACACCTACTGGACTGCAAGGTGCGCTCTCGGAGCTCCGGGGTGAAGGCCCCCAGCCCCAGGGCCGAGCGGGCGGCCAGCCGGAACACGTACTCAGTGTTGGGCTTCAGGCCTTGCACCGTGAACGACGTCGTGGGCTCGAAGTTCTTCAGCACCTGCGATGGGCGAGGGGGGAAGAACCAAAATAAACCCAGACAAAGGCAGCAGGGGTGAGGCCAGAGACCAGAGACCTGCCCATGCACACCTGCCCATGCACACCTGCCCAGACACACCTGCCCATGCACACCTGCCCAGGCACACCTGCCCAGACACACCTGCCCATGCACACCTGCCCATGCACACCTGCCCAGGCACACCTGCCCAGACACACCTGCCCTGCTCCCCTCGCTCTGACACCGCAGGGAGCTGCTCAGCACGGCCCTGCTCCGCTCTGCACTCACCTCCTTGCTGTGCTCTCCTTCCCTGTAGAGCAGCTCGTACTTGACGATGATCTCCTGCCGTGGGGGGCTCCACGACAGCGCAATGCTGGTCTCGGTCTTGGCCTCTGCTCGGAAGTTCATCGGCTGCCCGGGAACTGGCAGGGACAGGGAGCCAGCGGGGCAGGGGAGGCAAGATGGGAAACAGGAGAAACCACATTAACTTGGCTAATTAGGAGCCTCCTGCCCTGTTTTCTTCAAAGCCTGTGTAGGAAGAGCACGTCAGCAGCAAAATGCCACACTGCAGCGTGGGCAGGTCCTGCCTCTAGAGCTGTGGAGTTACATCCCACTGCAGGATTCCAGCATGGCCAGAGCTGCTGGAGATGGAAGAATCCCCGTGGATTATCTGCCTTTTTCTCAGCAGTGCAGAATACAACCCTTCCCATCAATCCCAGTACCACAAGATTCTGGAAGTAGGAAGCTCATGAGCAGCCCATTGAGGACACAGGGTTTCCTCCCATACCCCACGCCAAAAATGTGCTGGGTGACAGCCCATGGTAAAACACCTTGTGTTTGCAGCTCAACACGTAACACATTCCCCACTCATCTCTGACAAAGCAGTTCCTGCCTGGGCAGTTTTACATCTGTTAAAGACATTTACAATCATGGAATGGTTTGGGTTGGAAGAGACCATAAAGCTCATCCAGTCCCATGGGCAGGGACACCTTCTGCTGTCCCAGGCTGCTCCAAGCCCTGTCCAGCCTGGCCTTGGACACTGCCAGGGATCCAGGGGCAGCCACAGCTGCTCTGGGCACCCTGTGCCAGAGCCTCCCCACCCTCTGAGTAAATGATTCCTTCCCAACATGGAATCTAAGCCTCCAGATGAACCCAGCAGCTCTCCTTCCCACAGTGACACAGGTGCTCACCTCCTTGCTGCGTTTTAACCTGGATGGGGTCGGACAGGGGCCCGTCCCCCACGGAGGTGAAGGCCAGCACTCGCACGGTGTAGGTCTCGTCCTCCAGGAGGCTGCCCACGGTGGTCAGCAGGCTGTCATCCACGTTGTGCTTCTGCCAGTTGCTGACGGGCTGGTCGGGCTCCATGGTGTAATAGACGCGGTAGCCCCGGATCTGCCCGTTGGGCTCCACGGGTTCCTCCCACTGGATGATCATGGTGGTGCTGCTCAGCATGCGGCCCTGCACGTTGCGGGGGGCGCTGGCGGGGGCTTGTTCCCCAGTGCGGGTGACCACCGACTCACTGGGGGGCCCCTGCCCGATGCTGTTGACTGCAGAGACCCAGATCTCGTACTCGGAGTTGGGGCTGAGCCCCCCGATGCTGTAGCGTGTGGTGGTGATGTCCTCCTTGATCTGGTAGGGTCCGTCCTGGCTCTTGGACTTGTACTCAATGACATAGTAGGACACGGGGTCTGGATTTCCAGAGTCCCAGGTGATGGTGATACTCGTTGCTGTTGTCTCTGTCACCACCGGCGTCCCAGGAGCCTTGGGAAGTGCTGAGAATCAGGAAGAACAGGCATTTAAAAAAACCACGGATGCTGAAATGGTGCCTAATTGGTGTGGTTAGGGCTGCAGGAGCCGGAGGCACAGCACCAATCCTGGCAGCTCAGGAAAGTGCTGCTGGAATATGAGGAACCTGGTTATCCACTCTATGATCCTCCTTAAACTGCTCCATCAAAGGCAAAGCGTTCAGCTGAACATCTGGAATCATTAGCACAGGCTTCAGCTGCACATCTGCCAGCTCCCGGGGCAGGGAGGGACAGCAGCTCCTCCCCAGCACGTGCTCACACCTCCCTGCTGAGCCCCCACAGCAAGGAATGGCACAGGGCGGGCTCTGCTCTCCAGAACAAATCCCAGAAATGCTGGCAGGGCTTCCCCTCAAGCCACAAAGCCCCATGTCCCCTCTCCCTCAGCCAGGGAGTCCCTGTGAGCCTGCTGGGGGCTGCACTTGAACTGTACCTGATGTGTTCTAACTTCATCTGCTCTCAAGCTTTATCTTCTCACTGCACACTTTAAACCCTTTCAAGCTTCCTTTTCAACCTCTTCTTATCCCGGAATGGTTTGGGCTGAAAGGGGCCTTAAAGCCCATCCAGAGCCACTCCTGCCATGGGCAGGGACACCTTCCACTGGCCCAGGTGGCTCCAAGCCCTGTCCAACCTGGCTTTGAAGCCAAACTTCTCTAGACCTGATCACAGTAAAGCTCCAACTTCTCCTTTCACCTTCTGCCCAGGAGAGCCACAGGTGCTCACACTTAGAACAGAGCAGGGAACAAGATCCAAACAAAATTACAAAAGACAGAAAGTACCAGCAGGGCAAATTCCCCGTGTGAGGAGATGGGAGAGTTGGAAGCAGAAGCAATCTGCCCTACACAGCAGCTCTTCAGATTGAGAGGCTAAGACAGGGAAAAAGGGAAGGAAGGGAATACTCAGGAAAATAAAAGGACACGAGTCCAGCCCCAGGAGCCCTTCTGCTGGCACAAGAGCCCCACTGCTGTGCAGGAGCTCAGAACGGGTCATGCTGACATTCTCTAGTCCCTGCTCATTTCTCCTGTCTCCTCTGACAGGTCAGGATTGTTTTTCCTTATCCCTCCCTTTCTCCCAAGTGTTTCTCCTCTCCCCCACCCAAGGATTCTTTCCCACCCCGCCTGTCCCAGGTCCCTCATGGGCAGCACCAGTACTTGGAGCAGACACCAGCTCACACAGAGCTCTACACTCACCCAACCTCAGGGGTTCCTGCTTGGGTTTAATACTCCCCTGCTGAGGACAGAATAGATTGAAGATGGCACCCGTGCTCCTCTTGGGGATCTCTAGCTGGAAGCTGGGCTTATTCCCCATCTTGCTGAGGCAACAACGGCCACTAAGATGCTGGAACTAAGCTCTACTGCAAGGGTGCACATGCCAGAGATCCTCAGGGCCTTGGCTGAATCTCAGGCCTTGGAACAGGATGGCATGCAGGCTCCAAGCCATCCAAGGCTCCTTGCACAGTGCCCAGCCAGCCTCATGTGTCAGGACAGACCCAGCATGCAGGGATTTGAGTCACAGTTTTCTTCATAACAACCAGCTCAGGTGTCCTAAAGTGAGGGAAGGTCTTCAGCCACCAGCTTCCCCTCCACTGTGGGTTTCCCTGTGTGTGGGACCCCCGAGGGCACATGCACAGATCCCAGCACGGGGCACTCCTGCTGTACAAGTCTGTGCTGCTGCTCGTGCTCACAGAGCTCCAGGTGTGCACACAGGTAAGGACAGGGGTGCCCATGACACAGCCACCGTGTCCATGGCCATGCACACACACATCCCAGTCATGCAGGAGCACCAGAACATGCAGAACTGTGTCCCTGTGCAGGTCAGGCAGTCCCAGGCTCTCCCCATGCAGACACACGATGACACAGGCACAAACCATGGGACATTCCCACTCTGGTGACACGTGCCACCATGCACGAGCAGGACACGTGCCCGGTGTCCCCTGCTCTCATGCTCAGACACTCAGCTCTGGCCGTGCCCCCTCCCACACGTGCAGCCAGGACCCTGCTGCCCCTCCCTTACATTTCACCGTGATCTGGGCAACGGCCTCAATGACTCCCAGGCTGGACATGGCCACGCAGGTGTAGTTGGCAGAGTCCTTGACGTCCGTGAGCTCCAGGACGTTCCTGCCCACGGGCATGTCATCCTCGGGGGTCAGGTCCTCTGCTCCCTGCATCCACTTCACGTAGGGCATGGGGGACCCCACGGCCACGCAGGTGATGTTGACGTTGCCCCCGGGCATGATTTCGTGGCTGACAGGGAGGATGGAGAAGCGAGGGGCCACGCGGCGAACTGCGGACGAGACGCACAGAGGTAACAAAAAAACAAAACGGAAAACCAAACCAAAACAAACGAACGAACAAAGAAACAAAGAGAAAAAACCAAACCAAAACAAACGAACGAACAAAAAAAAAAAAAAAAAAAACCAAACAAAACAAAAACAAAAAAAAAAAAAAAAAAAGAAAGGAAAGAAAAAGAAAGGAGAAAAAGAAAAAAGAGTAAAAGATAATTTAAATATAGATGGGGTTTGTCATCGTTCATTTTCTTCCTTCATTAAAAACAAAACAAAAAGCCAAAGAAATTAAAAAATCAAAAACCAAAAACCGAAAAAAATAAACTCCAAATAAATTTGTACTTCACAAACAATATATAGAATATAGACATAAAAGCGATATTTCATAGCAACAGGGTTCCATTGATCAAGATTAGACCCATCACAGCACAGATAAATACACAAAAATTTATTAGCAATTTCTCATCTTTACTGGCAAGAGCTGGCATGGCGAGCGCCCACAGGTCTCCTGGGCGGCCGCTGGGGTCCCCAGCTCCCCGCTCCAGCCCAGACCCTGCTCCTCCCTCCCCCAGCGGGATCTGGGTCCCTTCTCCCCAGGCACAGCCCGGCCACCCCGGGCGTGGTCCAGGTGCCCCCTCGAGAGGGGCCCTCTCCCACCCGGGGCTGCTGCACACGTGGGGTGGGGGGCCAGGAGAAGGTTGGGATGGGGATGGGAACTTCTCAACGTTTTGCCTTGTTGGACCCAGAGAATTCAACAAAGAGAGAAGTGTCACATCCCCACGTTGCAGACGCTCCACTTGAGAAGCGAAAGGCAAAAGGATAAACGAGGGAGGAGAGGGAGCCCCCGGAGTGGGACAGAATTTAGTTGGTGTCTGCGTGTGAGAAGCGTCCAGGGGAACACAGCCCCCCTGGAGCGAGAGAGAGTGTGGAAAAGATGAGAAACTCTAATGAAATTTTTGTGGTTTTCGGGTATAGAAACCCTAACGAAGCCTCTTTAAGATCTGACACGGTTCCATCGATAGATGCAGCTCTCAGAGTCACAAACATCATGCAAAATAGGTAAAAAAGAGAGAGAGAGAGAAAGAGAGAAAGAGAGAGGAAAATGCAGAGAAATATAATTTCTGGGCGGCAGCAAATGCCCACATGGATACTGGATAGAAAGTGAGCGACAGAGAAAGGAAGGAAGACCAGGAGAAGGAGAACAAGAGGGGAAGGGAGAAAGAAGAGAGAGAGAGAGGGAGGGGAGGGGGAAACCCACTTTAATGCTGCATACTTTTTCTAGCTGATGTGACTCAATGTGGTGGCTCACATTGTCACATCTCAGCCCTGGCGGAATAATAAATAGAATAGAATTAATAAGAAAAACAAGGTAATGAAACTTTTAACGTTGAGAAAACAGTGACATGTTCTGTGCATCTCCTTAGCAGAGAGGTGGATGCAGCTTCCAGACCTTACACAGGAAGAACATGGACGCAAGGGGGAGGCTGTGGTTTCCTTGGCTCCATTTTCTGAGCTCCCTGGGCTGGCTGGAGGGATGGTGGGTGCCCTTCCTTAGGGGGGCAAAGCAGGGGAAGGGACAAAGGAGAACGTGTGTGGGTCAGAGAGGGCCCAGGGAGGGGCTGAGGGCAGGGTCTCATCCCACAAAAAGGTCCAGGACTGGGGGAAAATGCAGGAACAGCAGCTGGAGGGGAGCAGGAGTGCAGGAATCCTGCAGCTTCAGGGACAGCCATGCAGGAGCTGCTGCAGGCAGGGTGGGCGAGGGGCAGGAGGGTCTGGAGTGCTGGGGGCTCCCTGGGAACCTCTGCACAACCTCTGCAGAGCTTGCTGGCCTTGCCTCATGCCAAAGCAAAGCACAGCAGAGCTGAGCCTGCCACTGTCCCTCCCAGCGCCCTCAGTGTCCCCTGGAACTGTCTTGGGGCTTGCTAGTATTTATTTATCTTTCAGCTTTGTGGATCTTTTCCAAAGGGAAGGGCACTGCCAGGAGAGGTGGAGGCTGTTTGCTGTTTTTTGGGGCTTTGGCAAACAAAAGCCACCTGCAGCCCCTGCACTGTCCTGCAAGGTGACAAGGGACATTGTCACAGCAAGGTCTGGCCTCCCCACCGGGCTGCCAGACCCTTTCCTGTGGGAACCAGTAGCCACGAGCCAGCACTGGGAGGCAAGGGAGAGAAAAGTTCCAGGCTGGTGGCATTAGGAGTTCAGAGGTGGCACAGGGCAATTCCTGCATGCACGGATTTGCAGAGAACGGGGGCATGCCCTGAGCTGGGAGAAAGATGGGGATGTGCAGGGAGGGGCTGCCAACTCACCTGGCCACTGGCACTAGAAGATGATTTTCTACCTGCAGAAAGGTGTAGGGGGGGTACCATGGTGTTTGTTCCACCTCAGGCACCAGCACTGGCTCAAAGGATCACACAACTGCTCCTTGCTCCCTCCTGCCACCGGGAGAACACTCAGCCCTAGCCAGAGGGAACATCCCTGTGTCCTGCTCCATCCTGCTTCCCACTGCTTCCAGAGGGACCACACTTCAGAAAATGGAGCCAGGTGGAAACCACACCTGTCACAGTCTGAGACAAGATGGAGAGAACTCGGAAAGAAACAAGTGGGGTCAACATGCAGACAGATCTGGGGTGGGGATGACTCTTCTGAGGGGGGCTGGCATGTGACCTTCTGGAGAGGGGAGGCAAGGTGGGAAAGGTGAGGAGGAATGGGGAGACACGTCCGGACAAGGCCCGGTCAGCAAACAGCATCAACAGCAACAAACAACGGCAGGTGGGATGCAAACACTGAGTTGTCATGGGAACAGAACAAGACAATTAATCCAAACCGAAGCTAATCGCAAAGAAACGAAACCCAACTGAAAGAGAAAGGGAAAAAAAAAACAAAGAAAAGGAAAGAAAAGAAAGAACAAACCAGAATTTAATAACTGAAAAGCATCATCTGATGTAGGGCGGAGTGCTGAGAATCGGAGTCTGAAGGGAACCGACTGTTCCTGGCTGAGGCTTTGGGCAGGGAAGGAGAAATCCACTCACAAAACACAACTCAGGGGCTGTGCAGAGCACGTTCCCAAAACACTGCAGAGCAGCCCTGCCCTCCTCCTGACAGCTGCCAGGGGTGCAGGTCAGCCCTGGGGGCACAGGGATCCTTACTTTGGCATCTGTCACCCTCCAAGGGAAGCACCCAGCACCCCTGGGTGCCAGCCCTCAGCACTGCCCGTTCCACAGGGAGGCAGAATTTGGATTAGGGCTGATAGAGCCCAAAACAGGCAGCAGCACTTCCTTGGTGCATCCTGGTTTAAAAAAAAATGGACTCTCCTGTGTGCACAGATATACCAACATCCACACACTGATCTAGGATGGGAAAAAAACTCCAGTTAAGTGTTGGGGACCTCAGAGAGTTCCCTGGATACAGCCCTGCAATGGCTCAGGGCTGTGACAACCACAACAGGCACAGGGTTCATCCCTGGCTACCCAGAGCCATCAGGCTGCTGTTTATTTTAATTGCTACAACATTTGCATTTGGCTGGAGACAGGGAATTTGTCAAGCTGAGAATCTCTGGGCCAGCCTTTAGGTCAAGGCCCAGGAGGAAGAGAGCCGTGGTGGAAAGGAAGCTGGAGATGGAATCAAGACCAATTTCAGCTCTGGGTCCAGCTCCACAGCAGCTGCAGGAGGGGAATTTTACAAGAAAAAAAATCGGGTGAAGAGATTCGTTCCATTTTTCTATCCAACACTTTCAAAGGATGGGGAAGAACAGAACTGCCCTCTCTGGAAAGGAAACACTGGGATGGGGCAGTCAGGGCTCTGCTTTATGGACACTTGTCTAATAACACTTCTCCCAGTTTCTGGTACCAGAAGGACCCTCCCTGAGCTCCAGGGGTGTTTGGTTTCCAGGACAGCTCTGGCAGACCCCGCATGCGTACACGGACGTGCATGCTCCATGTGCAGCAGCTCCCGACAGACACACACAGGCAGGCACACACAAACAGACATTGTCCACGGCCAAAAAACTCTCAGGAGCTTTCTTTTCAAACAAGGATACAGCTTGTTATGGACAGAACCAGATTCCAGGACTGGAGCTGGATGTTTGGGATGCAATTAAATTATTTCAATGCAGAGAAGCCATTTCGGAGGCACAGGGAAATTTCTGAAGTGCAGTTAGTTATGAGTCTGTTTAATTGTTGGATAAGCATTTCACACTGCAAACCTGCACCCCAAATTGTGCTCTTTTTTAGAAACAGAACAGATCCATAACTCTTCACACCCTTGGGAAGCCAATTGGTTTTGTTGCTGCTCAGAGAGGCAGAGGTTGACCCAGTTTGTGTTCTGTGAGTGGCATTTTTGGCTTTTTTGGTCCCAATCAGCACGGCTCAGGTTCCCCACCACCACTCGGGGTCCACAAGGTGAGAGCTGCTTTTGCAAAGATTTACAGACCTGATTGGAAGAGACACTGGGAGATCCAGGGTTGACTTTTGCAACACCAGAATCCATCCTTAAAATGTGTTCCCATGATGCTGCTAATGAGAGAAACCTGAGGACCAACCAGTTTGTGCTGAGGAACCCCACCAGCTGCTCTTTTAAAGCCCCTTCCAGATTCCCTCAGAGAGAAAAAATGTTGGAGGAGGAGCGAGGTGGGGAAAGGAAAATGTCCTGGACAAGAACCTGTCACTTCAAACCCCGATTCACATTAAACCAACTCAAAGAGAAACGCATCTTATACCTTAAAGAAGAAATCAATTGAAAAAGGAAACAAAAGAAAGTGAAGTGACTGGTTGAAAGCACCAAACAAAACCAAATGGTATTAAACATTTTGACACTCAGCAAGCTGCTGCTCCAAATGAGGTGAGAAGGCGGACATTATTGGCCATTTTGGGGAGACAGGAGTCATTCCGTCTTGCTCCAAAATGAGGAGGGGTAGGGGAAAGGGTGCCAAAATAATGTGCAGCCTCTACATTATTAGTGAAGCTTAGATTACACCTGTCCTCCCCTCCCAAACGTGGTGTGGCCCTGCCCCTGCGTGTCCGTGCAGCCGCCGCTGCCTCCTCCCTCCCCGTTCCAATTCCGGGCTCGTTCCTGAGACCCCTCGGGGCTTGGATTTCCAACCTCTGCCCCTCCACAGGACGAGAAGCTTCCCTCCTCCTGCCCAGCTCCTTCCTCATCTCCTTCACAGTAAATGAAATCAATGTGTAAATAGGTAGATAAATAAAGAATGAGACCAAGGCTTGGATTTGGTCTGGAGGAAATCCATTACCTTCCCAATAATTGTTACTTTTCACTTAAAAAACCACATTAGCTGAGCGACAGGCTGGCTGAACATCTCTGGTCTTTTTGCAATTCTTTTTTTTTTTTTTCTGTTGTTTTTTACAGGATTGAACAGAAAATAATCGGAGTCCAATTGTTTTTGATGCAGCTCTGTAATTTCAAACACAGACTTGACTGTTTTAGTTTTTTTATTTTAATTTGACAAGGTGTAATCTAATTTTTTCCCCTAAAACAAAGAGAACAGCGATGCAAAAGGTGTAAGAGACACAGGCAGGCAGAGATTTCGAGATCAGTACAGCACAGTGTTCCTGCAAAGTGCCCTCTATAGAGAGATAGTCATGTATATACAAAGATATATACACAGTTCTGATTTTTTTTTTTTATTGGTTTTTTTTTTGGGGGGTGGCTTTTTGTATCCATTTCCATTTCCTGATACCCTTGAGAAATCCTTCTGCAGAAACACAGTGAAGTTTTAGTTTGCTTTGTTTGGTTTGGAACTAGAATTTCAGAGCTGAGGACACCCCAAACATGGACAGGGCGCTCCCCCACCCACAGAAGTGCTAAAATAACCCTTAAAAATCATCCCAGAGCTCTCCATCCCTCAGTTTTACACCTGGAAACTGGGCACTGCAGAGGCAGCTGTACAGCCCAGTGGTGGTTCTGCCTCCCTCCTTCTCCACTGAAGAATTTATCAATCTTGTCTAAAAAGATATTAAAATTCCTACAGTTTAAAATACCAGTGACTGTTTTGACCTTGTGGCTATTTGTTAAATCTCTAGTGCATGTGGAATTATTTCCTTCAACCTCTAAATGGGTTTGAAAGGGAAAAGCTCAGCAATGGTTCCACCTGGAACCAACCAGCAGCTCTGGTCTGATGGTCAGATTACTCATGTGCCAAACTTAACCCAGGCTACAGGCTAATAATTGCTTAAATTACTCCCATTTTAATCTATCTTTATTTCCTGAGGTGCTCAGCACACTATTCCTGCCCTTTCTGTTTTGTTTTTTTTAATTGATTTCCACTAGTTCAGCTCTTACATATTTAACCCTGGCCTGGTTTCATCTTTGGTCTGTCAATGAGCTGAGGTTTTCCAGAGAGCCTTGGGAGCTCCTGGGAATGTTCTCAGCAGGACCTGGGCTCAGAACCTGACTCGGGGTGACAAAGCTCATGCTGATGGTGACAAGCAGCAAAGGCAGGGCCTGAGCAGGGGCTGGGCTGCTTTAAATGCCTGTGAGCCACTTAGAGCTCCCTGGGCTGGAAAAGAGCAGAGCCAGGAGAAGCTGGAGCAGAGAGCAGGAAGGATTATCCCTGCAGCATCCCAACTGCTGCCTCTTGTACCTCCTGACAGGGCCCCACTGTGTGAAAAAGGGGAAAATTCTTAATTCTGCTAAATTCAACCACGCCAACGTGTCCTGTAGCAGCAGCAGCAGCAGCAGCAGCTCTGCACACTCAGGGGATCTGAGGCACCCAGCTCATCCCTCCTGCCCTTTGGGACACGGGGACAGCTCCTGGCACACAGGGACACCGGCTCCTGGCACACAGGGACACCGGCTCCTGGCACACAGGGCACACGGCAGCAGCTGGATTTTGGGCAATCCAACAATCCAAAGCAGAGCAATCCAGCTCCCCAAATTAAGAGGAGAGCTGCAAAGTGCTGCATTTCCATGGGGCAAACCAGCTCTGGCCACAGGTCCTGGCTGAGGGGACACACGCAGGCCCTGGCTGAGCCTCCCATGTGATTCCAGATAAAAACCACAGAGTTTTTTGGGCTGGAGGGACCTTAAAGCCCATCCAGTGCCACCCCTGCCATGGCAGGGACACCTCTCAGTGTCCCAGGCTGCTCCAAGCCCCAGGGTCCAGCCTGGCCCTGGACATTCCAGGGATGCAGGGGCAGCCTCTCTAACACCAGCATGGGCAGACAGCTCTTGGTTTGCAGGATTTTGAATCCATCCTTTCCTGCAGTCGCTATGGGCCACAAGTTTGATGCCATTTGTGTCCCCAGGGATACAGAGAAGCATCCAAGGAGATTTTGAAAGCCAGGTGAGCTGCATGGCTCCCATCAAAGCCAGGATTCCCACCCAGGTGCTGCCTTGCCCCTAGAACTGCAGCTGCCTTTTCACCAACCACAGGTGACCCTGGCTCAGCCTGACCTGGACACTCCTGGGCTGGGGCAGAGGTCACCTCACCTGCCTCTGACCTGCTTTTGTGCTCTCCAGGAAGATGCTTCTGTCTCTGCCCTGGGCATCCCCTGTCAGCACTCGGGTGTTCTGGAGCACGATCTGACCTGTAAGAACACACCAGGCAAACCCTTCTCCAGCCATTTCAAGCCCCTGCCCATGGTTTGGGTTGGAAGGACCCTAAAGCCCATCCAGTTCTCACAGGACACCTTCCACCAGACCAGGCTGCTCAGACACTGTGACTTTAGCAAACCACACGACCTCTTCTAGCCAGTCTCTATTTCCTCACCCAGTGTCATTCCAGCCTACCATGATTACATCCCATTTAGCTTTGGTTTATTGCTGTTGATATCATTATCATTACTATGTTTATTGGCTCTTAAGGAAGAATTTAATCTTCAAGCCTTCTCAGATCACAAGAGATTCTTAGCAGCAGCAGTGCAGTTTGGCCATGTTAGAAATACTTTATAAAAGAGAAAATAAACAAATAAAAAATAATGGTGTATAAATCCCTTTTTAATTGCACCTAAATCCTGAAACTCAAACTCCTAGTCATGAAGGAAAATCCTGTAATTAGGAGTGATTATCACCTTTTAGTCCTAGGCAGGAGGGAGGTGGGATGGGAAAACCTAATTTGAAATGCTATTCCTTTGTTTTTAAATAGAACAAGCATTTTTTCTTTTCCTTTTTTTTTTTTTTCTTTAAAGAAGAGCCTTGGGACTGGGGGATGTTTTTTTGGCTATTGTTGGTATCCAAGTCAGAAGAGCCACATCTGGTCTCTTCCCAGAGAATGATCAGGAGTGCAGCATTTGGGAGGGGTACCCTGGTGCCTACGGGGAGGGGGGAGACTCGGAAGGGGAGGGGAGAATACCAGCACTGAGGGTCCGAGCACTGAAATCTCAGCATTTTAAGAAAAAAGAGAGGGACAGACAGAGAGAAAAAGAGAGAGAGAGAAAGAGAGAGACAGATACTGTGTCAATACTGCACTGGATTTCTCAAAAATCACACAGCTTTAATACCTGTGCCCTAGGAAAGCCACTCCTTTGGCAGCTGGTTGAGAGGTGAGGGCAGAGGGAAAGGCAAAGCCAGGGGAGGGCTGGCATTCAGCTCTGCACAGGGGAAGCACCAAGCACCACTGGCACCACGGACACACTGCACACCCCCTGTTCACACTCCCATGTGCCTCGCCCGCGGGCGCACACATGGGAGCCAACAGGAGCTTCTTGGGGATAAACAGGGAGGTGAGAAGAGGGAAAAGAGGCATTTTCAGCTCCATTGTCACTGGCCAGATTGCTGGTTGCTGTTTGCAATAGCTGCAGCTGCCAGATGTGCCCCGGCACCGCTGCAGTGCCTGCACAGCTGCATTCTCCTTCCTCCCACGCTCCTTGGGGAAGGAGGCTCTGCCTCGGCTGTGCCTGGCTGGGTTTCAGTGGATAAACCCCGGGAAGGGAGCAGGAAAATGGGGACAGGCAGAGCCAGGAGGCAGCTGCCCAGCTGCCCTTCCCTCCCAGCACCCCCAGGACGAGGTGTCACCTTCTCCAGAGGATTCTGCCAGGCTCTGCCTGCAGCTGGGGCACTGCCTGCCCACTCGTGGGTGCTCCAGGAGGGAGCAGGTGGGATTTGGGAGCAGCAGGAGCTCTGTCCGTGCCGTGCTGGGCTGACAGCCCCTGCTCCTGCCCTTACTGGAGGGAACTGGGCAGCGACCAGCGAGAGCTCCCATGGCTGGGGAAGCCCTCGGAGCAGGGCCAGGGCTTTTCTTTGTGCGCAGGAGGCGGAACAAGAGCCACACCTCAAGAAATAAATAAGCAATAACGTGACCCAGGGTCTGCTCTAACTCTTGGAATGACCCCCTGGGTTCTCACCATCTTTTCCACTTCCCAGATCCCTCCCTCCCCCAAAACAAAGGCTTGTCCCAAATAGCAGGGCTTCCATGGACAGGCGTTAGAGCTGTGTGACTCCTTTCCTCCTGCAGGGATTGAGGAGTTCAGTACCACCGGGTGGGCAGGAACACTGGCTTCTCACAATGCGTTTGGAATAAACTACAGCACAGCATAACCAATCAAAACAGAAACAGGAAATCAAGAGAAAGCAAAAAACCCAACTGAACCAAAAATTTGGAAAGTAAGAGTAAATCCACTTCAAAGAAACCAGAATTGTATAACGAAAAGAAACCATACATATTTATATATCGAAAAAATAATTCATAATTAATTTAAAAAGTGGCATGCAAAGAAGATTGTTACATTCTCCTATCATGCATCAGGCCCAATGTCCAAACGGCAAGGTAACCATGACGACAAAAAAGTGCAAGAACTCAGCAACATTACCAAAGGATGCATAGAGAGGCCCACAATGCAACTCAACTCATCTCCGTGAGACCCGGGAATGCGCGGGTCTCGCTCATCTTAAAGATTTCTTGCTTTTTCTCTTTTCATTTTTAAATTTTTTTTTTCATTTTTTTTTTTTTTCTCTCTTACGAATGTAAAAATGTGGGTAAAGAAAGTAAAAAAGAAAAAAACCACACCAACCTTCTCGTAGCTCTGAGGGATGTTAAGGGGGTTTGATGCGGAACACAATGACATGAGGAGAAGAGAAAAATAGGGGAAACACAGAGAGAGTAAAAAAAGGCCTTCTCAAGGCTGTCAGCTGCAAATTGATTGATTTTTTTTTTCTCTTAACCAAAATAAAAAGAAAGGAAAAAAAAATGAAGATAGTAACGACCCTCCTTCCTGCCTTCCTATGGCTCCCCCTCCCATCCCTTTAAGCCCAACCGAGCTCCGCAGGGAGGCCGGGCTGGGAGCAATCCTGGCTCAGAATCAGCCCCCCAGGGGTGCTGAGCCAGCAGGATTCTCCCTCCCTGCAGTCGTGCTCCTGGCAGAGGGCAGCGGAGCCCGGCCGGGCAGAGCAGCCCCAGGGAGCAGCCCCGGCTGGGACCCCGCTGCCCACGCTCCCCCCAGCCCCACGCCCAGCCCTGCTCACTCTGACTCCACCACGGGACTCAATAAGGAGGAAAAAGAAATAATTAGGAGAAGGAAAAGAAAAGGCAAAACCAAACCAAACCATTTCCTTGCAATGTTCAAACTTACAACTCCTATCCCAGGTGGTCTATAGAGACAAGCATGTTATGGGAGAAACAAGTCAATTGGAAACACAAGAGTGCTCGAGACTCTTCCAAAACAAAAAACGGGAAGAAAAATGTGCATGAACTCTCCCTCCCACCAAAGCAAATCCATTTCAGAAATTTGTTACCTTTCCACGATATTAACACACAAGAAACAAGGAATTAAACAGCATGAAAAGCACCCAGAGCACGGGCCGGGCTGGCACTCGCTGCTTTCTGCACTCTCTCGGCAGGCCCAGGTACACTCGGGCTAACTGGGGCAGGACCAGGGCCAGCACCTGGAGCCCTCTCATCCAGGTGTGGAGACAACACCGAGTTACAACCTTTGTCTCCTGGGCAGTTTCCGAGTGGCCAGAAAAGTAGAGGAAACTTATAAACAAAACAAGAATGAAAAATCCCCACGTTTTTCCTGTTTAATTTCTTTTTAGTTTTTTTTTTTTGTTTTGTTTTAGAAAAGAACCCAAACCATTCCAGCTAAGCTGTCTGCAATGGATTCAGCCCTGAATTAGTATCAGATCCAGATTTATGTTCCCAAAAATCAGAATTTCGGGGCCCAGGCGACAGGGCAAATTTCAAACGCAATTTTCCAGCTGGCCACAAAAGGCTATTTAAAAATTTAGCTTGGAAACATTAAATTATTAAAAGCCTTCTCTCCATGTGCATGTGATTTAGTGAGCGTGAGACACGAGAGAGAGAGAAAGAGAGAGAGAAAGGAGTGCACAAGGAGCATGGCTCTGCATTGGGCTGCAGATCAGCGGCAGTGTAGGTGGGAGGCGCCTCCTCTGTCGATGGGATGGAAATGGGAACATTGCTGGGATGTAACTTTGCTTTTTTCCTCCCAATGTTTTTTTTTTTTTTAAGTTTTTTTTTTTTTAATTGAGAAGGACCAGCCCTGCTCTCTTGTTACCAAAACGGCTTTTGCTGTGGAAAGATGTTAAACCAAAGCTACACACAAAATATTACAGGTCAGCGAGATGAAAATAAGGGCAAGTGGAGAGGCTGTTGGCCCATGGGGTGGGAGAACATCGAGGGGGCATCGAGCAGAAGCCAATCCCTGTCATGTGTTCCCCTCCGCGGGGCCAAGGGGCTGTCCCTGGGGCAGGGGTGGCTGCTGGTGGCGCCAGCTCTGTGCCCAAGGAACCGGGGACAAATGACTGCGGGCAGAGGGAAACGCAGCGGGGCTGAGGGCGGCAGTGACAGCACACCCTGCTGAAATCGGGGGGATCCAGGGACACAGAGCCCGGGGAGGGCTGGCAGGGTCCGGTCCTCCTCTCACAGCCACACCAGGACCAGAACCAGACCAGANCCGCTGGGCTGCTGTGCTCCCTACCTCTCACGTAAAGGTTAGCGGGGGACGAGTAGCGCACCCCGGCGCTGTTGCTGGCCACGCACTCGTACTTGCCCTGGTCCGTCTCCTCGCTGCTCTCGATCTGCAGCCCACCTGTGAGGGGAGAAGACACGGCAGCACAGACACATGGTCACGGCTCTGCTGGCTGGGCAGGCACGCCAGGAGCCCCCCGGGCTCGCTGCTCCCTCCCCCGGGCTCAGGCACACCCGGACCTGGGCACGGAGCCGGCTCGGGGCTGTGCCTGCACACGGACCCGACAGGATGAGAAAATCTAATCCCCCCTCTCTAGTCAGTGTTGCTCTTTGTCCTGAACTCATCAGCAAAAGCACCAAGTTTTGTGGCTTCTGCAATGCAGGCGTTCTGCACCAGAACTCCCGAAATCAGCCTCAATAATCCATATTACTGTGATCCCCAGAAATCCATCAGCAGGCAGTTGACTTTCCCTTGCTCAATTTGAAGCAGTGACCATAAAAGTGAAAGGCTTTGTCACCCACTGCNGCTGTGGGGGATGCTCCGGGAGGAAGGGCAATGATCCCAACCCAAGGGATTCGCTCCCCCGTGGGCTCTGCGGGCTGACCCGGGCACGTTTTGGGGTGCCCCGTCTTGGGTCACACTTGGCCGTGGGTGAGGCAGCCGTGCCCTGGGGCCCCAGAAGGGATTTAGGGCGCACCCCGGGAGGGGTGGGATGGGCCGGGGCAGGACCGGGAGGGTCCGGGGGATGCTGAGTGCCGCTGGGCCCCTCTGCCCCTTCGGAAGGGTGGGATGGGGAGGGTCCGGGGGATGCTGAGTGCCGCTGGGCTGCTGTGCTCCCTACCTCTCACGTAAAGGTTAGCGGGGGACGAGTAGCGCACCCCGGCGCTGTTGCTGGCCACGCACTCGTACTTGCCCTGGTCCGTCTCCTCGCTGCTCTCGATCTGCAGCCCACCTGTGAGGGGAGAAGACACGGCAGCACAGACACATGGTCACGGCTCTGCTGGCTGGGCAGGCACGCCAGGAGCCCCCCGGGCTCGCTGCTCCCTCCCCCGGGCTCAGGCACACCCGGACCTGGGCACGGAGCCGGCTCGGGGCTGTGCCTGCACACGGACCCGACAGGATGAGAAAATCTAATCCCCCCTCTCTAGTCAGTGTTGCTCTTTGTCCTGAACTCATCAGCAAAAGCACCAAGTTTTGTGGCTTCTGCAATGCAGGCGTTCTGCACCAGAACTCCCGAAATCAGCCTCAATAATCCATATTACTGTGATCCCCAGAAATCCATCAGCAGGCAGTTGACTTTCCCTTGCTCAATTTGAAGCAGTGACCATAAAAGTGAAAGGCTTTGTCACCCACTGCCTGGGGAATTTCTATCACTGCTGCCTTTGTTTTGTGCCCAATACCTGCTCCTCAGGAAGCCTACGGGAGATAAGAGCCCTGTGAAAAGCACCTCACTGATAGTAAATATTCCCCAGGGAAAGCCCTGTGAATACTGCATTGGAACTTCAAAATTGCCTGCATGGTTTACATCATCTGGGCCAAAAGGATTAAGGTTTTTCTTAAACTTGTATATTATTGCAGGCTACAAGAATATACCCAGAGCCCAAACTAAAGATTCCTGTCAGCAAATATGCAGAGAGATGCAGCATGGAACTACATGGAAGAAAATTGCCTCATTTACCTCAGAAGGCTTCATCTCTGCAAAACTCCAGCTAAAATACATACTACATAAATAATTCAACAGGCTCTCAAATGTTTTATGTATTAGGAGTACATGATTATACTACAGATATGGACAGAGCTCACATGTGGTAGGACTCTTAACTCCCATCTCTGGAAAAAAACCCCACCTAACTATGAAAACCAAACAATTCCAGCTCAGTGTAATAGTATTGATAAAATCTTAAGTGAGAGGAGTGCAAATGAGATCATTGTTGGTTGCAGATCCAGCCTTTTCAGGCAGGAAAAAGCAGTGTGTTCACACAGGACACCGAGCTCACGTTCCCCTGCGTGTGTGGGAACGATGCTGCTGGGGGGACGTGGGGCTGGGACAGGATTTGGGACAGGCTGGGCCGTGAGTGCAACTCCCCACAGCATCCCCTGTGCCTGGGAGCTCCCAAAGACAGAACAGAGGCAATCAAACCCAAAAAAACCCCACCCAGGCCAGTAAACCAAACAAAATCCATTCCAAAAGAATCTGTGGGCATTTCAGCACGACAGGAGTTAAACCCCAAACTGGCTGGAGCTTCCCACTGGGCACCCAGCTGAGAATATTTCATATGGAATTACAGCTCCAGCTCTGCTGGTGGAGAGCTCCACTTGGGTGGAAAGCTGGCCGGTGAGTTTTCCCAGAAATTTCTGTGAATTTGGACAAATCTGTGGGTTGTTTCCATTGGTTCCAGACACATTTTCTGTGCTGCTCATGAGCATCGCTGGTGTGAGAGTACCCAGGGGAGACGGAGCCTCACTCCAGAGCAGGAAGGGAAGCAAGGACTGCAGTGGGAAGCTTTCCCTGGGGAATGGGGACCCAGCCCTCCCTCCCTGCCCACTCCTCACCCCTGCCGGTCAAGGCAATGGCAGAAATGAGCTGCAGAGAGGGTGAGGAGTGCTCGGCACTTGTCAGGAGCCAGCAGAGATGATGTGTGAACACGTAAATCTCACCTACAGCACCTCCTGTTGCTTTTACCAGCAGAGAATGATGGAATTTTAAATGTGCCAGCGGAGATAAAACCAAAGCAGGGTCTTCCAAGGGGTGCACACCCAATTCCTCCTGCCTCTCAGCTCTCAATTTTTGACTCCATTAAAGAGACAGTGCAGAAGCTACTTACCATGGATCTTTCCCAGAGAAACCTAAGGGTAAGAGAGTGGGGAGGAAGTGGAAAGAGGCTCTGGAGCCAAACAAATGAGTAGGCTGAGACGGTAAGTGCTGCAGGTCTGCCTGAGCAAAGGACTGGAAAACTCTCATCACCATCAGCAGCTGGGGAGCACTTTGCACCAATCAAGAGAAAGTCCTAAGTGTTTACCAAGCTTTGATAGCATTTAATGCTCGAGATAAACTTCAGTCCTTCATAGTCCTGGAGAGATTAGCTCTTAAAACTCTGCCATAAATCTGAGGCAGCGCAGCCGGAGACGTCATTAGAATAACAGTATCAACATTACCAAGTGCACCCAGCAAACAAAAAAAGGCATTATAACCATAGATAAAATAAAGACAGGTATAAAAAAAGAAATATCCAGAGGTGAAACAGGACAAGAAAACATAACAACAACACAAATCTGTATTGAGCACAGGGCAATGAAACGGGATCTGTGTGGAGAGAAGTGTTTGGAGAGTGGGTGAGTGAGTGAGGGGTGTCTTACCTCGGATCGGTGTACCTTCTGCAAAGAAAACAAAGAAAATGAGTGAAATGACTGCAAAACCCCAAACACCTGCACTGCCTGTGGGAAAAGGACCTGAGTCAAGGAAGACAGTTCCCAGTAGGAAACTTCTTGGCCTATCTCATCTTAAGTTACAGGACACTGAAGAGGGCTTGGGGTATTTTAGGTGGGGTGTCCTTTGAAGCAGCTCAATCCAGCTGGCTGCTGGCAGAGCCTCCGTGGCCCTTGGCTTCAGAAGGCTTGAGACTGGCTCCATTTTGTTGTAGGAATGTAAAGAAACCCCTGAGGCTCTCAGCTGACATCACTGTTGGCTACTCACTGGACACATGATGACCCTGCATTTACCTTCCCCACTCCTGGGGCCAGGGTTGGCATCAGGGCTGTGTTAGCCCAGGCAGGGACAGGGACACGTGGGCACCTTGCCCCACATTAAGCTGCAGGTTTGATCCCACCTTGGCCAGCAAATCCCCAGCTCCACCCTTTAGCTCTTGGCACAGATGTGAGGAGCTCAGTGCACGTCCTGCTCAGGACCTCTGGCCATCCCCAGGGCTGTGCACGGGGCCTGAGGCAGGTCTGGGCACTGCAGAGGTGACAGGAACCTGGGACCTCCTGCAGGAAGGGCTGTGTGGAGAGAAGAGCCCTGCTGCACTTGCCTGCTGGCTGCCTCTCCCTCGGGTTATTTGATTTCCAGCCCCTCCTGCTGTGTCTCAGGGCCCAGCCTGGGGCAGGGCTCCCAGGTGGGAGGCAGTGACAGTCGGGGTGAAGCCCCTGTCCCCCATCTGAGCTCCTGGGGCTGCATCCAAACCATCTTCCTTTGAAAACACGGCAGGTCCTTTTGCTCACAGTGGCATTCAGAGCTTAGCACAGAAGGGGTTTAGTCGGTGTTTTTTACCCCAATCCTGAGAACAGGGCAGATCCCACAGTGCCAGGTGCTGCCTCTCCCTAGGGAGAGATGCACGGGCTGCTCTGCCATGGTGGCACTGCTGCCACTCCAGCACTCCCAGCCAGGGCTCCAGAGCACATTCAATGACAAATATCAGCTCTCACCCTCTCCTCTCCCCTGGGGAGGAACAGCAGAGTTATGATCCTGCTTTACTCACGGGGAAACTGAGGTAGAGGTGAAGCAACTTGCCCAAGGTCATGGAGGGAAGACTGGCAGAGGCAAGAACAGGAGTCAAAGCCTCCTCCGTGCCAATCTTCTGCCTTAATCACCAAAAACCCCTTCCCTCCTTATCCTTCAGCCCTGCTCATCCTTCTGCTGCGGTTCAATCCTCCATTCTCAGGATAGAAGGTAAAAATATAGAGATACTAATTAGAGTTCACCTTTATTTTTCAAAGGAGCTAAGGGAACAGAGGCATTATAGTGTTAGGGATTAGACTCTAGTTAGACTCAGCTTCTAGTTAGGAGGTTAGGTTATTAGCTAGAGAAAAGTTAGCATCTAGTCAGGGTTAGGAACTAGCTAAGGTTAATGAAGCAGGTTGTTAGCTCTCAGGACAAAGGTTGGAGAGACAGCACTCAGAAGAGGTGGGGGAACATGGACTTGGGCAGATCCCCACCCAGGAGGTGGCAGGAAGGTTTAAAAAGCAAGAGAGAGAGAAAAAGCAGCAAAAGGTTATAGATCAATTCAGTGGAAATAAAAACAGCCTCTGATACATCCTTCTGTCTCAAAATTGGAGTGAAAATCTGCCATCTGTGGCACCAATATGGAACAAGGCTAATGGGAAGAGGGTAGAGGAGGGGAAGAGATCCCAACATCACCCATGGCTCAAAAGCTTCTCTGGCCTTGGCTAAGCCTGGCAGTTTCCTGCAAAAGTTCACTCTAATTGACAGCAGAAACATGCTGGAAGTTGGAGCTGTGCAAGCCCAGACACAACATCAGCGTTACCTCTTGTGTCACGGCAGGTTTGTCACTCCCTGCTCCTCTGAGCACCAGCACTGCCCTGCAAGGGGCTGCCAGCAGCTCTGGGGACAGCCTGGCCTGGGGACAGGGCTCTGGCAGAGCAGGCAGTGCCACCCTGGGCTCCCCAGCTCTAACTCCGGCACATGGGGAGGGGCAGGACAGCTTTGGGATGATGCCCCACACCAGAATTTGAGTCAGATGAGCTCCAGCAGCATTTTGGGTGGGGGCACAGACACAGATGGGAGATTTTCACTGTTGGAGTTTCACATCTAACCAGCTCCATGTTCAACACGGGGGCAGCAGGAGGGGGCTGGAAGAGGATATTAATTATTATTCCACTAATTATTCTGAGGAACTCTGACAGGTCCTGGAGAGTTTTGATACAGGCTCATGGGGGTGCAGGGGAGGCACCTGCAGTCCGTGCCTGGCTTGCCTGGTGTCCTGCCCAGGGCACAGTGCCCAGGGCTGCCAGGGTCCAGGGCACAGCGAGGGCACCAGCTTTGCAGGACTAGAGGAGGAAAAGCTCACACTGGATGCTGACTCTCGGAGTGAAAAGCTGGTTCTGAGATGCTACGTGCAGACTTTTCACACTGCCTTGCACAGCCTCCCTGGATCTCCAGAGCTGCCTATTTAGGGCAAATTTTGAGGCTGCCTGAGCCCAGATGGCCAGCCCAGGGTTTAGCAGCACAGGCAAAAGGCAGCTTAAAGGTCTTGCCTCGGGATTAGAAAGGCCCAAGATGGTGCCAGGCAGAATTCCCTGTGCAGGTGTCCCCCTCTGTCACTGGGGATGGGGTTTGCTCTCCCACCATCCCTTCCCTGGTTCCCCACATGCTGAGCTGCCCACGGATTCTGTGAGCCTGGGGAGGAGGAGAGGAGGAGAGGAGGAGAGTCACCATTGCCATGGCAATGACAGAAATCACATCCCCACCTTCTGTCAGGCCACGTGTGGGAACATGTGTGTGCCGAGCTGCTGTCCCCAGGGCTGGAGCAGCTCTGGGCTCCAGACAGGCAGGAAAGCACCGGGGTCCCTGCAGATCTGCAGTGCTGGGTCCTGCCTGGCAGCTGCAGCCCCATGTCCCTGGGGACACAGGGGGACGGGGGGGAACAGAGGGGGACAAACGGGAATAAAGGGGAACAGGAAGAGAACAGGGAAACAGAGGGGGACAAAGGGGAATAAAGGGGAACAGAGGGGTACAGGGGGGACTTGGCCCCACAGAAATGGGGACAGGAGCTCTGGGGCAGGGACAGGGATGGCAGCTCTGGGACAGGTCCTGCCTTCCTGGGGATGCAGAGGGGCTGTGGGGGGCTCTTCCCTTCCCCAACCCTTCCCCTCAGCCACCAGCCTGTGATTTACAGCTTCGGTTTGGAAATGCTGCACCCCCAATTCTCCCTCCTCAAAATGCCAATAACCCCGTTAGATGTGAAACTCCAAGACCTCCTGCAGGTGTGAACACAATTATCACAGTTCCAGGGTACAAGCTATTGTGTAACTGGGGAATTCCAGGACAACTGTTGCTAAGATACAAAAAAAAAAAAATAAAAATCTATCCAATGTTAGGAGGCTCATATTTAATTGTTATCTCTTTATATTGATAAATAAATTAGAATTATTATTACTATTCTTTTTTTTTTTTTGTAGCCTGCAATACCCCTGCAGAAATTAATTTAGAGGGCAGAACATCCCTACTGAAAGAGTTAGTAGAAGAAATGCAGAGCATGCCTCTCAAGAAGCTGTTACAAAGGAATTAGTTTAAAGGGCAAGGGTTATAGATCTGCACATTAGCAGGTTTGGGGTTTTTTGGTTTGATTAAATTTTTTTTTTTAATTGAACAAACTTACCAAAGGTCTCTGAATGTTAAATAAAAAGTGAAAAAGAAAAGAAAAGAAAAGCTTGTTATAGCCAGTTATTTAGAAAACAGAAGACACACACAAGACACAAAAGGTTTTAGTGTTTGAGGAAGGTGGCTGAAGGCTGCCTCCTGTGTCCCCCCTAGATGGCAGCTGAGCAGAGGACATTGGCTTTGCCTTCTGCTTTAAATGCCCCAAGGTAAGCAGAAATATCCATTTTCCAAGGCCACTTAAACTCTTGTCCAACGTGGATCTCTAAGGCTGAGATGTTCACGATGTCTGTGGGAAGCAGGAGCCCAGGCAGAGCTTCTTCCCATTCTCCTGTGACTGACAACTGAGCCTTGCACTCAGCCCAAACCCCCAGGCACTAAAAGATTTCCAACTGCTTGGAAATTTTATCTGGAGATGGAAAGGGGAAGCAGAAACATCCGATAGAGGAAAACCACAGCGGTTAATGATGTATCACCCATTCCTTGACTGGAGTGGAGACCCACATTCCAAATGGCTTCCTGGGCTGGTGGGAAGATAATGACCATGGTCTCAGAGGTCTGTTTGCATTGCCAGCCAAACACTCAGATTTAACACAAATGGGAACCAAATCCGGGCCCGGAACCCGAGCTCACAGAGCTCCTCGTCTGACACTTCACTTGTTCCTTTTAACGAGCTCATTTGTGTATTTGCCACTAACTCATAAATTGATAAAAATTCAGTTCTTAACACCCCTGTCCTCCAGCAGCACAGCCCTTATCCTGATGGCTCCATCTCCAGGGGGAATCTGTGTGTCTGTGCTGTGCTGCTGCTCCCTCAGCCTGTCCCAGGAGCCACACACAGCTCACATCACTAAATCCCAGACTGCTTTGGCTTGGGAGGAACCTTAAATCCACCCAGTGCCACCCCTGCCATACCAGGGACACCTCCCACTGTCCCAGGCTGCTCCAACCCCAATGTCCAGCCTGGCCTTGGGCACTGCCAGGGATCCAGGGGCAGCCACAGCTGCTCTGGGCACCCTGTGCCCACCCTCACAATGAGAAAATCTTCCTAAATCTTCCTAAAGCTGTCAGCACAAAGTGCAGTCGTGGTGTAGCTGCAGAGCTCTCTGTTCCCAGAGGGTCAAACCCCATTAAACCCCTCAAACCCCATTAAACCCCCCATGCCATGGGGTGTGGGGGCACCCCAGGGGTCCCAATGGAGGCTGAAAGGCCCTGAAGGCATTGACAGTGTCCTGGAGCTGCCCCAGTGCCCTGAGCTGTGCCAGTGCCACCCTTCTGACAGCACAGTTTGTTTTCTGGGAAGGTGAATGGATTAAATTGATCTGACACTGGCAGCTCGAGCCAGGCCTGGCCTTGTGTCCCTGCCACACACACAGGGGCTCACTCTGGACACTTCAACAACCAATAATTGCATATTAACCACCCCCATGTCAATACTTTGCACTTCCTCAGGCCTTTCTTTGCGAGGTTTGCCAGGTGAAATTGGAGAGCTGGGAAGTCCTGGCTGCCCGAGGATCTGCACTCCTGGCACAGGCAACAGGTTTGTGCCCTGAAGACAACAGGGATGCTGCAGGCTTTCACCAGCTCACTAATTTAAAGCAGCTGTAAATGAGATTAAATCTCAGCAGGTATCTTCTATTTATCACAAGGGTCAAGGGTTCACTCTGAGGTTAATAAATTCTCTGGAATAAAAAGGCAGCACTCAGGTGGCTTCAAGAAAAACACCACATCAAACTGAGCTAAAGAGTAAAGGCATTCTAGCAAGATGATGAATGTATTAAAAATAATCTGCCTGTGCATTACTCACACTTCAGATCATGGTCACAGAGCATGATATAATTCTAGTTTATCTCTCATTATTTATGCTGAGTGATTTTTTTTATTTGCATTTGCCTCAGCTGTTATGATAAAACAGGGAAGTCAATCTCATCTGAGTTCGTGGGATTCAACAAGCCATTCTAACTCAACAAAGCAATTTAAGGATCTGCTTGTAACTTTGCTTCACTGAACAAGAAGGCATTTATGCAGGTGTGTAAAAGCTACATTAAACTGGAGCTATGCTGAAGCTTTTCCACAGAACTAAAAACCTTTATGTAGAATCTTTGCCAAACCAAGCAAGAGAAAAGCCAGGTGTTTCCATGCCTTGCTGTCCAGATCCAGCAGGACAGAGCCAGAACTGATTCATACCTGGGCAGGAGCAGTTGCTTTATCACTTCACTGGCGAACTTGTGAAAGGTCTAATATGAACAAATTGACTCCAGTTGCCTCAGCAGAGCCTCTGCTTTTCCTGTGCCTACAAAAACACTTTTCTTTTGCCAAAGAATACTTAAAAATGAACTAGGGACACCTTTCCTCTAGGCTGGGTCAAAGCAGTCAGCCCCAGCAGTTTGTGAAAAGGATTATTTCTTGGGTTAGTTTTTGTCCAAAGGTAGAACTTGCAAAACTTGTTTCATTTTTGCAGCTATCAATGGAAGTATTTTATCAGTAGTACTCAAAAATAAATCCACCTATGCCCTCCTTGCACACACTCTCACACAGGGAACTGGCAGATTTAACAAGTACAAAAACAGCTCCTGAAACGTGAATATTAAGAGATGTCACGTTGCCACACACACAAAACAGCAAACAGAAAACAAACAAGAGAGACAGATGGACAAGCAGATGGGGAAAGATGGAAAACTGACAAGAGCCACGGAGCTGGGGTACATCTGTTGGTGGAGATGGACTCCATGGGCAGAGGCACCAAGGGGTCACTCCAGAACATTCCCAAGTGCTCTCCAGCCATGGCTCAGGGACGTGGGGCTGGGGACACCCTGCAAGAGCTGCTCTTCAGCACCAGCTCCAAGGCTCTGGGTGCACGCTCGTGCTTGGCTCCCTGGGCCAGGGACCCCACACCAGGTGTGTGTGGCTAAAGAGCTGTGTCTGCCAGAGTGGTTCTTTCTTCCTCTGCCAGTTCTTGCTCTGAGGAGCAAACCCTCAGTCCCCATCCAGGCCCCAGTTTCCCCTGAGCTCCAGAGTACCATGATCCAGGGATGGGCACCAGCCTCCCTGCTGTCATTCCCTTCGTGCCAGCTGGGCAGCACAGCAGACCAGGAGGGCTCCAAGCGGAAACTCCAACCACTCTCGGTGTTAAAACCAAAAAACTCAAACGCCCCAATGCACAGCAGCAGGGTCTGCTCTGCTTCAGGACCCTCTGAGCAAACATCTCTGTTTGCTCCCAGCTCCCCCAGCCTCAGCCCCACCCTTACCTGATCTCAGCTGTTTTATTCTGCCGTTGCTGGCGCTGGGGTCCACGGGCAGGAAATCCTTGAACCAGGTGATCTCGGGGTCGGGGTTGCCGCTGGCCGCGCAGAGCATCGTGGCCGTGCGCGTGCGCTCCACCACCTTCAGCTGCGGCCCCATGTCGATGTTGGGGAAGCCAGGAGGGAGCTGGTCCTCTGGGGGGGACAGCAAAGGGCAAGGGCTCAAACAGCTGCCAGGGTTCAGTGCAACAGCCCAAGGACAGCAGCGGGCACTGCCCTGTGCAGTGCGAGTTCAAACACCGACTGCTCCAAACAGAAAACACGTGGCACAGCAAGACTGACCAGCATGCCCATTTTGTGTCACTATTTCAATGTCCCACAAGGTTCTACATTTAAATGCAATCTTTAAAAACCCTTTGGGGAATAGCAGAAGAGAATTACAGAATCATTAAGGTTGGACAAGACCTCCCAGATCCCCAGGTCCACCTGCCCTCCAAAACACGTCCTCAAGTGCCACATCAGCTCATTTTTTGAACACATCCAGGGATGGTGACTCCACCAGGCAGTCTGCTCTATATTTATTCACTCTTCCAGGGAAGAATGTTTTCCTGAACAATTTGGAGCAACTTGAGGTCATTTCCCCTTGTGCTATCACTTGTTACCTGGGAACAGAGACCAACCCACACCTGGCTGCACCCTCTTGTCAGGGAGCTGCAGGGAGTGAGAAGGTCCCTCCTGAGGCCCTTTCCCCCAGGCTGAGCCCCCAGCTCCCTCTCCTGCTCCTCACAGGATTTGTGTTGGAGTCACCATGTCAGAGCTTCTCCAGGTGTTGCGTGGAAGCTGTGCCAGGCCAGGGGCTGGCACTGGCTGGTCTGCAGAGCAGGGGCTGTGCAGGGATCCCTGCTAAAATCACAGCTAAAAGGAAGGGCTCACCTTCCCCCTCCAAACCTCACAGTGCAAAACACACTGCACAAGAGAAATGATGGAAGAACCCACGTGGCAAGGGCTGTCAAAGACAGTGGGACTGGGAGAAAAAGGAGGGAAAAATCTCCTTCAGCTGCAGTGACCAGAGGGGACACCCACAACAACAACAACATGCCAAGTGCTGTCAGCCAGGGTGTGATTTTTAGATTTATTAATTCCAAGTGCTGCTGCCCTCCAAGAACAGTGGCACCAGCACCCAGCAGAGAGGCTCAAGTGAGCTGCCTGCTCCTCTCAATCCTGCTTTTGCCTTCACTAATGAGGGTGAGGAGGGCAGTCCCAACACTGGTGACTAATTTGTGGTTACTCCTATGAAACCCTAGTGCCTCCCCACTAATATCTGACACAGGCCCTAACTCCTGTGGGATGGGGAGAGCTGTCTCATGCTGGCTGCCACAGCCCAGGAAAAATGCCACTTTTCCCCCAGAACATGTCTGGGGGAGGGCAGCTTGGAAGGAGGATGCCAGCAGCAGGGTGAGATTTGGGAGGGATTCTCTGTCATCTCCAATGAGCCATGTCAGAGAATCACAGCCTTGGGAGCCTGGGCATGGAATCCATCCCAAAAGCAGGTGAGCGAACAGAAGGGAAATAATGCAGGGAATTTCAAAAGGTGGGATTCTTAAAAAATGAACATTCATCACAACCAGCCCCCCACTGACACTGATGGGAGCTCTCACAGGGGCACTGAGATGGGGCTGGGAACCACGCTGCCAACTGCAAACACACCCAGAGCTGTTTCCTAAGGCTGGCACATGGTGGGTAAGGAGGAACTGAGCCAAATACAAATGGCAGAAGCCAGAGACAGCAGGACAAGGGACAAACCCAACAGCCCTGCTGTGGTGGGTGCCTTTTCAAAGAATCCCAGAATGGCTTAGGCTGGAAGGGATCTCAGAGCCCACCCAGTGCCACCCCTGCCATGGCAGGGACACTTTCCACTGTCCCAAGCCCCAATGTCCAACCCGGCCTGGGACATTCCAGAGATGGGGCATCCACAGCAGCTCTGGGCACCCTGTGCCAGGGCCTGCCCACCCTCCCAGGGAGGAATTTCTTCCTGGTACCTAATCTAAATCTGCACTCTTCCAGTTTAAAGCCATTTTGGTGCATCTGAAATACCTCTAAAACAGAATTTTGTATCCTAAACTGGAGCTGTTCACACACATCTTTATTCAGGGACTGACCCAGCCCTCTGAGCTGCCTGGGCTGTGCTGGGGCACTGCAGGATCCCCCCAAACCGTGTGTCCCTGCAGCCCCCAGCAGTGACGCCAGGCCAGCACAGGGGCTCTGGGAATTGCTGTGCCTGTGCACAGCTTTCAGCCAGGCTTTAATGGTCCTCCCTCCTCTCCTCTCCTCCTCTCTCGCCGCAGCCGCATTGGCTGCAGATGACATCACTATCGATCCCTGCTTTTATCCCTGGTGATGCTGCTCCACCTGCCTCCAGCCCCTGCCCCTTCCTTCCAGGAGCCAAGTAATGCTCAGAGGGAATAACCTGTGCCCGGTGGGATGTGTGTGCCCGTGTGTGTGTGTGTGTGTGTGTGTGCCGGGGGAGGCCGGCTACAACCATTATTACCGAGTGTTTCTAATTAAACAAAAATGTTAATCTTGCAGCACAATGTGCAGAATTCCTCTGAGTTTAATTAAAACAACTGCGACTAGAGGCGTGATCAGATTTGAGGATCAGATGAGCAGAGGAAGCATCTCTGAACATCACAGACTGCTCCGATTCAAGGGCTCAGATTTCCTTCCTGTCAGGGAAGCAAAACTCCCCCATGCCCTGCCAGCTGGGCTCCCTGTAACAATGCAATTACAACCTCATTGCAATCCCCACAGGACATGCACACACGTGCCCTGCCACCCTCCCCATCCATCCCCAAACACCCCCAGACCTGTCCCCGAATAAACAAGGAACGCTTTGGGTTGTGAATTCTCTTTCTGAAAGCAGCTCAGGCAACTGCAGGAACAAAAGAACCAGACACAAGCTGGAGATGCTTCAAGGGCACATCTGGGCAGCTGCTGCTGCTGGAACCGTGCTGGCTCACGCAGGCAAAGCTTCCCCTGAGCTGCAGCTGCCATATGAAAGGAGCATCCCAACACCTTGTTCATCCCTGCCTTAGACCCAGCTCTCCACAGCCCCCCCGAGCTGGTGAATCACTTCAAGGCTTCACTGAGCAGAGCAGGGTGAGGAAGAACAGGGGAGGAGGGACGGGGAGAGGCAGGGGAAGAGAGAGGAGCACTTTGCTGTCATTTATAATAAATCCCACCCAGGAACACGTTCTGTGCCCGGGAACGTGCCTGGGCCCAGCTCAGGCTGCCACACACAGCAAGGGTCCCCAGCCCAGGCAGGGGACAGGGCTGCTCTGTCCCCTGGTCACTCTGGAAGGTGGCAGCTCTGGGTTTAGCTAATTAGCTGTGCTGGAAATGAGGATGATTAAGGAAGATGAAGCGGGTGTTGCTGCTGCTCTTTCCCCTGCAGGGTGTACACAGTTGTTTAATAATTTAGAGGAGGAGGGTGTGAGCGTGAGCAGACGTGCCATGGAGTTGGTGCAGAAAGCCACGAGGATGCTCTGAAGGGAAGAGGAGGAGGGATTTTTCACTCTCCTTGGAGATATGGATGCTGGCTCTTCTGACTGTCCTCATTCAGGGTGGAAGAAGCAGGAACACAGAGATGGAGCAGCTCGAGTGACACAAGTTTTAATCAGGATCAAAATCAAAATCCTGCACTCTAACCTGTCCCTGTTCCTTTCATTATGTTTATGAACACTTGAGCTGCCCTCTCCCCAGGTATCCTGGTGCTTGTTTGCCTTGTGAAATTACATCAACAAGTCATTTCCACCCATGTGTCTGTACCTGTGTCTCAGCTCTGTGTTATTGCCCAGCCAAAGACAATTTCAATGTAAGGAGGAGTCTCAGTAATGTGCTCTGTCTGCTGATTCCATTTCTTTGGAACTGAAAGTTTCACTATGAAAAGAGTGATAGCCTAACAACGTTATGAGAATTTGTGGGCTCACAGGCAATAAATGCAGCCTTAGATATGTGTGCTGCACCCCAAAGCAGTGCAGGCAGTGCCTGTGTTCCCTCCACTGACGTGTCCCCACGTTCCCTCCTGCTACAGGCATCTCAGTTAAAATTACTTTGATGTTATTCAGAAGCTACAGAATTAATCTGCTGTCAATGTCACCCAATTTTCAGGTCACTACAGGCAAAGCAAAGCAAGTCAAGTTTGAAGAAAGACTGCCAGGAATTTTCCAAATGGCGAGGTAACATTTCAGAGGGGGCAGCTTCCCTTTCCCGTGGGCTCCCGTGGGACTCTGCTGAGCATCCAGAGCTGCTTCTTGTTTACCTTTTGTGATTTAAAGCCAACAACTACAAAAAACCCCCAGCAAACCACAGGGATCTTGCTAGAACTTTACACATTCCCACACCAGATGTGCTCTTGGAGTAGGAAACGTGTGAGGGAGATTTCAGGCTGGAATTGTTAAAGCAATGTCTGAATACTTCATGCAAGGAAACCAAGAGGGAAACACAAGAAGCTGTGGAAGTCTGTCCACAGCAGCCCCAGTGACAGTCCAGGAGGGAGTCCCAGAGCCCTGACGTGTCCCACAGCCCCTTGTCCCCCCTGCTCTGGAGTGCAGCAATCCCAGGAGCACACAGCACTGCCCAGGATGCACAGAGGGCTGGCTCAGGGCACACCAAATTCTGCTCCCTTACACTGAGCTGGGCTAATCACTGCTTTTTGTGCTGCATTTACCAATGAGTAACCCCCACAGAACTGCCTCCAGCAGCTTCCCCAGAGCACAGAACGGAGCCAGCCTGGTCCCTGGCTGAAAGCCAGCCCCTGCTCCTGCAGCTGGGCAAGGGTCCCTGTCCCCCTGAGCCCCCCACAGAAAAGCCTTCACAGCACCAGAATCTCTGTCAGGCTACTCAAGACGTGGAGGGAAGGGATAAGCTGCATACAGAAGTAATAATAATCATCATAATATAGACAGAGATGATAGAGATATAAATGTAGACACAGAGAGAATCCCAGGATGGTTTGGGATGGAAGGGACCTTAAAGCCCATCTCACCCCTTAAATTCCCATCCTGCCATGGCAGGGACACCTCCCACTGTCCCAGGGTGCTCCAAGCCCTGTCCAGCCTGGCCTGGGACACTCCCAGGGATGGGGAGTCCACAATCTCTCAGTGTGTGTCTATCCCCAGAGATACACATATAGATATAAATATCTTCCTTGGGAGTGGGCAGCTCAGAGAACCGACACCAACTGGGAGCTGGCGTGCCTGTGCCAGCGACCTTCCTTCCTGCCTAAGTTACCACGAAAAACAACGGCAGCTGGAGTCAAAAACAACTGGAAAATGCTTCCCAAATCTGCTTGCTTTCTTTTTCTCCAAGCTCTGCAGGAGTCAGGTTTGCAGGCACTCTGTCTAGCCAGCTGTGGAAGGAACAGCCAGTCTCCACAGCCCTACCAAACTGGGATCCCTGGAGAAGCAGAGCAGGAAGGACAAACAAGCCAGCAGGGCTGCTGTGAAGGGACTGTGTGAGTTGAACAGGGTCCATCACAGCTCTGCTGCTCAGAAGCTCCCCAAGGTTTCCTCTCCTGCAGTTTCCTGTTTTCAAATGAAGGCATGTGGGTTTCTACCAGGGTCTGTTCCAGGAGTAATCACATGCATAAGCAAGAGGGGTTTATGCTCAATCCCTTCAGCAGCTGCATCTAGGAGGGAAGAATGTATTGTTTTCTCTTCTGAAAAGAGGGAATATTTTCTGTTATTTGCTGTTAGGAGACTGCACTGGTGCTGAGGAAATGCTGCAATGCTGGTGCAGGAAGGTAGACACAGGCATGTCTGGGATCACAGCAGCACAGGCAACAGGCTGCACAGCTACCCCAGAGCCCCCTGCAGTTTGCAGCAGCTGGGCCCAGGTTTGCACTCTCCAGAGTGTGCCAAGGTAACAGGTTCTGCAAATGACAGCTCCCATCCATCTCCAGGCTGCGAGCAGCGAGGAGCAGCCCCCTCTCTGCTCAGCATCAGCTCTGCAAGTGAGAGCAGAGACAGGACGAGGAGGCTGAGCAGCGAGAGAAAAGACAAACAGGAGAGTGGGTGGGTGCAGAAGAGGGGAGGAGCAGGAGAGGAGTAGATGCCAACATGCTCACTTTGTCATTGTGCAGATCAGTGCATTTGGCTGGGTGCTTTTAACTTGCCCAGCACTTGAAAACGCAGATAAAGAGGAGACAAACTCTGCTGTGTGAGAGCTGAGGAGTGATGAAGGATGGAGAAACTCCAGCTGAGCAGGGAAGGGGAGGATATGCTACACAATCTGCTTCCTTGGTGCTCTTCAACATCGCCCTGGCCCACCCTGCAGGTAATTCCTGCTCCCTCAAGTTCCGTGCACGGGTACCCCCAGTGCTCCAGGAGACTCCAAAGCAGGTCCCACCAGGCAAACAGAGCAGGGGGCTGTGAGAGCAGAGCCACAGTCAGAATGTTCTGGTGGGACAGCACAGGGTGGGTTAGTCAGGCAGTGGGCAGATGCAGCCCCTGTGCTGTCAGCTGTCCCTGGCTGACGTGGATGATGCTGATCCCAGAAGGAAGAGCTGTACAAGAGCCCAGATCCCTCAGGACGGCCTCTGAGCTCAGTTCTTTCCTATTTCAGACTCTAAAAATCCCTGACAGGAGGTTGTGGCCAGGTGGGGGTCGGGCTCTGCTCCCAGGCAGAGAGAGGAGCAGGAACAGCCTCAGGCTGTGCCAGGGCAGGCTCAGGTTGGACATCACAGGAATTTCTCCTTGGAAGGGGTGGTCAGGCCTTGGAAGGGGCTGCCCAGGGAGGTGTGGAGTGCCCATCCCTGCAAATGCCCAAGGAACAACTGGACCTTCCCCTGCCACTGTTTGTATCTAAATTCGAGGGGTACAAACTTTAAATACGACTGCAGGGGCCCTTCTCCCAGACTGTCACAGCTCCAAAGGAATTCATGGGAATAAGTGTGAAGAAAAGGCTCCCACCCCCTGGGATAAGCACAGTTAGACACACTCCTGTCACACTGCACTGTTCCAAGCTCCTGACAGCTCCATCCCACCACGTTCCTCCACCAGAAGGTTAAATGCCATGCCAGGCACAGGAGCTGCACACACATCAAAGTCACCTACACAAATCTGTCAGGCATGACTGGACCACGGCCCCCACGCTCCCAGGCAGCCAAAATCCTGCCAGCACCGAGCCCACAGCAGGGATATTCCCAGCTAAAAAGGGAGGCTGGGGGCTTTGCCTTGTGCCCTTCATGTCTGGTGTTAATTCCCTGCTGCACACTGGGGAGCCACACACCAATTTTGCTCTGCCCTTTGAAGGACGGGCTCGCTGCCTGTTCAAACAAAAGGATTGAAGCTGCTCCTGGAGGGAACGCTGGAACTGCTGAAGGAAAAGCAGCTGGCCCATAGGCACAGCTACCCCTTGGCCCTGAGGGGCTCCTGCCTGCAGCTCCTAGAATTGTTGTCAGTCTATTCATTGCACAGAGAAGGGATTTTACTGCCAGTGCTACTCAAACACTCATGGCTCCATCCACAGCCAAGCTAAATTTCCCTTGGGAGCTCTCAGGCCGTGATCCACCACCTCATTCCCCCCAGGATCCCCTGCACTGCCCTGTGCTTGGAACACAGAACATCACTGATGGGTGTTGCAGACCCCACAAGGGCTCAGTTTTAGCACCCAGCCTCGCTCAGTGCTTCACACACCGATTTTAGGGATCTCCAGGGCAGTAACAGCAAACATCCAGAGGCATCCAGAGCAACAGCATATTGTTCCCTCCCCCACACCCAGTTCAGGGAGCATATTTCAAACAGATGACATGAGGGAGGCATCCATGTAAACATCCTCTGTAACGGGGACAAGTGGGAAAAGGAACCAGAACAAAATGGAGAATGGAATTGTTTTCTTGGAGAGTGCACAGAGCCAGGGACCTCTGGGAAGAGGGAGAAGCCCAGAAAGCCACAACAGGTATTCTGCACAAGGAAAAACGTTTGCATTGCTACCAAACATGTGCAAGCCCTGCAGATCCACAATGACCTTAACCCCAGCCCATTAAGTGATTCCTCAGTGAAGGTTTTCCTGGAGCCACATTTCTGTGTGTACAATGGGGAGCTCCTGGTGCTGTTCCTAAATCTGGGGAAGGAATTTTTGGAGGGGAGGAAGATCATAAGAGTCATAGGATAATTCAGGTCGGAAGGAACCCCAGCACATCATCAGTCAAACCTCCTGAAGTGATCCAGTTTCACCTCTGCTTTACACAGCAGTTTCATGTCTCTCTGGGCTAAGAACAGCAAACAGATCTGGTGGGTCAGAACAAACCAAACCAAACCAAACCAAACCAAACCAAACCAAACCAA
>VWZS01006100.1:286279-334359 GCA_013397075.1 Rhabdornis inornatus
CCAACCCAACCCAAACCAACCAAACGAAACCAGACCAACCCAACCCAACCAAACGCAGCCCAGGAGGACTCTGTGCTTTAGCCATGGATTTTTAAGAGCCTTCCCACCCATGTGAAGGGCCCCCTGCCCTGCTCTTTACCTCGGAGCACGGTGAGCTTGGCGTGCACAGTGACCTCCCCATGAGGGTTCTGAGCCACACATTCGTAAATGTTCTCGTCGCGGGGGGTCCGGAGGGGCTGGATCCTCAGAACAGCACCTGCACTTTCATCAAATTCAATGGTCTGGGGGACAGAGGCAAAGAGACACACACAGTAAATGTCCTTGGGTTGCTGGCTCTGAGGAGACCCCCGGCACAAGCACACACCCACTGCAACCCCCAGCAGCTGCCCCTCAGCCCCCACGTGTCACCAGCACGTCCAGCCTGGCTCTGCACCGACCTCCAGGGACAGAGCTGCCACAGCCACCCCTGCCAGTGACCACTGAGCCACCAAACCCCAGCGTGCATCTCAGAGGCTCTGAAAGAACGAGCCCCAGTGATGGGGTGTGGGGTGGGTGTTCAGAGCACAACTGGGGTGCAGGAGGACAAAACACACCAAAGGAGAACAAAATAAAAATAACAGAATAAAAATGAACCCCTGCCTTGTCCCTCCATCTGCAGGGGCAGCTGAGACCACAAAGCTCCTCTCAGCACACAGCTGCCTGGCAGGGCTGAGTCCCACAGCAAATTCCACAGCATGACCTCCCAGTCCTTGTTCCTCCGCTCTCATTTCTATCTAAACAATGCCAATTGCTTGGCTCTGGCTGCCAACAACTGCAATGTTTACTCCAGACTGCCCCAGGATTAAAATGCTGAGCCATGGATGGCTATGAAAAGTACATTTACAGAGCAGAAGTACCACCAGCTTAGTTGGGGTTTCGTAGGAAAGCAGGAAGTTATATTATATCCCAGGAAGGGGAAAAACCCAATAAAACAAAATAAAAAAACTTCAATAACGTAATTGAGCAAAGTTCTCTCTTGCTTTGGAACAAACTCAGCTGTTGACATGGCCAAGAGCTTGCATTTCACTCCTCCTGCTGTTAAAACTCCTCCCCTTCCAAATTTCCCTTTATTATCAGGTCTGACAGTGGCCAAAGAGGAGCAGGGGCTGCTTTGTGTCAGTCTCTCTCTTCACAGGACACCAGATTTGAAGGACATCTCTCACCTCGAACCTCTGAGAGTTCACTTTCTTCCCTTTCTTGTTCCAGGTGACCCTTGGCTTTGGGTCTCCAGTGGCTTGGCACACGAAGGAGGCCACCCCTCCTGACACACCAATCTGGTCCACAGGCTTTTTAATGAACACAGGGGGACCTTGAGGACAAAAAGGAAACATCATCAGTGGCAGTCACGAACACAAACTCTAATAAACACGCTTTGTAATTAATAGTGGTGGTGTTGCTGCTATTCTTAATGATCTCAGTTGAAATTAAACCTCTTGGCCTTTTCAGAACAGCCTTTACCTCCATTTTACATATGAAGTAGCTCCAGCAGAAAATGATTAAGGGCCTGATCCTACAAAGAGATTTCAATGTTGCAAAGCCTCTTTTACTCCTGAAAAGTGGACTTTTAAATTGTTCTGTACAGGGGAAATTGCCCTTGCAAAACCCATCTAATGAGCATCACCAAAAGCTGGTAGAGCTGAAAACAACACTTAGGAACAGTGAATTGCACTTCCCAGCTCCTTGGACAAGACCAAAACACCAAGGAACAGGGGAGAATGACAGGAATACAGCCAGGGAAGGGAGAAGGGGGGACAAGCACCATGAAATAGCTGGAGCAGGACTTGGCACACAGAGAGCTTGGGGACAATGGTGTGCAGGAGGCCGATGCCAGTGGCTTCCGGATGTGAAATCCCCTCAGTTGTGGCACCTCTGCCTTCACCTGCAGGTCCTCCCCGTGGCACTCACAGGTACATTTACACAGACCAGGTAAGTGATCCCTCAGGGGATTTTATACAAATAAAGGCAATTTGAGAGCTGTGATCAGGGCACAACCACCCAGCTGTCAAACCCCAGAGCCTGCTCCCCTTCTCCTCTGCTCAGCACGAGGCTCCCATGGAATTCCTGCTGCTGCAGGAGGAATCCAGGCTCTCCTCCACCTCCTCTCACAGGCAGCAGCAGTGCACACCCAGGGGCTGGGGCTGGCTTTGAGCCAGCCCAAAAACCAACATGTGGGCCCAGAGCAGCTCTCCCTCAGCCCCTGACTGATTTCCACCAACATGCCACTGCAGGGATGGCAGGAGGCTGGGCTGGGCTCTGTGGCCAAGGGGCTGCTCACAGAGGAAGCCGAGGCCAGCAGGGTTTGTGCAGAGCCCACATTGCCCCCACCCCCTGGGAATCCTCCTTCCGTGCTCTAACCTGCTTTCCTTGCACTGCTTCCTCTCATCTAGTTACTTCAAAATTTATTGAAATATTTAAATCACAAAGCCACAGCTGTGTTCAAATAAAATCACTCAGATCATAAAGTTGCCGTCTGTTTTCTTGAGAAAAGCAGAGCACGTGACTGAAATGTGTGTATTTATCCCTCCATACTCAAGAGTCTATAAAATAAGATGCAAACAGCCTCCCACAGGGCTCGACAGGAGGGCAAATGGTGGCTGGGGAGAAGTCTCCAGGGTCTTTTAGGGGTCGAAAGACAAAAGGAAACCTTCTCCCCTTGCCTGCCTGGCGTGGCCAGCAGTTTATAAATAAAAGGCACTGAGCAAGCTCATGTGATGCAATCAAGCATTTGTTTCCATGCTGGAGGTAAATACAATTTGCTGGAGCTGTTTACGTCCCACCGAATGCTGTGTGTACAAAGCACCGCATTTATAAATACCCAAATCTATATTTAGAGGTCAGAGTCTTCTTTGCAATGTTACAGCTAAAGGTTATCAAGCAAGTCCCACTGGAGGAACTGGCACTGGGGGATGTGTCTTCCATCTGAGAAAGGTAAAACCCAAACTTTGCTCCAGGCTAAAATATAAATGCTCACTCTGCCCCTGACTTCCTTCCTGCGCTCACCTCCGCTCGATATCTGAAGAGTTTGCAAAGTCAATTCTGAAGGTACAGCTAAAAACATCCAGGGCTTTTAAGAACACTTTATTGATGCAAGTTCATTTCCTAAAATAAAAGCCCCTAATAAACCTTAATGTCACGTATACATTTAAATGGGTGCAGGCTGCATGATGAGAGCTCAGCCGAGGAGAAAAACAAGGTTCTATTTCCGTCCTGAAGAAAGGGATGGTGCTCCAAAAACCACTGAATTTGGGGTCATTGCTCAGCATCCCTTTTTGGGGTTTGGTGTTGGGGTGATGGGGAGCTGAGCTGTCCATGAGTGGGGCTTTTCCTGAGCTCCTGCCATTCCCAGCTGCCTACCAGGGATTCACTGTTAGACACGAGGGGCCAAACAAAAATCCAAACAAAACCCACCCAACCTATTTGACTTTGCTACTCACTTGGAAAATGGGTGAGGATCAGAGCTAGATTGTTGATTTGAAAATTGCCCGAGCACTGAGCTGCAGATTTGATTCCTCCCCCCTCGTGCTCTCCACCTCTGCACCCCCAGTGACTGCAGAGCTCGGCTCCAGCCCACACCGAGCACTGAGCAGCCCTGGGGAGGAGAGAGCCAGAGCAGCACAGCACTGTGGGGACAACTGGGGACAACTGGGGACAACTGGGGACAACTGGGGAGAGCCAGAGCAGCGCAGGCATGGTGCTGGTGATGGAGGGTGCTGGTAATGCAGGGTGCTGGTGATCCAAGGTGCTGGTGACCCAAGGTGTTGGTGACCCAATGTTTTGGTGATCCAAAGGTTTTGGTGACCCAAAGCTGGAGCCCATGCCCCTGTCCTGCCTGGAATTGTCTCAGCTCTGCTGTGCCAGGCCCAGCTCAAAGGGACACAACAGTGAGAGCTGACACACGGTGAGAGCTCAGCCCCCAGCTCTGCACAGGGCTCAGGAGCCTCCATGGGCAGGGACAAGGTGCCAGCTGAAACCTCCCAGCCCACCCAGAGGGCCTGAGGTGTTTCCCCTCGTCTGCCAAGGCTGCAGGACCATGGCTTTAAATAAATAAATACAGATCAAAGAAACACATTTTCCAGACAACATACTGACAGTCCAGGGGGTTTTATATCACTTCACCAAGCTTCCCTGACAGCTGAGAACAAGTCAGGTTTGGAAAGGCTGAGTCTGAGCTCCATCACTCCAGCGGTCACAGGGATAATTTTTCCCTCCTTCTCTGCTTGCCAAATAGAAAAACCGATTTTTTGTGCAGTATCAAAATAGGAATGGAAAAATCTGGAGCTTAAAAGAATTTTCCTACTACAAGAGGCTTCCTGCGGGGTCTGGGTCTCCAGAGGGAAGGTTGAAAAGACCGGATGGCTGCTGTGTACCTGTGATCCTGCTCCACAGCTTAATGGAAAGCCATCAAGTCAAACCGAAGCTTTCACTTCTGCCCACCGCCCACACACTTCCCAAAAGCAACAAGCACCACGCTGGAGAGCTGCAGGGATCAGAGAGACAGAGAGATCCCTCCTGAGAGAGCTGCAGGGATCAGAGAGATCCCTCCTGAGAGAACTGCAGGGATCAGAGAGATCCCTCCTGCCTCCCCTGCCCTGCAGCTGCCCTGGCACACACGTGTCCAGCCCCCCCTGACCCCTCTGGCCCCCCCTGACCCCTCCAGCCCCCCTGACCCTCCTGCCCCGGGCTCTGTGCTCACCCTCCTGTCCCCACACAGGGATCAGCTCCTGTGGGATTCCCTTCCCAAACCACAGCCTGGGGAGCCACGGGCAGCACCTGCTCCAAGGGGACACGGGGGATTTTGGGATGCCAAGTGAGAAGGGTAGGGGTCTCTCCTCATCCCCCAGCCCTACCAGGCAGTTCCTCACCAAACATAAAGACGCTGCTGCCTCCTCTCCCCTCTCCTCCTTCCATGTGACACCAAAAAGGAAAAGTTCTCCAAACACAGCCGTGTGAAACTACCCAAGATGTCCCTGCTGAGGATACAGGGATGACACAACAGGCTGAGAGCTCTGCAGCAGGGAAGCTGAGAGATGGAGGAGTGGGGAGAAGGAGGAGACATCTCAGCCCTGAGACCCAAGGTCCCTGGGGAAGGGCTGCCAGCGTGGATAGGCAGTGATGGACGAGCAGCCAGGGAGACAGCCCAGCCACCATATGCCCGTCTGAAACATCAGCAGCCACAGCCAGGGACAGGCACGGAGAACCCAGAGGTGCTGCGAGGGCTGGGACAGAGGCAGGAGAACAAACGAGCTTCACAGATCTGAGCTGACAGCTGCTGGGAGCAGGGGGAGAAGAGGAAAATCCATTTGTGGATGTGCACCACGTCCCTGCCCTGCCCTCCCACGCCTGGATAGAGCCACGGGTGGGCTGTGGAGGGAACAGGAGCTGGGCAGGGATCGAGGCTCCCTGACACACCAGGGGCAGGAGCAGCTTTCTGCAGAGCACCCCAGAACTGCTGCTCCCTCCTGAGCTCCACCTGCCAGCTTTGGGGCTGTCCAAGGCAGAAAGCTGCTCCCACAGGGATGGGGACGTGTCCCTTTCCACTCACTCTCCTTAGTCTGGCCCCACAGGTGACAAGGAGCAGCTAGAGGATGGTCCCTGACCGTCAGAGTGTATTTGCCCAGTGTGTGGGGCTCTGTCCCTCTGTCCCCCAGGCTCTCCCTGAGGGGGTGCAGAGGTGCCTCTGCATCCTCCTGACCCCCATTCCAGCTCTGTCCCCTCATCTCCAGCCCCACAGCAGGGCCCTGGTGCTGAGTGCAGGTGACAAACCTCACCTACCTCACCTGTATGCTTCACACCCTCGCCACCTCCTGCCCCCTGCCACCCCAGGAGAGCAGCTCAACAAAGGGCTGCCAGGAAAGACAAACCCACTTGTTTTCCATCTGGCCTCAGCACAGAGCAGCAGGAGCCTGCCTGAACGGCCCCTCGCCCACAGCAGCAGCAATCCACGCAGACAAAAGCAAGGCAGCTACAAAACACGTCTTTTAGGAGGTTTTTTCCCATTTTTGGAGCCCCGGTGCCCGCTGGCATCTCTGTGGAAGCCCACGACCCACACAAAGCTCCAGCTCCTCCCTCGCTGGTGACTAACCCCATTATCCCACCGGGCAGGAGCAGGCTCTGCACTGGCACCAGAGGGGCACAGGAGCTGGAGCTGCAGCAGGGGCACAGCAGGAAAGCAGGAAAGCAGGAAAGCAGGAAAGCAGGAAAGCAGGAAAGCAGGAAAGCAGGAAAGCCATTCCCTGCTGCCTGGCTGCTTGATGAGCTCCCTGCACATGAGCACAGCCATCCTTCTGCTCACCAACCTTCAACAAATGCCCCATGGAGCTGAGCCCCACATTCCCATAAAGCTGAGCCCCACATTCCCATGGAGCTGAGCCCCACATTCCCCATGGAGCTGAGCCCCACATTCCCATGGAACTGAACCCCACATTCCCACAGAGCTGAACCCAACATTCCCAGGGAGCTGAACCCCACATTCCCATGGAACTGAGCCCCACATTCCCCATGGAGCTGAGCCCCACATTCCCATGGAGCTGAGCCCCACATTCCCACAGAGCTGAACCCAACATTCCCAGGGAGCTGAACCCCACATTCCCATGGAGCTGAGCCCCACATTCCCATGGAGCTGAGCCCCACTTGGGAGCGGGTCCATGCCACAGCAGAGGCAGACACAACTTTTATCCTCATTCAAAAACATTCAGCAGGAGGAAATCCATCTTTTTGTGCACACACACACACGTGCACCTCCACCTTTCAGAACAAAGGTAAAAGCTGAGACCATGAAGCCACTCCTGGGTGATGCTATTTTGCTTTTAGTTGCACAGCCCAGTGTTCTCCTCGGGCTCCAGACCATTCCCATAACTGGGATTCAGATCTCTGGCTCTGGTGCAAGCTCAGCTGACCTTGGGCGCTCGCCCTTCCCGCGCTGCCACACGAGGGGAGGTGACAGTCCCCATCCCTCACACCTCCTGTCTGTCCCCCATCCCTCACACCTCCTGTCTGTCCTGGTCCAGCCAGCACACACAGCTCGGAGCAGGGCACGGGCTGGGAACAGACCTGCACGGCTGCAGCCTCGGAAAAGAGAGAAAAACAAAATAACCACAAAATCCTCACGAGAGAGAACTCAGAGACCTTCCCCAGGAGCTGCTTCGTGGGGGACAAAGATAAAAATTGAAAGGTAGACAAAAGCTTTTGGAACTTCCCAATAACCAAGTCATGTCAGCTGGGATGAGATGTCTCTCCCTGTTATTTCTCACCTCCTGCTAATTTCCAGAGCAATCCAGAATGAATCTGATGCCTTCCCACTGCTGTGCACAGGATTAAACCCCCTCTTCTCCTCCTCTTCCTTTGGTTTCTGGGCTGGAGCTTTCTGCTGGCCTAGTGGAGCTCCATCTCCCTTTCCCACAACTGCTGAAGGGTTCCCAGCTGGAGAAGGAGCCCAAGGTCCCCCAGAGCCACAGCCCTGGGCAGTTGTGCTTTCAACTCCTGCCCAGCAAGGCAGGGCTGGGCTCCAGCCATGCCCCAGGGTTTGTCTGCTGCTTTAGGGAGCAGATTCACACACAGGTGCTGCCTGTACACGAGATCCACGCCCTGAACTGGAGGATGGGGATGGGAGAGCAGAGCAGTGAGGGACAGGGACAGCCAGGGGACAGCTCTGTCACCCCAGGGGACAGGGAGATCAAATGGGGAGCAGAAGGTAGGAAGGGTGGGAGAGTCAGTGGGAATGAGAAGCCTTCAGCAGGGAAAATGGCACTCAGTGGGATTCCTGGGGCTGGCTTGTGCCAGGCCAGGAGCTGGACTTTGATGATCCTTGGATATCCCTTCCAAGGCAGGATATTCCAGGACTCTGTGCAAGAGAACTGGAGCAAACTGGAGAGGAGGGAGGTGTTCAGAGCCAGAGCAAGGAAGTGAAGATTAGATGGAGGAGATAAACCACAGAGCAGATGAAAACAGGAGAGAGCAGCCAAATTTGAGACAGATGGAGAGTGGGGAGCAAGGATGCACTGTTTGGAATGCTGGGGAGCGGGGGAGCTGAGGCAGGGGTAGAGGCAAGGAAGAGAGATCCAGAATTGACATTTTTCTTCAGGACAAGTGAGAAAGCTGCAAACTGGGAGAAGGACTGGGGAGGAATCTCTATGGAGACACTCCACAAGATTGAGGACACTCCTTGGAGAGGTCCTGCAGAGACTCTGGAGCCCGTGAAATCCAGGGTTTTACTGACAGATTTTGCACTTTTTCTTTCTGAGGGCTGTTTCTCAGTGCCTCACAAATAAAATTAAAATGAGGGTTTTCTGACAGAACAAACAAACAGGGAGTGAATTATATTCCATTTCCCTGTCAATAACTTCTCCCCAACCCAGTTGTCTTATCATCATAAAAAGTCCATTAACAGTAATTGGGGAGGCAGGAGAAGGCAGGGCTGGGCTGGGGAACAGGAGCAGCTCGTTCCCCAACTGGCCTTTTCTGGGAAGGCAGACAGGATAATTATAGGCTTCAGATGGAGACTTCCTCTGACTGTCAGCAGCTCTTGGCTCCCTCCAGGGAGACAGGACTGGCAAGGTTGGGCAGAGGAGGGTAAAAAAAGATCGAGGATGTTTTTTTAGAAGTGCAATACTTCCACCTGGCTACTCCCCTGCTGCTGAGCCACCAAAGCCCTTACCTGACTCAGAAAACTGGGCTACCACAGGATGCAGCCTGCTCCCCTGTGGGCATGGGGAATGGCACCGGGAGGATTACCCCTCTCCTTTCCTGCAAGGCCCCAGAGGAGGAAGGACAGCAGTGGAGGATGGCACCAGCACAGGAGTTAACACACACAGAGAATGGGTGAGGAGGATGAAAAACTCCTTTAATGCACCTTTAGTGCACTGGATGTCCAACAACCCCAGCCCCTGTGCCAGCTGCCCCCTCTCCCCTTGGCCAGGATGAGGCAGCAGACCCTTCCCAGCCAGCACATGCCAAGCTGTGCTTTGGTAATTTGGGGATCTGGCACATCCACACAGCCATCAAGCTCCTGCCTGCAGTGCACTGGGATCCAGACCCTTTGGAAGGGAGGCACGAGCCTGCAGCACTGAGGCAGGAGGAGACTGAGGCTACCAAAAATCTCTTCCTAATTCTGACATCCAAGGCGAGAAAAACCACGTTATCCTGCCTGCTGGAGGGGAAGCATAATCCTTCCTCCTGCTCTGTTGAAACTGCTGGTTTTCAGGGATGGGGCTGCTCCTTATCACATGGGAGCAGCAGCTGGGATGAAGTCATCCCATTCCCACAGGACTCCTCCAGGCTCCCCCTGCACATCCCTGTGCATGGAAAGGATCCACCTCTCTCCATGGCAAAAAGGATGAGCCCCAGCTCCAGTGAGTGGCACCTTGACACAGCCCAGGAGAACATTCTTCCAGCTGTGATTTATGCCAAGGGACAGGGCACGTGTAGTGACACACACACACACAGAGGATGCAAACTGCTCCCTGGGACAGGACAGGGACGTGTGGCCATTCCACAGCTCAGCTTCCCCACTCCCCTCCCTCACCCATCCTGATGGGCAGCAGGGCAGGGGCCCCAAGCGCTGCTCTCAGCTTCCACCCTCCCCTGGTACCCACCAACCCCAGGGCCAAGGGGTGACTTGGTGGGAATGCAGGTGCACCTCTGGATCCTCCTTCACCCTCTGGCCCTACAGGAGAGAGTTTCTGCTTGTGAGGAAGATGAGCACTGCTGTGATGGAGGATGGCAGCCCAGGATCAGGCAGGAAGCTCCAGCAAGCACAGGGGCACAGGAACGTGGCCAGCCAGGACCCCGGGGTACACGAGTGCTCTCCATCAGCTGTAACAGCATCTCTGCCCACATCTGCCCACAAGTCCCATAACAAGGCATAACAACCCAGAGCAGAGCCAGAGACCCAAGGAGCTGTCCTGGTAACTTAATGAGGGCCCCTTGTCCATCACTGACAGCAATCCCAGCTGTTTGCAAGCAGAAGCTCGAGGCAGGCAGCTCTTCCTGCCCTTGCCACATCGCTAAGACAGCTTCTCCTCCAGCCATGTCATCGATATTGGCATCCTGGAGCAGCCTCATTGCCACCCACCTAGAAAAGAGCCAGCTGAAAAGGATTTGGCTCTTTGCTCAACTTCCACTGCTCTGTTTGAGCCACTAAAAAGCAGAGACCACAGGGGACACCAGAACATGGAAAAACATTTCCTACGGGACGAGCCTGCGAGAAGCAAAAGCTTAACGAGCCCAGCTCCAGCTCCCAGGGGGCAATGCCATCTTAATCCAGCCCAGCCACGCTCCTGTGCCACTGCAAAGTGACAGCAGAGGCAGCAGCAAGGGGAAAACAAACTGCTGCAAGGATGGGATCAGGGAGATGAGCTCCAGTCCCTGGCCAGTGACAGCACAGAGCTCTGCACCTGCAAACACACAGGGAAATAAAAGCAGCTCAGCAGGGGCTGCAGTGACCCCAGCCAGGATCAGGCACGTGGGGATCTTTTGGGGATGAAAGGCACACCAGGAAAATAAAATGTGTCTGATAAAGCTCTGCTCTCTTACCCTGTAAATAAAAGCTGGATTATTTCCACTTACTGCTTCTTTCCTTCAGGCAAGAGAAGGAGGCTTTTGATCTACAGGAGCAGGGGAAGGTACAATTCCTAGAGCCCAGAATTTGGGGTGTTTTTAAAAGATCCTTACACCATTCCTATCTGACTTCTGGTGAGAGACTTCAGCCCACACTTTCCATGGAACAAAAGGAGATTCTGGATAGACAAGCTTGAAACACCTGGGTATAAACAGGATATTATGATTATATGATGAGCCTGCACTGCTCATTGAAACTGGGATGTGGAGGGAGCTCCAGACAGGAGATCTCAAAAACGAGAAACCAAGACTAATAAAGCCATGACTAATGGATGAGCACAACCTCCAAGAGTGATGAACTTCGACTCTTACCACACGAGTCATTGCAATTTCTGTCTCTGAACCACACTACTCATCATCCAGATTTGCAGTGGGAACATCAACACAAAAGAATCAAAAAAAGGAGACTTCAACAACAGTGCTGAGAACTGACAGCAGTGGGAATGTGATGAATTCAGCTTTGGGACAACTAGAGACTCAGTGAGCCAGAGAACAGTGCAAGATGTGAATGAGAGAGAAATGGAAACATGGAAAAGCAGCAGTGACACCTTCAATTTGTCTGTCAAAGGCAGTAATTGAGGAAGGTGAGCTTTCCTGGAGTGGGACAGCTCCTGTTCATGTTTGACACTGCCAAGGGATGGCAGAACAGGAGCTGTCCTGCAGCCCCTCCAGGAGCCCTTCCCTGCATCCCTCTCCCTTTCATTGCCTCAAGTGGCAGCTACTGGAATGAATCACAAGTAGCAGATCTTAGAAGAAAAGGGATGTATCATAACACTGATACAGAAAAAACCACACAAACCCCCTCAAAATCAAGCAGATCCTCCCCAAAAAAGACACACAAAGGAAAATGAGAGCTGGAGGACCTTCCTGGCTCCCTGGGAGATCACTGGAGCCAGTCTCAAGGTGATCTGTAAGAGCTGAACTGAATAAAACCTTACACCATCTTTTCAGAAATTCATCCAAACAAATCAAAGTCCAGGCTAAAGATTTGTAAGTGTTGGCACTCCTAGCAGCATGCTCAGATAATTTATGAATAAAGCCATGGATTCCAACAGAGGTGAGGGAGGATGAGGACTCAGTCAAATTAATTTGACTTTATTAATTAAGAAAACCACCAAGTTTCATCACCCCACCACTCTTTAGAGGTTGTGTGAGAGTGGGGGGAGCTATGCTCATTAATTATGCAGAAAATGCAAAACTATCATCCTCTGAATGAGTTTAAAATAAGGAGAAACCCTTTCAGAATGGGGAGAAATTACTCCCCAAGGCAGCTGAAATTTCTCTTGCAACTTCAAAGGACAATAAATTATTCAAATCACTCGCGCCACTCGCACGCTCTCTCACTCTCTCCCCTTCTCAATTTTATGCTCCTGAGTCAATTAAAGATTTGGAGGACTCAGAGAAACTTTGTAGAATGCTAAACCAGTTGCAGCTCCTTCTATTTATTTTTTTTCTTCTTTAAAGCTTTGCTTTTCCTCTCGGCCTCAAAAGGAAACAGAAATGACTCCGTGCATTGCAGATGAAACAAGCAGTGCTGGTTTCCACCACTTGCATGGAACGTTTCATGTCTGCAGGCAGCAGGACAGGACAGGCTCAGGGTTCTGTGCAGCACGGCTCTGTGAGAGCAGGGCAGCCCAGAGTCCCTCCTGTCAATGCTTTAAATCATTCATCCCAGCATCCCCTTTCAAAGTCAAAGCAGAGACATCCAAAATATATTTATTTATACTGCTCTCTCCTGGCCCTCCTCAGGTCTGGGTGAGCTGTGATCGCTGCCACATCTGCAGCTCTGGCTGTCCTGGGGTCTGCAGGGGGAGAACCCAGGGTGGGGTAACCAAACCAGCACTGCTAACCAAACCAGGGCTAGTAACCAAACCAAGACTGTTCACCAAACCAGGGCTGTTAACCAGTCCAGGGCTAGTAACCAGTCCAGGGCTGCTAACCAAACCAGCACTGCTTACCAAACCAGGGCTGCTCAGACAAGAACCCAGCAAGAGAAGTCCCTGCTGAAAACAGCAAATCCAGGGAAGGGAGAGGAGGCTTGGGAAGGTGCAGGCTCAGGGTGAGGCTGCTCTGACTCCCTGGCCTGCAGCCCTGGCTGCCTCCTTGCACACAGCAGATGGTGTAAAACGTGATTATTTCCATGAACTTTAACAATCCCCAAAAATGAAAGGCAGCTGCAGTGTACAGAACATCACAGCTTTCTAAGGTGGGAGCTGGGACCAATTATGCTGCAAGAGAACATCCTTGACTGGAGGGGAAGAGTGGCACGGAGTAAATAAAACTGTTCTTGGGAGATGGTGTCTCACAGGCCAGCTCGAGCCCAGATTCCATCCCACGCACGCAGGAACGACATTCCTCTGCTCGGGCGTCCTTGAAAAACTCTGCTTGCCTTCTAAGAATAACACTGGGCTTGCCAGGCCACAAAAAGGAGGAATCCCTCACGGATTCCCTCCAGTGACCCAGGAGATTTGTACTGAGCTGGTCCTGAGAAGACACGAGCACAGACCCTGGCAGACAGAAGAAAAGCTGATGTGACCCAGGGAGAGGCCCCAGAACGATCCCGTCCTTCCTGGCAGCAAGAGCAAGAACTGTTGATGTGAGAAGGACAACCAAGGGGAAAAGTCATAAAGAGAGAAGTCTTGGCTTCTTGGCAAAGCCTGGCACAGAGGAACAGCCCCAGTTTTGGCATCCAGGTATGAAGACAGACATTTCCTCCATCCCAATCCTCTGCAGGTGACATTTTCACACAAGCCACTTGTTTACACAACAAACAGATGCTCCTTTCCCCTAACTTAACCATCTAATGAAGCTGAGCAGAAAGAGCCCCTGGCTGGGAAAAGATCCTTCACCAGGAGACACCCATGGCTGGGTCCCAAACACCGTGGCTGCTGCTGTCCCCAGGGGCTCCTCAGCAGAGATTAATGGAAGGAGCATTGGCAGCGTGGGGCACAGCTGAGACCTGGGAAGTGACAGCCCCTCCTGCCCCCAGGATGCTCTTCCAAGACATGATTTATTCCTTCTGGGTCCTACAGAAGACACAAACTTTCCAATTTGAGTTATCTTAAAAAAGAAAAGGGAAAAAAAATAAAGAAAAGAGATACATCACTCGATCCAGTGAGGCAAGGTTTAATTTAATCAGGCACTTAAACAAGGTGACATAGAAGCTTAATTCAGTGTCCTTGAGTGAGACAACAACCAGCCCAGAAGCCTCAGCAAGATCTCAGCTGGCAGATGGAGAAAGCAGCGAAGGAAAGGGCAGAGCAGCAACAAGGACATGGAGGAGTCCCCTGCCTGCAAAGGCAACTGGTGCCCGAGGAGCAGGAGCAGCAGGTGGATCTGGGCAGGGAAGCAGTGACCTCTGCCTTTCCAGGATTCAGTGACCTCTGCCTTTTCAGGATTCAGTGACCTCTGCCTTTTCAAAATCCAGTGACCTCTGCCTTTCCAGGATTCAGTGACCTCTGCCTTTCCAATATTCAGTGACCTCTGCCTTTCAGTATTCAGTGATCTCTGCCTTTTCAGGATTCAGTGATCTCTGCCTTTCCAGGATCCAGTGATCTCTGCCTTTTCAGGATTCAGCTGCTGGCTCCTCTCTCATACTCCACTCACTGCAGGGACAATGTGCAACTCCAAGTGAAAACCACCACAAAACCTCCTCTGTGCTCCCACCCTAAATCCATAAATCCTGCTCCCCCTCCAGACAAGGGGACAGGAGTTTCTGCAGCATCTCCCTGGCTCCTCAGCCCTGCAGGTTCCCTGTCCTGTGACCCAAACCATGGCACAGCTCAGCCCAGCACACTGTGCCTCCTTCCCTCTCCTGGGGCACTGCTCCCACCCCAAACATTTCAGACTGACCCAGACCATGGCTCAGCCCAGCACACTGTGCCTCCTGGGGCACTGCTCCCACCCCAAACACTTCCAGTGCAGCAGCTTCCCCACCACGGAGACATTTCCTTCCCACTCATGCCGACCTAACCTGCGTGTCAAGTGCTGAGATGGAGCCTCCTCGATGTTTACTCCCATCTTACCTGACAATTGCTGTCTTGGCCAGCAGCAGCTCAGAGCCTGGACCTGCAGAGCTGAAAGCTGTGATCTGTGCAGGGGCTAATCCTGGGGATGAGAGCATGGGAGGGACTGTTCAGGAGAGGAGGCAGATCCACCTGCAGGGGCTGGGATCTGCATCTCAGCGAGCCAAGCTGTGCTGCCAGCAGCTGCTGCCCCTGTGGCACAGAGCACACACCTTAAACAAGGCACCAGCTCCCCAGAACAGCCTGAACCTGCACCTGGAGCAGCTCCTCTCCCATCCCATCCCATCCCATCCCACATTCTCTGTCATCTCCATGATCCCACACGCTGCAAACCTGGCTGCTGGCTCTGCTGGCCCCAGGGATGCTCCTGAGCCCCCCCTCACATGCACCTCCCATGAATTACTGTGTTCTGCAAATTAATGATGGAGCACGGGCAATTAAAAGGGAAGAAAGCCAGGGTAATGCATCATAAAAGGGGCTTTATTCTTTTATTTTGTCAATTGCAATTTAGATTTAATTATTTATGGTAATACTTCAGAGTGTGCTAGTAAGGGTTCTATACCATGATTTATAGAAGGAAGGAATCATAAGTAATAAGTAATGTTCCCTGCCCTTAAATCTTTGCTGGGGTGGAGAGAGCCACGCACCAGCCTTGTGTGTATGCAAAGTGCCAATTAGCAAAGTGCTATTGTAAAACACAAAGGTTTAATCAATGAGAAAAATCCACTTGAAAGCAGCGAGCATGCTGATTCCAGTCAGGAGAACGGCCACATTGCCATGCAGTAAATGGCTTTTATGGGCAACTGAGGAGCCCTTGGAGCTGGCCCGTGGCTCCTTGGGGGGGCAGAGGAGGGCAGGGGGACCTGGGCAGTGCCCAAAAGCAGCTGTGCCCTGCAGGGAAGGGGCAGGAACAGCTCCTGCCCAGGCACACGAGGCTGGGTCTGTGCACAGGGAGAGGCTTTGGGGTGCTTTAGGGATCACACACAGAGGTTTTGGGGTGTTTTAGGGATCACACACAGTGAGAAGCTTTGGGGTGCTCCCCACAGACCCTTTATGGCTCGGGCTGGGTGTGTGAACAGGAAACAGCAAGGCTTGGTGCTGTGCCCAGCTCCATCAGCAATTTGGGAACTATTCCTCTCCCTGGACTCATCTCCAGGCCTCATCTCTCTCTGCTGCCTGGTTTCCTCTCAGCTCCAAGGGGCACATTTGGCTCTGCAGCTCCTGGGGAGGCTCCCCTCACTTCCTGCATGGATTCCAATTCCTGGTTCTCACAAACAGCAGAATCCTTAAGAAATCCTTAAGCAGAGGAGGGTTTCCATTTAATGACATCACTGACAATAATAATGGAATTTGTAATTTCCAGTTCCAGGGCTGCCTTTGACCATATGGAAGAAACAAAGAAAATGTCCACATGCAATCAAAGAAAAAGAGAAAGAACATGTCTGTGTCACACCTTTAAATTATTGTTCTCCTCAGATTCCCAAGGAGGAACAGCAGGCAGAAAGTAGTGTGGTGCTTTGGGTTTTCAATTTAAATGGCAGTTTCCTTTAAATAGAATGCTCCTGCCACAGAAAGATTGAAATCACTGACTGAGATCAATTAGCCTGGGAAACAAGGGAAGTATTTTAATGGTGCTTTGATTGCAGAGGCCACAGCTCCTCCAGAGCTGCACTGGCAGGGGAGGCAGGTCCAGCTCAGGCCGGGCTCTGCTGCACTGCATCTGCTCCCTGCAAAGCTGGCAGGGTGATGCCCTCCCAAAGGCAGAACCCCAGGGCTTTCCCCTCTCCAGCCCCGGGGCTGCAGGGCCTGGGGTGAACCAGGGCAGGAAATGGGGTCAGCCCTGGAGAGCGCCCGCCAGGTGGAAGCTGGCCAAGGGATTAGGGGAATGTGACAGAGCCCAGGGCCATCTGATGGGAGAGGACACTGCCAGAGCAGGGACAGCTCCTCACAGCCCCTGCAGCTGGCACAGACAAAGCTGGCTGCTGTTTGCCAGGCTCCCTGGGGAGCAGCTCGGGTGCCACTGGCCAAAATGGGATCTCCCGGGGCTCAGGAGCCCCTCCAAAGCCAGGAACCATCACTCAGTGCCCACCCACCCTCCCCAGGCAGAGAGAACAGCCCCAGAGCAAGTCAGACAGCTGGTACCAGGGAGCAGCCCAAGGGCAGGGAGGTGCTGCCATGATCCACAGGACAAGAGGAGACACAACACCTGGCCCAACATCTGCACAGCAAGCAGGTAAGAGCAGCCCCGGCTCAACAACCTGCAAAGCTCCTGCACAGACATCTGTGAGCAGCCAGAGGAAAAAAAAGCACAACCCTCAGAGTTCAGGATCCAAGGACACTGCAGAACTACAGGAGAGGGAAACTTGGCTGCAAGCAGCAAGGTGTCTGCAGAGCAGTGACAGATTCCAGCAGGGCTCAGGCCACAGCACTGGTGCATTCTGTGCCTGACCAGCACCAGCCCCTCCTGGGGGCACATCTCCCCCAAAAGGGCTCCGTGGCAGTCAGACAGCATGTAGGGTCTCTGCTGGAATCTCTGAGCAAACCTCACCCCAAAGATGAGGGACAGACAAGGTGTTTGTTCCTTCCCAGGGAAATGAAAAGCAGAGGAGAACTGAGGTCACACAGCCAGGATTTGGGGAAGCCTCGATTCTGCCACTCCCAGCACTGAGCACAGGCCTCACTGTACACTCAAAATTCCAATGGGCCCCAATTTCCACAGGCACTGGGGTGTCACTGGGATGAATCAGGGCTCTGGTTATACACAGAGGCTGCAGAGCTGCAGAACCCCTGAACTCTCCATGCACGCCTGCACAGCTGCAGTTTGCTTTGCAAACTGAGTGATTTTTGCCAGGCGTTGTTACAGAAAACCAGCAGCAAGAACAAGACCCTGACTCAGATTTCCACTGATTCCCCATCCTGACTCCACAAAGAGAATGGAGATGCCCAGTGCCCACTTTCAGAAGCCAACAAAGCCACCCTGAGCCCACAAAGCAGCACCCACCAACTCTGGGTGCTCACCAAGACCCTGCAAGAGCATCAGCTCCAACAGCAGAGTAGGGCCCTGGATAAATCCTTGGGCAAAGGCTTGTGGCAGTTCCCTCCCAGTCCCTGCCAGTCTCTGCCAGTCCCTGCTAGCCCTGCACTGCTGCTGCCACTCGGGACAGCTCAGGGTCTGTCCACAGCTGTGTGTCTGTCTGTCTGTCTGTCTGGACACCAGTGGTACCATCTGAGGTGCAGACTGACCCACAGCCAACACTTCACCCCAGCATGAACCTCCCGGAGCCCAGCTCACTTGCCAGGCTTATGAAACGAAAAAGAATAAAGGAAAACATTATCTTTGTGCACATGAGTGTTTCTCTCTGCAAAGAGGGATTAAGCATGAACCCAGCAAAACCCAGGAGACAGGCAAGGGCAAACACATCCCCACTTGCCTGCTGCAGAGAGGACAGAAAGCACCATTCCAAAAACATCTCCCAGACAAAGGCTGTGGATCCGTTCAATCCCCGCGGCCGCGTGCCCACAAGAAACCCCGATAACCAACGATTACAGGAGAGCTGTCAAGGGCTGTGCTGACCAGAGCAGCCCTCTCACCAGCTTCAAGCAGCTTTGCTGGGGAGGAAAAAAACCTCATAATTCAATCAGCTTGGAAAAGTCTATTCCCCACTGATCCCAAGCGATCAGCCTGCATGTCGAAGGAACATTACATTCAAGTCACTGAAGATTTTCACTTTTTTTTTTTCCTTCCTCTTTTCATTTTCTAAAGCAGGAATTGAAAGGCAGCAAAGATAAAAACTGTGTTGAACTGGAGCTGGTTCACTCAGGGGAAGGAGAAACATAATATTCTTTCTTGCAATGCTGTTTGGAGCCCAGCCCCAGAAAGTGACACCAACACGGCCACCAGTGCCTGACAGAGCCTGAAAGGCAGGAGCAGGACAGAACAACAGGGGCGAGCTGGGAGGAGATGGGGCTGGGAGAAGCTGGGAGCTGCCTCCCTTCCCTCCAGCTCCTTGGCAACCTTGGGGGCAACCAAAATCTCAAAGCAGGCTGCGGGGACCCGGCTGCCCTGGGTCCATCCGAGGTGGGGCTGGGAACAATGGGAAGGCACCGGGGGAAGTTAAAGGTGTTGGAAAATGAAACACCCCATCAGGTATTGGGGCTCACTTCTCAGCAGTGAAAGGAGAAGAGTGAGAAAAGCAGCAGGGGCACAGCAGTCACTCACTTTCAGCAAGGCAGTCCATGAGCAGCACGGAGAGCACGTTCACGAGGGAGAGCAGCGAAGACATTCCAGGGCTGGCAAGGATCCTCATCCTCTGCAAAGGCCTTCGGCCCCAGCCGGGCTCAGCGGGAACTGAAGCGTCTCCCCAGCCTTGTCAGCACCTGTGGGGCACAAAGGGACAGCTCTGAGGGGCAGCTGGGGGGGCAGAGCCCCAGGGTGACTGCGGGGACAGCGGGCGCCTTCCCCAGGGTGGCACTGAGTGCCCACCCAGTGCCAGGGCATCACCACGGGGAGCCCCAATCCATGGGGGAGCCCAAATCCATGGGGAGAGACCCAATCCATGGGTTAAGCCCAGCTCCATGGGTTAAGCCCAGCTCTATGGGTTAAGCCCAGCTCCATGATGCTGCTGCAGTTTCCCCACTCACACCACACAGAGGAACTGAGTTACTGAGCTACACAAAACTGCAGGAGAGAGAGAACACCTGGAGCAGGGGCTGCCATAGCTGATCCTGATGGAGCAGGCAAACACAGCCTGCCCAGGAGCTGGGAGAGATTTTCTCCTGACCAGTTCTGCCCTGCACGTGGCACAGCGCGGCAGCAGGACAGAACCAGATCAGCAGGGCTGTGGCAGGGGAGATCCAGCTCAGCACCAGCCTGCTCCCCTCACCCTGCCAGCACATTTCCATGGAGACAAGTGCTGGCTCCAAACGGAGCTCCCTGCTTACAGCTTTATCCTGATCCCTGGGCAAAGCTGGAATGGCATTAAGGCAGCCCCCACCCAGCCCTGTGCGACAACACCGGCAAACCCCTCCTCAGCCACAGGGCGAGATTTGCCCCAGAAGGGCTGAAAATAGAGTGAGAGCTGCAGCCACAGGCTCCTGGTAGGGTCACAGCTCCGAGGTTTCCCATCAGGCACACACTGAGCTCAGGATAATGGCCAGAGCTGTGCAAGGACGCTCTCAGATCTGACAGATTCCTTCCCGCTATTGTTACTCCAATTAGAAATCAAACCCAGGGTTTATCACCTTTTGGAGGAAAGCCAGGTAGGAGATATTGTACAATGATCAAAGGCTTTGAAAGGACTAAGGGGATAGTGAGGCTGTTTAAGCTTTCTGACACACATCAGGGTGGGAGGCCGTCGGGACAGGCAGTGTGAAGGGGCATTTTAATCTTTTTCTGTCCCATTAACTCTCCAAGGCTGAACTGTGCAGAATTAAAAGGAAAGCCAGGATAAACAAGAAGTCCCCATATGTACTCAGCCCTAAAGAACAACTTTTCAGAGAGAAGCTTTGGACTTGCACTTTGAGGATTAAAAAGCCTCTGCTGTGTGCTCTGTGCTAGCCCAGATCCACCGTGCTCCAGCGCCAGCTCACGAGAAACCAGCATAAATACTGAAACAAAAAGAGAAAAAAATCTGAATCCTGTCACTGGGAATCTCTTCAAATGTTTGCTCTAGACACACTCAGAGAAACACAGAGAGGCTCCAGCCAGCCCTAGTGTGGGGATCACAGGGTTCCAGGGCACAGAACAACGTGCTGGGGTTTCTTTTGTTGCTGTCAGGGGCGAGCAGAGAGTGGGAACGTCGTGAATAGCTGTGATGGGAACTGTTAATTAAACTGGGGATGTGGCATCGATGCCAGCACAGCAAATGGAGCCATGCTGCAGCTCCTGGCTCTCCCTTCCTCCTCCTTCAGTCCCTGTTCCCACCAGCAAGGCTGGCACTGGGGAGAGCAAGAATCCACCCAATTTTAGGTGCCTGTATTAAAATAAAATCCAACAAACCACGCTGGCTCAGCCACCATTTCACAAACTCTTATTTTTCTCTATCAGAGCAGTACTTCCACCCTTGCCAGTGCCAAAAATGCCACCAAACATCTCCTTGAGCCTCGTGTGCTCCCCAAACACAGCAATGACCTTGCACAGCTGAGAGCAGCCAGGAGCCTGCTCTGCTCCCTGCAGGAGCCCCCAGAGTCCCCCCAGGATGGAGCTGAAGGCAGGGAACCAAATGTCAGGGAAATGTTCCACCTCCTCCAGAGAGAGGAGCTTTTCCTGCCATATCCTGGGCTCTGATGGAGAAGGTCTGGAAAAGGGGATCCAGCAACAGCTCCAAGATGAGAGAAGGAGATGCCAGAGGGTGACACTTCTGCTCCAGTGCTAATGTGCTTCCCCAGCCCTTGACAGAGACAGAAAGTGCTGGCAGAGATATTAGGAGCTGTCAGCTCCAATGCAGCAGCTCATCCCTCACAGCAGGTACATCAGGGCTGTGCTCCCCCCAAAATCCACTGGGGATTTCAGGACAGCAGGATCTGCACCCCCCGGGCCCCCCTGGGCTGGGGAGCACAGGCTGGGGCAGGGTTTGCTCTGCTGCCTTGCTGGCAATAGGAACAGACTCATCCCTGCACAATTCCTGCCCCAGTGCAGAGCAGCCCTGCTGGAACCCAGCTGCCACACACCAGGCTGAGACCCAGTGGGAATTGCTGTGATGAAAGCTCGGATCCCAAGGGCTCTGTCACCCATCCTCAGGGCACAGCTTAGCTCGTTTGTGCTCTCTGCAGCAGGTTTGCTCACCCCTGCCTGTCTCTGAGCACCCAGCCAAGCTCCTGGCACCAGCCAAGCCAACATAATGGCACTTTTCCTGTGCTGCTCCACGGACCTGCAAACCCTCACTAAATTCTCTGGCACAGGAACCCCTGCAACCCAAGCAAACCACCTAATAGACCTCAATCCTTGCTAAAGAATGCAATTAAGTGAAGCCATGGCCCCCAGTGGGGTCAGATTTGTGCTAGATACGGTCACATTTCAGGAATAAGATTAATTCTTACAGTAAAAGGGCTCCTGTAAGACATTCATTCTTGTGTGCTGCCTAATCTCCAGCTCTGAGCAAGGCCATGTGTGCAGCTGTAAGCACCGAGCACGGGGTCTTGGAGAGCATTATTAAAAATAATAAAACTGAGAAGTGTTTGCAAGAAGCAGCTTCCCAGGGCAGCTCCTGCAGCCAGGGACCCAGGGCAGCAAGGCACAGAGGGTGAAATCTCTCAAGCACCTACATTTCTTAAGAGCTTAAGTTCCCCTGGGAGTCAAAGGGACTTAACCTAAGCTGCTAAGATGCTTTTGAAGATTTTCCCCCCAGCAACTCCCGTTTCAGAGGGTGCTGGACACCTAACTCCCCTAAGCCACTTTGGGGATGGAGGGGATCCAGGAGGAGGGGTTTGGCTGCCTGGTGCTCACTGCTTCCAGAGGGAAATGCTGCTAAGAGCCAGAGTGTGCTGAGTGACAGACCCTGGGATGGGTCACAACCGTGCCAGGATTTCCACAGAGACACAGAAAGCTTTGGGTTCAGGGGACATTCAAGATCATCTTGTTCCAAGCTGTTGGTGACAGGGACACCTTCCCCTAGACCAGGCTACTCAGAGCCTGTCCAGCACGGCCTTGAACACTCCCTGGGATGGGGAGCCCACAGCCTCCCTGGACAACATTTTGCCATGTGTTACTGGTTCTCAGCCCCCATGGAGCTGGTAATTGAAACTTTTGCTCTGCATTTGAAAAAAATCCAGGAAGGGGGAACCATGCATTCATTTCAGATTCATTACAATATGACAATTTGGGAAAAAAAAAATCACAAAAAAAAGCACCTGGGCCTCTTTTCTGTTTCACCTGCCTGTGGAAAGGAGAAGGGCGATTTTAAAGAAATTGTCTGCAAAAGGTTCCACTCGGATCTAGGAGATGATTAAATATCTTCATTTTCGGCAGCTGCTGGGGGAGAATTGCTCCCATTAGACACATCAATGGAAGCAAACACCTTGCAGGCACAGGGCTGCACTGAGGGCTCTTCCTTCCAGCAGCACCAGCTCAGTTTGTGCTGTGCATTAACAGAGGTCACTGGGTCACTTCATTTCCTCCCAGCAACCTCTTTAAAGAGAGAAAGAAAAGCTTTTAGCACAACCACCAGCTCATTTGTCACCTCCCTTGGGGAGGGCAGAGATGAAATTTGAATTCACTACCCCACAATTGCAGCTTGCTCCTCTCCAAAGCCTGGCCTTGGCAAACCCAGCCTTGCCAGGGCTGGGACAGGGACCTGGCCCAGGGGAATGAGGAGATGCCAGCGTGGCTCTGGAGCCCTGCACAGCCCAGGCCATGGAATTACAGGATGCTTTGGGCTGGAAAGGACCTCAGGGATCTCCTCCTTCACCCCCCTCACCACTCACTGGAGCAGTGTCCCAGGGTCCCATCCAACCTGGCCTGGGGCAGCCAAGCTGCACCAGCTGTGCAGATCTCTAAAGACGCCTGATCCTGCCCAAAAAAAGGAGGTGATGGAGCATTTCCAAACCAGTGCCCTCCACCCCAAAGCTGCTGGACACAGTTTCTCCTCTGGGCTGGGCTGCAGCTCCCCAGGCCACTCCCAAAGGCAGGCCAGGGGTTTGGCAAACACAGCTGGAGCAGGCAGCAGAGATCCTTCAGAATGGAGCATGGCTGTTTATCTATCACAGAGTTACTTAGATCTTAAAAAAAATATTTACAAGAAAGAGGCAGACTATTATCTTCCATGGGGAAACAAACACAGATGGAGTTAAAAAAAAAGAGCTTTGATCAGGACTGTCTTGGTCCTATTCGCTGCTTTTCATCCCCAGATCTCCAAGTGCTTTAATATGACAGAATTATCCCATTTACAATGTGGGGAACCAGAGGAAACTGCACACTAAGACAGCTCGCTGTGTTTGCACACACACACACACACACACACACACACACACACACACAGCCTCTCTCTCTCTCTCTCTCTCTTTTTTTCCCCTATGGCATTTCTGGTCCTCCCGTGTGTGTCCAGTGCCCAGCACGGTCCCCAAAGGGGCATTTTGGGGCATCTTGGGGCACAGCTGTGTGGGTGCTCCCAGAGATGCTGCTCCCTGGCCGGGGGGCGATGGCACAGCAAGGGTTAAGCCGTGGTCACTGCAGGACAGAGGGACAGGAGAGCTCCGGGCTGGGTTTGGATCCTCAGGAGGAACGAGCTCCCCGTCCCTGCCCCGCAGTGGCAGCTGTGACACGCAGGGATGTGCCAGGAGCGCCCAGCAGGTGCAGCCCAGCACGGACGGGGCACGGGGGAGGAGGAGGAGGAGGAGGAGGAGGAAGCACAGGTGCCCTGGCCTGGCTGCACCCTGCTGAGGGACCCATCCGTGCCCCGGGGGCTGCAGCCACAGCCCGGGGAGGATCCCAAAGCGCCCCGTGACCAAAGTCCTGACAGAGGCGGCAGCAGAAGGAGCAGAAGGCGCAGGAGCATCCTCCCGCAGCAGAGCACAGCAGGGACTGGCTCCTCCTCTCTCTGCAGCCTGGGCTCCCTCCGGGATGCACAGAGGGGAGATCTGACCCAGGACCACGCTCCCACCCCCTGCCCTGCCCCCACACAAACACTCCCCATCCTTCAGCACTCCCCAGCAAACCATCCCAATCTCTGCTGAGCCCATCACGGGCCGTCAGTGGAATTGCCTTGTGGTTCAGGGTGATGCTTCGCGTTTCTTTTCCCTGCCTCTGAGCTGTATTTATTTATTTAGGAAGTCATTCATCATTAGCCCCAGCTTAGCTGCCTGGCAGGCTGGGAGCTCCTTGGGGCACAGACTGCATCCCATCTCCATTCTTGGGTGAATAACCACGTCCTGCCCAGTCAGGGCAACCAGCAGCATCCTCTGACAGACAGCAATGCTGGAACCACCAACACCCCCTCCCAAAGCACCTGCACCCCGAGCCTGGCTCCTGGGCCTGGTGACACGGGGTTACTGCACTCAGCAGAGGGAAAAGAGACAAAAAAGACAAAAACTCGACCAAGAGCCCAAGCAAGCAGCTGCTTTTGCTGCCCACACCAACAAAAGTGCAACAGCCTTTGTCATGTCTGGAGTCCAAGCTAAGGAAAAGCTTTTCCTGAGATCAAATGCACTTCCAGATCAGCTCCACACGCCTGGGGAGGAAAGACTGCCTGGCCTCACATCTGTGTGTGTCCAACTAAGAACATGTGAGAAAAGCCCTGAACAAAGGGGAACTGGTGCTCTCCTGGCTGGCAGCGTGGCATGGAGATGACCTGTGCTGGGAAGAGTCCATCCAGATGGCATCAGTCCCTCTGACCAGGCTAATCCCTCCAGCTTTGGCTTTCTGCTCCCTTCACACAGAAATTTGGATGCTGCCGCATCTCGTGACCTTCTCCACCCTCCAAACTGCTCTGCCAGGTCTGCACAGGGACTCCCTTTGTGCTCAGCAGAAGGGAATGACAAAATTCCTCCTCAATCCCAAACCCCTGTGCCAGCAAAGCCCATTCCTGGGGCTGGCACTGCTGCTCACCTGAGGGAGCTCACCTGCTCAGAGACACCTGCCCGGCCTTCCTCCAGCTCCTGAACCCTCTGAGCACAACTTCAGCCGGTTTCTCACAACACAGGTGGTTCTCACCAGCAAGTCTTGTGCAAACCATCCCCTGAGGACAAGCAGTGGGCTCCCAGCGAGGGTGGCACCTGCTCCAGTGCTGGTGCCCCAGCAGGGCATCCCCTGCCAGCCCGCGGCCCAAGCAGGAGGAAAGAAAGAGATGGAAAACCGAAAGGGAGAAAAAGCCATTCGAGCAAGTTAATCAGGAACATGAGGGTGCTGTGTCAGTTCCGGCTGCGGGTGTGGGATGTGAGCAGCGCCAGAAGGAGCCGCTCGTTACCGGGATCGCTGATCGATCGCCGATCGATCGCTCCTTTGTTGTCTCCATCAGCGCCCGCTCCGCCCCGCAGCACCTGGGCAGCGCCGGGGCACCGGGCAGGGCCACCTGGGCACGGGAGTGACAATGACACCTGGGCACGGGGGTGGCAATGACACCTGGGCACGGGGGTGACAATGACACCTGGGCACGGGAGTGGCAATGGCACCTGGGCACGGGGGTGACAATGGCACCTGGGCACGGGAGTGGCAATGGCACCTGGGCACGGAGGTGACAGGGCCACCTGGGCACGGGGGTGGCAATGACACCTGGGCACGAGGGTGACAGGGCCACCTGGGCACGGGGGTGACAATGGCACCTGGGCACGGGGGTGACAATGACACCTGGGCACGGGGGTGGCAATGACACCTCCTGCTGCTCCCACCAGGGAGGGGAGCAGGAACAGCCCCAGCTTCACCCCGATTTTGTGCAGCTCCTTTTGATCCCCAGGCAGAAACAGGCCTCAGCAATACGAGTCATGAGTGAAATAACCCAAAAAATCCCCAGGCTCCACGCAGGCACACACCTCACACCAACACCAAAATACAAAACTCTCTCCTAACACAACAACCTGGAAGACTTAAACCAGCCACAGACAAGGACCCTGCTCCCCCCAGCCCACTGAACCCAGAGAAGCTTCCATGGAGGATGGCAAAGTTGGTCTGGATTTACACCAACACAGAGGAAAAATTAACCCCCTGCTTATCATCTTTAGGGTCCCCCACACCCGAGATGCAGAGGGACTGTCCCTCCTTTCTCTTGAATTCCAGCCCAGGAACACCCCCAGCCCACACACAGGCAAGCCAAGAGCCTCAGAAAACAAAAAAAGAGAAGAAATAAATTTCCTTTTTATGGCCTCAGACCTCACGGCCACTCTTGTCTGCACATCCCTGGGCACCAGGCCGGGAGAAGCCACGGGATCGCTGCAGTGCCCAGGCAGAGCACTCTGCTCGTCAGGGAAAAACAAATGACAGGAAATAAAAGTAGTGAAGCAAACATGCAAAGTTTCTCCTAATTGCTATTTGATGGTAAATGAGAATCGTTCCAATGGCTGATGAGCTGCTTTCCTCTGAGCCCATGGAAGGGGCAGAGCTGGGCTCCAGTGAGGAGGAGGATGGAGGAGCTGGGGGGTGAGTGGCAGCCCCAGAGCCCCCCCAGCAAACCCTGCTGGGCGAGGACGGGACCGGAGCTGCAGTGAGGAGGATCGAGAGCCTCGCCTTGCTTTGTCCCTGCCACAGAGCTGGCTTCAGCACCACGGCTTGCACCCTCCTGGTCAGTGACCAGCAAGGAAAGCCAATCAAGGTCATTAGGAAATGTTGAAAGGAAATGTTGGAAGTGTTCCCTGCCCGGGAGCACACGGGGCTGCCACTGGCCCAGCAGTGCCCCCAGGAGCAGGAGTGCTGCATCCAGCCCTGCTCAGAGTGCAGCCCTGGGCACTGGGGTGTCATTCCTGGGCTCCCCTCGGAGCTCTCCCTCCCTTCTCCTTCAGCCTTCGCTCCCTCCCCGTGTGCCAGGCACTGCCAGCCAATACAGGGGGTTAAATTCCACAAAGAGGATTTGGGTTTGAGCTTGCAAGACACAAGATGAGCAAATCCCTTCCCTTGCTCTGGCAGGAATCTCGTGTCTCAGACCCACCAGCCAGGGGAGATTAAGAAAGGAGGAGAGAAAGAAAAAACCCATCCATCATTTGCTGTTGTGATCTCATCTGAATTTAAGAGCTAAGCTGGGAGGATGCTGGGTCACTGCTTGGGCTGGTGGAGCCCTGCAGACCAGGAGACACCAGAACAGACTGGGCAGAGGCTTAGGCAGCGCTGCTCAAGGTCAGCAGGGGGGTCAGGAAGCCACGTCCACGCTCCGTGCTTGCTTTCCCTCTGATTTAATTCTGGGCTGTTTGTCTGAGGAAGCCTCTGGCTCTTGTCACATCCTTGCAGAGAGCCCCAGCTGCAGTGGGTGCCTCCAGAAATTCCCCTCACGCATCGACTGAAGCCCCACAAGCCACCCCAATGTGCAGCAGCCCCCAGATGGCACAAGCCAGGGGCGCTCCCAAGCCCAGCAGCTCAGCCAGGCAGGGCTCTGCTGCCATTCCCATCTTCCACACCAGATGCAAAATTAAGAGGCTAACTAGGCAGAAACTGGGAGTAACACCATCCTCACAGCTCCTGCCTGGCAGCCTGGCCTCACCCAGCTGGTTTGCTCCTCCTGACTCTGGTGTTGTCCCTTCCTGCCCCACTGCAGGGGCTGCTGCACACATCCCAGCCCAGCCCTGCTTCCAGCGGGATTCAGCGGCCGATGCACAGCCCGGGCACACCAGGCGTGCTTCAGAGGTGGCTTAAAACATTCATAAGCGTTTGGAGATTGATAATATCCCTGCTGGAACAGGCTGTAGGAAAGGAGCTTGGGAGAACCTTCCCATTACCCAGCATTCCAAAAGCCTCCACCTGCTCGGCACGTCGCTTTATATTTGACTCGAAACCAACAGAAGGGCTTTTTCTGACAGGCTGCTGAGATCATCTCGGGGTCTTTGCAGCAGTCAATCATCACAAGGATCAGGCAGGGAGATTTCTCCGAGCTGAGCGTTCACAGCGATGTTTTTGCAGCGCCATGAATTAAACATGCAATGATATTTCCTGGGCAGGTGAGGACCATCCCCAGGGCTGTGCCTGGCCAGGGGGAGGGTGCTGTGCTCTGAGTCCTCCATTTCCAGCAGGGCAAGGCAGAGCTCTGCCTCACAGATTCTTTCCCTCTTGCTCATCAGGGCTGCAGGAGCTTCCCAGGGCCCCCGAGCCCGGGCCAGGCTCGGGAGGGACTTGTCCACCCTCGGGGGCACCGAGCCAAGCTGGAACAGCTCCAGCAACAAATCTCTCCTTTGGACATGCAGAAGCCACCATATTGCAGAAAATGGCTTTATTGTCACTGCACCATCTGGAGCTGCCAGGAAATGCAACTTTTTTGTCCCCATCAATTACCCAAGGGAGAAATCTGCTGTCCCATGAAAGGCAGAACTTCATCTCTCTCCATCCCTGTCACCAGAACCTGGGCACAGTGTGGCACAGAGGGGCACTTGGAGCATCTCCCAGGGGTGGACACTGCTGGTGCCCCTCGGGAGAGGCTGAGCCAGCAGTGGGGACCCAGGGAACGCCCAGGGATGGGAACAGCACCTCTGCAGGTTTTTGGGAAGGCCAGGCATGCATCTGCCTCCAATGACTTCCAAACACACAGTGCTGCCTTGGGCCAGTGAGAGGGACTAATTGACCTTCCAACCTCCCTTCTGTCGTTACTTTCTGTGATTTTACAACCTCTCTAAACGGTTCATTTATCCTGAGTGAATTCCTGCTGCATCCTGCTCATCAGCCAGCTGTGAGCACCTCACTTGTGAGAGGGCAAAGCTGCTGCAGGTCCATGGTTGGACCCAGCACGGGGACAGGGCACAGGGAAGGAGGCAGGGGGTGGGGGGAACCCCGAACAACTCCTACTGAAAGAATATTATTAAGCAGCATCTTAAATCCCTCAACCTCAGGCCTGTTCATGGTCCTGAATGAAGCCCAGGCCCTGCAGGTGATACCTGTGGCCAGGAAGGGGTCAGTGACTGCAGCAACAAGGACACCAATTAAAGCTTTTAACGATGCAAGCCCAGGACCTCGCAGAGCCCTGAGCAGCCTCTGCCCGAAGCTCTCTCTGCTAATAACCCTGTGCTGTGGCTGAGCAGGGGGTGCTGGGCTGCCTGAAATATTTACGACAATCATGGATTGCCTCTTTCCTGCCCGTAATGAAGCCCCCACACGCCCTCCCCAGCACAAGGCTGTGAGTGCCTGTCATGGACCAGTCTCCTCCCAGTGCCTCCCAGAGCACCAGCACATCTCTGGAGCAGCGAGGCAGGCTGCCAGGGAGGGATTTTATTTTGTTTTTAAAGCCTCCCCCCAGCCCTTTCCCACTACAGCCTCGGCTCGAGTTCTCTCGTTAATCTAATTGTTCTCCTAATGAAGATCTGCAATTCCTCAAACATTAATTACCAACGGCAGCAGCAGCAGCAGCTGTGGAACAAGAGCTCCCTGTTCCTAATAATACGCTTCACACTTTCGCCTGCCACAGCTCAATTTAGCTTTGCGTGATTTGGCTGGGGGCAGATAAACAATATTCCAGCTATGGGGCTCAGCAGACAAACCCAGGAGGGAGCAAAGCTCTCCCCACACCCTGGAGCATAGCAGGTCCTCAGCTGGCTCCAAAAATCCCTGTTTTGTTCCACCTGCAGCTCTGTCACCATCCCCATCCTGCAGCTTTGGGCAGGCAAAGGGCTGGGAGCCCTGGGAGGGAGGGAGGCAGAGGTGCCCCATTCCCATTCCCATCCCATTCCCATTCCCATTCCCATTCCCATTCCCATTCCCATTCCCATTCCCATTCCCATTCCCATTCCCATTCCCATTCCCATCCCGTGCTGAGCACCAGGGCAGCACAAAGGAACCCCCAGGAGGTGAGAGCACGGGCAGGGAGGGAACAAACAGCAGAGAATGAGTTCAGGCACCAGGAATGAGTCAGGGGATGGAGGAGGAGAGGAGAGGGAGCAGCTGAGGGAGGGCAAAGCTCCAGCCATTATTTGTTTCACTCCCAGTAAAATGGAGAAGAAAGGAAGGGCAGGGTGAAACTCGAGCAGGACCAAAGCTGTGGCTGGACCCAAGGCCAGGCTGGATGGGCTTGGAGCAGCCTGGAATAGTGGAGGGGATGGAATGGGATGGGCTTTAAGGTCCTGCCAAACCAAACCACTCTGATTCTATGATTTTGGGGGGTAGTTGATCTCTTCCACAGCCCCGTTCCACCGTGATCCATAACACAGTAATGGAAAAACACTGCTCATGTCCACTAAGGTCAACGCCCTCCTACCCATCCTCACCTCCAGCCCAAGGGCACGCGGGGGGAGCCGTGCCCAGGCACAGCAGAGCTGCCACGCAGCTCCCACCTTACAGAAGAGGCTCAAAGCACGGGTCAGGAGAAGCAGCTGGAACGGCTGGAGCCAGGAAAGGCTGTGGCAGCCCCTCTCACCAGCACTGTGCAGCCAAAAATACACAAGGGCAACAAAACAACGCGCACACACACACAAAAAAGCCCACAAGAGTTTTCAATGACAAAAGCAAACAAATAGATTTGTGAATAAATATTGATTTGACAGGAAGTGAGACAAACCCTTCCAAAAACACTCTCTGGCACCGGGTCCCTCTCCCAGCACAATGAGCAGCCGTCATCATTTCCTGGGTGCCTCTGCATGGCCAGCAGCTTCAGCTGCTCTGCAGGGCTTTGCTTTGGGGGGGTTTGGTCTCCCCTGCGCCTGGAACATCTTGAGAGATCCCAAGAAACAAACACACAGCCCAAGGAGCCTGTGCTGGGCACAGTGAGCAAAATCCCCAGTGTTCACCCCAGCACCTCCCCAGAGGCGGCCACTTGCTCCTCCCCAGCACTGCAGGCTCAGTTTGGTCTGAAGGAGCTGAGTTCCCTCAGCCAAAGCCCAGGGCTGAGTCAGAGCCAGAGCCAGAGGGCCATGGGATGCTGCTCCAGCAGCTTCTTCCTGACCACAAACACATCTGCACATACCCCGATCCTCCCAGACACACACACGGGCCTTTCATCCCGGGAAAACCCCTCAGCACTGTTAAAATCCATTGACGTGCCCGAGCGGGGAGTTTCAAGGCTGGGCTCCCACTACAAAGCAGGAGAGAGGAGATGAGGGGAGAGATGGGCGCTGGTTCCTGATGGCAGCACTGGGATCGTGGGGGGACCTGCCCTTCCCCTGCCTTGCAGAACCCTCTGTGCCCCACTGGTGAGGGTCCTGCAGGAGCCCCCCGCAGCCCCCAGGGCCACGCTGCTGCAGCACAGAGCACCAGGACCAGCACTGCTCCTGTTTCCCACTCAACTCCCAGCCTTGCTCTGCTGATGGAATCCAGTGAGGGATGAAGGCGGCAGATTTCCCCTGCCTCACCCCCAGAACCACCACACCAGGGGATTCCAGCCCATTGCACCTGGCCAAGGTGGGGGTGCTGCATCCCAGAGCTCCCCAGGCAGGAGATTCTGGGCTGAGCATCTCAGCACGGACCCTGCAGCCTCCAGAAGAGAGTTTTCATTGTTCAGCCTCCTCCCAGCACAGAAACCCCGCGCTGTGAGGGGCTGTGACGCTGCTCACAGCTCTCCTGCTCATTTCGTTTTCAATGAGTGAATTAGCAGGCAGCCAGCTGACTTGAACATCCCCTTATCTCTGCACCAAGCTCGCTGCTGAGGATTTGCATAATTTTAATCTTTCCCACCAATGAGCACGAAAAAATTAGTTTTCCACTATTTTATCTTCTATTTGTGTTCAATAAACAGCGCTGGCGGCTTTGCTCCATGTATTTATACTGGGAATGGTGAGGAGGGAGGAGGGGAAATCCCCATCTCCAGCACCCGGCCATGTGCAGGGTTAAACCAGAGCAGGGAGGCTGGGGGAAGGCTCTGCAAAACTGCTCCACAAACTGCAGCTGCAGATGGATTTGAAGCCCAAATTTCCTCATCCAGCCCCAGTTGTTTTCTCCAGAGTCCCTCTCCTATCTCCCAGCTCCAGCTGTCAGGCTTCCTCCCATCACCAAGACCTTTGATTTCCCTCTCAAGCACAGAGTTTGCTGGACTCGCCCCAGATGGAGGCTCCAGATCCCAAGAACATCAGGACTCCAGGGATGGGGCGGGAAGTGCTTGGAAAATGAGGTCCCACCTGGACGTGGAGGAGCCTCCTTGTGCAATCAGATGTGGGGACATGCAGGAAATTGCCAACGCAGAGCTTCGGGGCTTTTAATTAAACACTTTAAAAGAAAAGCACACCCCAAATATTAACCTTGACCTTATTAATATATTAACCTTTAACCTTATTAAATAGGGCACTGAAAAGAAAATGGTCCTGCTTCACCCTTTCTGCAGAACAAGAGCATCATTTTGGGCAGCACAGAGGCAAGACGTGCACGTTGAGGCCCATATCCCACATCCTGCACTTCTGGATCACAGCTGGGAATCAAAGCTGCTCTGAAGGAAAAGGAAATGCAGAGAAAAGTGAGGCTCTCCCTGCAGGTTCTCCCCTCATGAGCAGGGTGGAAGGCACAAACGTGGAAACACTTTTTAAATGTCTTTCCTCCCTGTGGAGCCAAGTGCAGGTGAGGGCACACCCCAGCCAAAGGCAGGGACACATCTCCACCATCTCCAGAAAACCTGCACTGGCCTTTGTGCCCAGGTGTTGCAAAATGTGGAATATGTAAAATTTCCTTAAGCAAAAATGCTCTTTGATGTTTGGTCTTTGTATACTTTCAAACCTAATCAACAAAAAGGGAGATTTACTCCATGAAACAGAGCAGCAAACAAGCTCTGAGTGATACCCAGGTGTTAGAAAAACAAATTTCTTGTTGGTGGAATTGCCTTGTTGAAGTTTAGGGCTGGACATGCTCCTCATGATCTCAGACCTAGTGGGAGGTTAACAAAGCTTGGAGAGAAGGATGTGCCACTGATAATGGATGCAAAGAATGCAGAATTTACAGGCCACAAGGACATCTGGCAGGACTCCAAAGATAGGGAAGAAACTAATAAAGCCAAGTCAGCAATTGTGCTGAAATCAGCTCCAAGTGGGTGAAAGGGAATTCCAGAGGGGCAGATCACAACCACGAGTTTTGTGGACAGCACAGGGAGGGCCCAAGGGCGGGTTTGGCCCCAAAATGCAGGGATTAATGGCAGTGGGGGGACTCACAGGACTGCTCCCCACCTTTACAAGCACCACGGACAGGAGGGGGTGTCAGGAATGCAATGTTAGGGCAATTCCCAGCAGCTCCCAGGAGCCCATTCCTCCTCTCCCTGCAGCTCTTCCCACTGATCCCGGACTCCACACGGCCCCTGCCAGCTCCTCTGCACCCAGAGGTGCAATTACCTTCCCTGTGTTCTCTATTTATGCTCTAGGAACCATATCATCTTCCAGACCAAAACCGTAATTAAAGAGTCCAAGCGCCTTGGAATGGAGTTCTCTCTCCTGCCACCGCTCTGATCTTCCCTAAAAATACCCCGGCAGGGCAGGGCGGCCGGGGCAGTGCCCAGCACGGGCTCGGACACGGCAGCGATGGGGCAGCGCCCAGGAGCGGGGCTGGAGCCCCGCGGGTGGCACAGACACACAACAGACACTGCCCGGCCCGCTGCGGGAGACGGGGGACATGCGGGAAATTCGGGAAATTCGGGAGATGGGAGATTCGGGAGATTCGGGAAATTCGGGAGATGCAGGAAATTCGGGAAATTCGGGAGATGGGAGATGCGGGAAATTCGGGAGATGGGAAATTCGGGAAATTCGGGAAATTCGGGAGATGCGGAAGATGCGGAAGATGCCGGAGAGGGGAGATTTGGGAGATTCGGGAGCTGCCGAAGATGCAGGAGCTGCCGGAGATTTGGGAGATTCGGGAGCTGCAGAAGATGCAGGATCTGCAGGAGATTTGGGAGATTCAGGAGCTGCAGGAGATTTGGGAGATTCGGGAGCTGCCGAAGATGCAGGAGCTGCCGGAGATTTGGGAGATTCAGGAGCTGCAGGAGATTTGGGAGATTCGGGAGCTGCAGAAGATGCAGGATCTGCAGGAGATTTGGGAGCTGCAGAAGATGCAGGATCTGCAGGACATTTGGGAGATGCAGGAGCTGCAGGAGATTTGGGAGATTCGGGATCTGCGGGGCTGCTCCCGGTGCCTCTGGCTCTGCCCGCTCCGCTCCGCTCCGCTCCGCTCGCCGGGCGCGGCTCCCTCGGCCAGAGCCGGGTCCAGCCCAGCCCTTCCAGCCCCTTCCAGCCCCGCCGTGGGCTCCTGCTCCCTTCCAGCCCCGTTTTTCTCTCCCTGCGGCCAGCGCTGCATCCCCCGGGGCTCCGGGCAAGGAGCGGGACCCGCAGCTGCGAGGGGAGGCGGAGGGACAGGAACAATAACACGGAGCAGGGGAGGGAGGAAAAGAGAAACAAAAACCAACTCTGAAACAGCCCTGGGGGAGAGTCACCGGCCCAGGCTTGCTGTAATTACACTCCTACTGCTGGGTACAAAGCTCTTGGCTTGGCCCTCTCATAAAGCTGGAAGAAGGAAGGTGAAAGAAATGTTTTCTTTTTTTTTTTTTTTTTGTTTAAATATCCCGAAGGGTCAAAACAACCTTTTAACTTGTCAACTAACAAGTTCAAACAGGACTGCAAGCTCTGCTTTCCATAGCTTCCAGGGAGAGACATCCACACCAGGCATCTGAGCTCAGCTCCTCCAGGCCCTGACAGTTTTTTTGACAGCAAGAAAAATCAAGGTAAAGGTATTGGCAATGGACACCAAAACCACTTCCCGGCAGGAGCAGCAGCCTGGGCACCGTGCTCAGGCACAGGAACCAGAGCTCCAGCCCAGCTCCATCCCCCCGGGTCCTCGGGCAAACCCTGCTCCCTTCCAGCGCTCGGCTTTCCACATCCTCCCTGTAATTAACCCTTCACCGCCCGCCCCTGCTCCCGCCCAGCACAGAGCAAAGCTGCCCCATCCCCTCTCCCCTCTCTCCCGCGCCTCTGCAAACGGCTCAGCCAAACTCATGCAAATCCCCAAGAAAAAACAGCTCTTGAAGAATTTAAGAATTTAAGAGCCCTGCTCCTTGCAAACCCGGGGCTGGCACAGCTTCACCGTGAGCTTGTTTGAGCATTGCCCAGCAGCCAAAGCACTTAGAGAGCTCCCATGAGCCAGGCAGGGATGGAAAAGCCAAGGGACCCCACAAGTTCTGCCTTCACTTGTTAATTGACAGGAAAATTTAAGTCTGCTCTGATATAACCTTCTCCTGAGGCTGCTCAGCTCAGACACGGCCTCCAAGCAACCAGCGAGCACCTGAAGAAGAAAAAGAAAGCAGCAACCACAGAGCTTCTGGAGCTTATTTCAGCAAATTCACTGAATCTGCCTCAGCTCCCCTGGTGTGCCAGGTCTGTGCACCATTCACACCACCCCAGCGCTGCTGCTGAAACCAGCGGCAGAAAACTTTCTAAAAACTCACTTTTACTGCTTGCAGTGCTGGCTGCCTTCCCTCTGCTGCTGTGGTTCCCATGCCAGCCCCGGGGATGTCCTGCTGGGCTCCAGCACAGCTCAGGCTGGCTGCTCCTCTGCCCTGGACTTCCAGGCTGTTTCGTGAGCCCTCCAACACCCCTGGCAATCCTTCCCAGTCAGAGACTGAGGAATCCACTGAAGAGGGACCAGAGGAGTCCTGGAGAGCCCTGGGGGTGCTGAGCCCCTGCTCTGTCCCAAGAGACCTTCAGAGGAGTCCCCAGGCTGGTTCCAAGGTTGGGATGGGTTTTACAGGTCTGTTCTTGGTGCATTTGCAACACAGCCCATGCCAAAGCTGATTTTCAGGTTCTGAAGTGATTGGAGAAATGGTCTGACGAGGACTTTTCTGTGTTTGCTCTCTGTGTTTTTCTTTTTGTCTTCTTACACAATATTTACAAGGGAAAAAAGGTGTCTGAAGCAGCAGCTTGAAAACACAAGCATTTTTGTAAATCTTCCTCCCACTTCCAAGATTGTATCAACAAAAGAAAAGAGGAGGCAGAAAAAAAAACATAAATAGAAGTTTCACATTGACAGAGTCCCTTTGAACAACTTTCAAAGAGCTCCACTACCTGTTCTCCCATTTGATTTTGGTTTTTTTTAGAATATCTACAGCGTGTTCCTCCGCACAGCAAAGGAATTGACCAGCTCAGCTCCCTTTCCTGAGCTGCTCCTTGAAGGAAGCACCCCTGGGTCAGCAGCTCCTCAGACGCCTGCCCAGGCCAGGGCTGTGCCAGGATCTGTGCCAAGGTTTGCTCATGGATGAGGGGCTGCTCCTCAGTTCTGAACACCCTGGAGCTTTTCCCAGCTCAGCTGCAGGTCTGCACTGGCTGCTCCCCTTCAGGGCAGAGCTTTGGCTTCCACCAGGGATCTCCAGCATGGAGAAGAGCTGAGCCTTTCTCTTGGCTGGGATGAGTGAAAGCAAGTCGAAATCTTGAGCACACACCAAATGTTGGCAGCTGAAGTCATTTAAAGCACTGCAGCCCTTTGCTGGATGCCATAACCTTATTTTGAAATGAGCACTTGCAGGTATTGACCTCCTACACTCAGGACTTGTAAGAACAGGTAAAGAAAAAAAAAAGAGTCCCCAAATCCCATCACAAACAGATTGCAGAGACCAGGGAGAAATCACCCCTTAAATCAAACACTCCTAAGCCAAAGAATTTGTGCACCGAAGACAGGAAATCATTTATTAGCCTTAATCTCAACAATTAATTTCACACACAGCCTTTGTGGGGCAGGGGGCCTTGGAAGCAAATTCCAAGGCCAAGGTTGATGCAATGCCTACAGACATTCCTCACTATCCTCCAAAACAGACAATAAAATTAAAAATCAACTTGTGTGAGAGAAGCAGCTCAGGGACCTGCTCAGCCAATGCTGCAAGTGACAGCCAAGTCCAAGGGACAATCAAGTTTTGGATTATGATGGGAAAGAAGAGCTGCATACACATGAGCACAAACTGTAAATAAACTGGAAATAAATCCCATGGATATGGTGACAGCAGCCCACAGACAGATCTTTACAAATTGCCTTTTACAAGGAAATGCCATTATATCAGGGTTTATGGGCCTCCCTGAGATGGGCACGGGCAGAGCTGTAAATACTGCACAGCAGCCATCAGGCAAAAGGCAAATCCACCAGGAATTCTTGGTGCCAACAGCTCCTCAGCAGCAGGGAGAGGTGGGGAGGGGGAAGGAACACTCCAGCACTGCCAGGCAGGGGGAGGCACTGCTGGACAAGGGAATTTTCCATTATACACCACACCAAGCCATGGGAATCAAGTTCCCACTTCGCTCTTCCCACGGCAAATGAACTGCCCAAACCATTCTGCCTCAGTTTCTTCCCGTGCTCCAGGAACAGAGGATGCTGAAGAGCTTTTTAACACCACCAAGTAACTAATTCACTGAAGATGATTAAGTGCCTTAAAGATTTCTGAAGGAGCTGCTATAGGAAGGCATTAATTTAAATATCTCGTGGCACAGAACATAATGCCAGGCAGATTTCCTTCCATTCTTCTATAATAGCTTAATAATCCTCAAAATAGTTTCATTGTTAATACTCCTGTTGTGTATTTTATTAGAGCTTTTTAGATTGTAAAGTAAGGTAAACACTCCACGTGTCTCTAACACCCACCAAAGAGCTTCTCAGAAAGAATTACTTAAATCTCCACAAACTTAAATCTCCTTTGGGGGGTCCCGTCCTATTCCCAGCCGAGAGCACCATCCCCTTTTCATCCAAAGCCCCCCAGGATCCTCCGAGGCTGAGCGAAAGGCAGCAAAAGGCAGCAAAATCACCACCCTTTGTCTCCTCTGGTCACAGCCCCGCGATCGCTGCGAACAAAAGGAGCAGCTCCGGGCCCTGCAGCCCCACACGGACACACCTGGCTGGGACAGCAGGTTATTTATCTGTTTTTATTTATTTATCCGCTAAAGCACGGGCAGCCTGCGGCTGTCGGAGTCTGCCCGGAGCCGAGCACAGCGCGGTGCTCTCCTCGCTCCCCGCGACTGCCGGGGGATGCTCCCGCTGCTCTGCATCCGCTCCTCCCTGCTGGAGCCGCGGTGCTCCCGCATCTGCCACGGCACTCGGCTCAGAAACGCGGAAAAAACGCAGTCACAGAAGCGTGGAATACCCTGAGCTGGAAGGGACCCACAGGAATCACCGAGTGCAGCCCCAGCAATCCCACCCCGGCCGTCCCTGCAGCTCTGCAGCAGAGCTGGGCCGCTGCTGGGGCTGGAGAGCAGCGCGATAAATCTCAGCCTGACACGGGATAAACCCCAACAAACAAACAGGTTTGGCTCGCCCGGGAGGAAAAAGAGGAAAATTGAGAAAAAGTGAAGTTTTCTCTGAGGTGCACAGTGAAAACCACCCTCCCCTCCAAGAAAATATACAGAAGGAAAAATGCAGGATCAGCCAGAGCTGCTGACGGAGAGGCCCCAAGGTATAATCAGTTATTGAAGTTTTGCAACATAAAGCCTAAATTATTTATTATTATTATTTTTTCCTAGAAAAAGAGAGGAACAAAGCATCTCCCTCCTCAAAAGTTAACAACTGTGCGACATCATCTCCACATTGTGTCCCTGTTTTATCGCCACAGCACAGCGCTGAGCAGATTCCACCCCAGGGCAGACACAAAACCACAGGGCCACGGTTTCTAATTATACCCTCTATTCTCAGGGAAATGGTTTATTTATTAGCTCTTTGAGCTTCCCTTTCATTCACTCCCAGTCCCAGTCCCGGCAGCGAGGGGCTCTCGACAAGAGGGAATTTATGAGGATTTCCCGTTCTGCACCTTTTCCTCGCTCTCCCACCCAGCCTCTCCTCCCCTCCCGGCTCGGCAGCCTCATCACTTTTAATTCAATAACTCGCAGTATAATTACTCCGTAATAACACCATTATCTTAAATTCACTCAGCAGCTGTGATCCCGTTACAGCGAGGCGAGCAGGGAGAGGAGAGGGGATCCTCTGGGGACAGCGATGGGGACAGACACCAAAACCCCCCGGCAGAGCCGGGGCTACCGAGAGGGCGAGGGGCGAGTGCCGGGGCTACCGAGAGGGCGAGGGGCGAGTGCCGGGGCTGGGGGGTGCCCGCAGCCCTGCCCCAGCCTCTCCATCTCCATCTCCTCGGGATCTCGCAGCCTTTTCCCACGGAGCACGGACCCCAGCACGGCTCTGCAGCTCCATTTAAAGCCTTTTAAACCCAGAGAACCTCCCCAAACCCCTGGAGTCGGGGAAATGGCCCGAAAACTGGGGAAGGCAAGAGGGAAAAACCCACTGGAGGAAAGGACTGAGGTCTCTGCAGGAGCGAACAGCAGCATCTCCTGCACAGCCATGTCTTTAAATACAAACATCACCCATTGATACATCATCCCAGCATCTCCTGCACAGCCATGTCTTTAAATACAAATATCACCCATTGATACATCATCCCAGCATCTCCTGCACAGCCACCTCTTTAAATACAAACATCACCCATTGATACATCATCCCAGCATCTCCTGCACAGCCATGTCTTTAAATACAAATATCACCCATTGATACATCATCCCAGCATCTCCTGCACAGCCACCTCTTTAAATACAAACATCACCCATTGATACATCATCCCAGCTTCTGCACAGCCATGCCTTTAAATACAAACATCACCCATTGATACATCATCCCAGCATCTCCTGCACAGCCATGCCTTTAAATACAAACATCAACCCCCGACACATCATCCCAGCTACTGCTCGCTACAAAGACCGGGTTTGACTCCAGAAATCCTGCAGAAAAGGATTTTCACTTTCCACAACGGCACATGTGGTCAATAGGGTAAGAAATTCCTCTAAAGCCAGACACTAAAACTCCAGTAACTTGTGTGGCAAATGAGGCGGAGAGCAGCTCGTTTAGTATCAGCCAAGAGCAGCCCCAGGCCTGCCTGGAAAGGCAGAATTTCAGCCCACAAGCTTCACCCAGCCCTGCCAGAGAGCTCAGGTGTTGGCACCTCCTGTCTCCTCGCTGCGGTTTGATTTTCTGTGATATTTAAACAAACAAGCCCACTGCATATTTAGGCAGAAATGTTCCTACATGCACCATAGAAAAAGCAAGTTACTACAGCCCCTGCTGAAGCCAGCACGATTTTGAAGCCTACGAGGTGAGGTCAGGCTTACACAGATATCAGATCCCAAAATCACACCCGAAACTGCTCACAAACACCAGCGCTGAAGAACAATTCCCTGTTTGAGACACACGCTGCAGCAGAGGGGTAAACACCGTTTATTCTGATTGATTATCCATCGTGTAATGCAGAGCTGTAATTCCATCAAAGTGATTCAGCAATTACATAAATCACGGGAGGAACGTGCGAAAGCTTTGTCGTTAGAAACCCGAAATTGCATTTCCTCACATTCTATTGCTGCATATTGCCTTGTTTTTTAATAACACACAGGCAGATTATTTCGGTTTCAAATTTGTTTACATGCCTCTCATACAATTCTGGGTATGCCAATGCCAGATCCCATCAGCATTCACGAGACATTTTACTCCGTCTTCCACTCGGCAGAAAATTCCCAAAGCAAACGCAGACAAACGCAGGAGAATCCCAGCCTGGCCCAGCCCAGCCCTGAGCCACTCACAGGGAACAGGAGACCTCCCCCTTGCAGGGCACGATGGAGGATGCCACAGGGAGCTCTTGCACAGCTCAGGTTTCATTATTTATAACATTACATAAACCCTCTACTGCTGAGTAGATCTTGTGCATGGACACGATTATATGTACGTGCATTATCACAATTAAACCCACAATAAAGTAAATCAGGCAGTTTACGGTGCGTTATCTAGAAACTGTTGCTGAGTTTCTGCACCTATTTAGTTCGAGTTTAGTAGAGGTGACAATCCCAGCTCCAGGTGAAGAGAAAAATCCTTAAAGATTTGCAAGAGTTGATGGCAAAACCATCCCTGCCTCCAACTGGAGCAGATTCCATTTTGCTCCTCTGCTCTCCCAGCCCAGCAGGGAACTGCCCAGGCAGAACTCCTGAAATCACTGTGATTATTTGCCTTTGGTGGTTTTCTTTCTTTAAAGATAAAAATAAATCCAAGCACTTGGTCTGAATTGTGGGCCCTAAATCAGTATCCATAATCTGACTTTTCTAGTTTTCGGGGGAGAAAAAAGGGAAAGAAAAAGCCATTCTGAGTGTGGACTGAAAAGCCACCCAAGATAAACCAAAAAAGCACTAAACATTGAGCCATTAAGTGAGAAAAGACTACAACTTTGATGTGACACTTGGCTGTTTGCTGGCACTATAAACCATTGCACACTAAAAAAGTTTGTTAAATGCTCCATAAACTTTAACACATTGCTGAAACACTTTGAACTGAGAATTTTATTTGGTTATCCACAAACCACGCTTGGTTACAGGCGAGGAACAGCAAATGCAGATTTTTCTCAAAAAATGATTTCACTTTGAAACAGTGAAACGAATGCAGGTATATTTAAGAATTTGTAAGAAAGCACCCCCACCATGCCTGTGTCAGGAGAGACAAAGCCTCAAACAGGGATTGGGGTTCATCCCGTTTCATTTATTTAAATTTTCAGGAACAACCAAGCCCTGGGCATGAGGCAGAGCCAGGAGAATGGTGAAGCACCAGAAGAGCTCTGCAAATCATGAGGAAAACAGCACAGTGGATTCCACACTTCACCTTTTCCCTGTGTTTGCCTAAACTTGCATTTCCAGAGCAATTCCAGACCCAAACCAGAGCACAGCCAAGAAGCACAACTAATCTTTAAAAAAAAAAAATCCCCAGAAGTTTTAATATTAATGTTTATTCCTTGCCACAGAGAAAAACATCTTCCTGCTGACTTTGGCATTTTCTCCCCCAAAGCAGGAAGGAAGAAAATCAACTCCCCAGAGTGGACACGAGGTGTGAAGTCACCCACACCCATCACCTCGAATCCACCGAAATTTCACACTGGGCCTGAGACACTTTCCAAAGGAATTTTTTGCCCAACAAAACTTGCTGAAAACCCCAAAATCCCCCAGCTGTCTTAAGCATCACTGGCTTTGCATAAAACCTAAAGCCACTTTCACCATGCCACTCATCTTCCCTATTAAGCCCAATGGAAACTGTGCCACGGCTGCTGCTCAGGGACAGACACAGATTTGGGTCTCCCAGTCCCAGAGACAGGGATTGACACCAAACCCAGCCCTGCCCCCTGTGCTGGCACAGGGCCCACGCATGCAGGGGACACAGAGGGGACAGCCACATCCTCCTGTCAGGGGCTGCTGCAATTTCCTCCTGGTTTACAACGAGTTGTTACCGCAGCGGGGACAGAAATTCATTTTGAATCACAACTGTACCTGGGGCTAAATCACTCAGACGGTGGATTTACACATTGCCACCTCCCAGGGCAGTGCATAAAGCAGGCGTGGGGCCATCACTCACAGGGGATATTGCTCTGGAACTGTCAGGAGTGTTTCACGGCACACGAGCCGGGCGCTCCACCCCGGGCAGGAGAAATGGACTCCTGGTAATGGACTGCAATTCCTCCTGCAGGCAGCCCTGCCACCATCAAACGCGGCAGGCTGCAGCCTTGTGATTCATCCCGGCCAGCAGCACCCACGAGCAGCAGCTGCAGAGGAATTACCTGCCTGGGTGAAGCTTCTCCCAGCTCCAAGCCAGCACAGGATGGGGCAGGGAGCACAGAGGGGCTCCAAATCCAGGCACAGATGTGTCTAGCTGTGTCTAAATTTCTGAGGGGCTCACAAATCTATAGATACCAAATCTGTACATGCTGGAGAATGGAAATAACCAAGTTTTCCCTCCTCCAGTCACACTCAGTGCTCCAGGAACAAGGCACGGATGGCACAAGAGCACTCCCAGGACAGGACCCACGGGACACTGCAGAACCAGAGCCCTCCTGGCTGCTGGAGCCCTTCTCCAGCAGGACAGAGCCCACCCGGAGCAGCCTGGAGCTCTGCAGGTCCTTTCCAGCCTCCCCCATTGCGTGACTCTGCTTTTCCTCCTGCCTGCATGCTTGGGGCTGCAGCCTCCAGCTCAAACACCAGGTCCTGGTTAGTGACATAATCCTCTGAATCCCAGCAGCTCCCATTTCACAGGACACAGCTGTTCACTTCCCTGCATTCATTTTTACAGTCACTTCTTCCCTCCTTTCCCCCTTCCCCAAATCTTTCTGCCTTTTGCTGCTGAAGTTAAATAAACACATTTTCAGGATGGGAGCTGTAACTTTATCCCTTAATTTTTCATTCCCCTGTCTTCTTCAGACCAACATTTAAAGGTTTTGCATCCTCAGAAACCTTGCAGACACGAGGTTTTCTGCACTGCCGTGGCCCTTGACCACCACTTCGTTCAACAGAGAAGAAACCAAAACCCACAAGGCAGTTCAGCACCTTGACATGGTGCAACACAAGGAAGGACCAAAGCTCCCACATCCCAACACTCCTCGTTTCGTGCTGTGCAGCAAACCCAGCTCAGCACTCACCTGTGGGCACCTGCAGCCCCCCCCACCTGTTCAAGGCCTCCTGTAGAGGTGACCTCCCTCCCACAGCACTGCCAGGAGGCAAAGCCAACCAGCACTAAACCTTCTGGGCAGATTTTCCATCTGGACTGGACCCTGGAACACAGCCCCTGTCCGAGATTGGATTTCACTGGGGCTGTTCCTCGAGGTCCCCATTTTGGCCCGTTCCTGGTGGCCTCCACGGCTGTGAAATCCTCCTGCCCCTGCAGGCAGCCGAGTGACATTTCCATGGACACGGGCTGGCACAGTGACCTCCAGGAAAGGATCATGTGATGCATCCCAGCGATGCCACCAGGGCACTGCTCCCACACCAGCAAAAGCAAAGGTTTCCCCTCCCCAGGCCAGGGCATATCAAACTATCTGCCCTCAGGACAGCTCTTAAAAACCAAGTTTTTCTTTCCCACTCCCTCACTCAGGACCAGCAGCAGCAGACATCCCACATCCCCTCGTGCTGCCCCAGAACTGCAACCCCCAGGGTGCAGCTCCCCTTTGGTGACCTCAGGGAACAGGACAGGGACAGGGCCCTGCAAAGCACCCAGACCCTGTAACAGAGCACGGGGAGAGGCTGCTGCCTGCTCCCTTAAGGAAAGGATAAAGTTTAATTTAAGCTCATCTCTGGGGAGAGAAGGAGGTTATTGAATCCATAGGAAGCAGCAGGGAATGAACCGAGTGACCCTGGAGCCAGGCAGGAGCAGCCAGGATTCCCAAGGGTGACAAAGCTGGGGGGACAGACCTGCACCACATTTGCTGTGGGTTTTTTCCCTCCCTGCTCTGGACACCAACATTTCCCTTGTGCTGCCTCACAGAGCAAACAAATGTCACCTCTTCGGGAAAACTGGAAAGACAATTTTCTTGCCAACCCTTCCCCCTCTCCGAATCCTTCCCCCTGCGCAGCTTGCAGCAAAGTGCCCCTAATCCCCGAATTCTCTCTCTACCTGCAGGGAGAGCTGAAACCCAACCCGTCCCCTCCCCCAGCCCTCCAACCACACTAATCCATCAAATTCCCCGGCCTCGGAGCCCACCCCCAGCCCGACAGCAGCAATCCTGGCACCAGATGTCCACTGACAAAGGCAGCGCCAGCATCAAGAAGCGATTGCCCATCACCCCTGTCCCGCCGGGCCCCGGGCAAAAAGCGAGTTCAAAGCCCAAGAACCCGAGCATCCTCCGAGCATCCTCCTGCCCCTGGCAGCCCGGGCACACGGAGCGGGGACACGGTGACAAAACCCGGACCGCGCCTGAGCCCACCGAAGGGCTACAATTCCCCTCTTCATCGGGGATTTAAACCAGGGGTCACTGACGGAAAACAAAAGGGATTTTATGTAAAAAAAAAAAATAATCAAACCCTGAGCAAGACATCTGTGCTCTGTCCACAGGACGCTGAAGCTGCATTAGCAAGGACTTTGTCTAAAGAGCGCTGCTGCTGCTCCCGGCGCCCTCCGCGCCTGCCAGAAGGGCTTTGCTGGCCAAACCCCGCTCCAGATTAGCCAAATGGATTATCTGGTTCTGCTAAAGCCGAGCGCCTCGGAGCCCGGCCTGTGAGACAACACACCGATCTCCAGGGATCTGCTCACAGGCACAGGTACAGGGGAGGATCATTTCCACTCCACACCCTCAGGAACCTTTCCAATGCACCAATTTTTTACCCTTTTTTCGCTTTTCCTTCACTTTGGTACTACTGCTGCCAGAATTCAGGCACGTCACTGTAGCAGCCTCCCCTGTGGAATCCTGCTGGGCTGTTCACTCTCCATCCTTATTTCACAAATGCCATTTCCAGCTCTCCCGCATTTCCCTCAGAAAGGGAGAAGGGACGCGCGGGCAGGCACAGACCGTCCCAGCCCCGCAAAAGCCTCGCCTGAAACCCATCCCCAAAACCTGCGCTGATGGAGCCGACCCGGGAACAACACCCAGGGCAGGAACAACGCCCCGTTTCTACAACTAATTAATCGCAACAATCTCCCGGCTGGGTTCTGAAACGGTTCCAGCTCATGGTTTGTAGGCACGGGGAGCATCCCTCCTCCTTCCCACGCATCCGTGCGCCGCAGGGACAGCCCCTGCCACCCGCTCCCACCTGCTCCAGGCACGGCCCTACCCACAAATCCGGGGCACATCTGAACTGTCATTTTCCCTCTAAACCCAGGTTTAGTGCCGCTGCTACAGCATCATTTTATTTATGGAATTGCTTCTTGCGCTGTAACGATCCTACACGAACTCCACATCCCGATTCCCTAACAATACTTGCTGCTATTATAATAATGATCCCATCTGAATGGCACAGGTGCCATTATCAGAAAATCTGTTTGCAATAGGGAAGCAACTGTAAAAAAAGGCATTACACCCAAATGAACTACTTAAGGATTACCATAACCAGGGGCCTTGCCTCAATTCCCTCAGCTGCTTCCTGCCTGCTCGGAAATAGACAGCAAGTCAAAATTAGCAGGAAAGTCATCCTGGGATTTGGGAGCTGGTGCTGAGACTGAGCACTCTGTGGCTTCATCATACAAACAAAATCTACCTCCACGCAGATTTAACACAGAATTTTTAAGTGCTATGCACTTACTAAGCACTAATGAGAGCACTAATCAGTACGTGGAGAAATGGAAACACACCCTTACCCTCACCACCCCATAAAAGTTACCTGTAAATATCAAGGAAGGGCAGAACAGCTTCTTCAAGAATCCAAACTCACCCAAGTGCACACGAGCTCGTGCAAAATTAAGGCAGAAATCACTTCAGAAGTGCCATAAAACAGACAAGGAAAAGCAAGGTTTTGTAGAGTTGCGTTTGATAGAGCTCAGATCTCCATCTCTGCCTCAGCCCGTGCACGTTCACAGCTCCCAGGTGCCTCCTGGTTCAGGAAGTTTCACCCACCACAACAGTCATTACTCCTACAGAAGAGTTCTGGAAGGGCAGCTACGGCTTCAAAGAGAGCTCCCAACAGATGTTTTCCCACCGTCAGCATTTGAACAAGCGCGGTGTCTCGCACCTTCCACAGTCCCTCATTTTACCAGTTCATTCTTCGCACCCGCAAACGCAGCATGAAATAAATTCAAATGTAACAAGATTGCACTTCCCTGGTGCCACGAGATGCGCTGCAAACTCTGCCCACTCCGACAGCAAAGCCTTGCATGGGAACAAAACACACCCAGGGCTCCAAATCTCTTCAAACAGAGGGCAGAGGATGGCTTGGGGGGAGCGGCGAGGGGATGAGGCGCCTTTTATCTCCAGGTGAGCGGCTCCAATCCAGCCCAGGTGAGCAGCCCTACAAAGCTGTCACCGCACCAGGGCTGCACAGAAGCCAGCACGAAATGAGGATCAGCGGCTTCACTCCAGCTCCTGGCTGAGCGCTGTCACACAACTTGTCCCTCCTACACCTGGCAGCCGGGGCAGCGCCCAGAAAAGCAGCGGGGATGGGATTGTGCAACCTCGGCTTTCTCCTCTGCACGCAGCCGGGTGACACCGGCGCCGCTGCTCCCGCTGGCCTGTGCTGGCCACACGCCGCACACAGGGACGGGGACAGGCACCAGAGACTCTGCAGCTATTCCTGGCATCGCCGCCGACCTGCGGCGGGAGCCGGGCGAGCCTCGCCTCGCTGCTGTCTCCTCCTTTTGGCTGAATGATTCAGCCGTGGCACTCCAGCTCTTCTCCACCGGCGGACCCTAAAGCTCTTCCCAGCAAGGAGCTGCGTGTTGCTATTCCCATCCTGCAGACGAGGAAGCCAGCAGATTGCCATTCCCCCAAAGGCTGTTTTTCTGGCACGCTCCTTAGAGATTAAATCTAGAGAAATAGCTTTGCCTTACAAGAATCTGTACCCACAGGGCAGACTCAACAGCCAGGGTAACGAAGGTGTTTGAAACTCGCTGTGATCAAGGTTAAGAAACATAATAAAACACCATATCCTGCTTTTCCAGCTCGTCAGGGTAATGAGGGATTTCCTCATATATCTGCTGCAACTGTCACCTTTGCAGGAATTTAGTACTTAATACTAAATTCACTCTCTGTCTGCACACTGAACCTTCAGCCGGTTTATTTTGGAACCTCCACCTCCCAAGAAAAACCGATGCACATCTCTTCCAAGTCAAAAGTATAACTGGGCCTTCTCTGGTGTCAGTGCGTTTGATAAACCCCTGCCCTGGCCGCAGAGCAGCAGGAGGGCAGAGCAGGAGCCCCGGCACCGCCTCAGTCCCTCGGCTCCACCCGGACCGGGCAGGAAGGATTGGAAGGATTCTCCGGGGGATGATGTCCCTGTTCCTGCGCTAGGGACCAACGACACATTCCGTGGTGACAAGAGATAAGGATCCCATCCCCTCCCTTCGGAGCGGGGACACCGAGAAAGGAACCGGGGATGGGCGGCGGAGGAGCGGAGCGGAGCCGGGCAGAGCCCCCCGAGCCC
>VWZS01006101.1:0-13310 GCA_013397075.1 Rhabdornis inornatus
AAATAACACGATGCAACACCCTTGACACTGGATTGCATAAAAAACAATATGGATATAATGGTGCATGGGCACCACTGCCATCACCCCCAGTAAGACTGTATGTCTCAAGGACTGACTTCTCTTGGGCTGGTTCTCAGTGCACTTTGGCATGTGGCTATTGGTGTGTATACAGCTTGCCAAGCGTTGCTTAGTGCATGGGAAATGCTAGGAATTACCAGCTTTTCCATTTTTCTCCTTCAAAGATTATCATCCTCTTCCTATTCTGTCCTTCCTGTTCACACTGTTTGGAGTCAATGTGAGGCACAAGGCTGAAACAAGTCAAATCACAAGTGTCCTCTGGTCATCTAGAAGCCACCTGAGGAAGGATTTAGGAATAACTTTTAACCAGGTGCTGGAAGCTTAAGCTCATGGAAAACAGCCTCTCCCTGACTCTGTCAAAAGATCTTTTTAGTGATTAACCTGTAAAGAAGCCCTCCATTGTCAGTAACTTCTGGCTTGGCAAATTATCTAAGGGTCTGTCAAGAAAACTTACATCCTACAGTGACCTTTCAAGTTTGTCTGCATCCCAGATGGAGATGTACCCAGGCATTGGCCAGAAATTGCTGTGATCAGAACAAGACAGAGCAGCCCCATTAGGGTGGGGAACAGGAGGACATCCTTCTTCTCATTGCCTGGGGAGGTGTTTCCAACATAAGCTTCAGAAAGTGATCAAGATATTTTCTACAAGGCCCATCTATAGAAAATTAAATGGGATGCCAGCCTCCATCCTTTGGATGTCTGGATGCAGTGGGATACCTGCCTCCCAGATTCTTCTGATGACAATTTATCTATTCTTTGCCCTTTTCTAGAAGTATTTTAAAAAGATGCCAGGTCCAGAAATTCAAGAAGTGCTTAAGATTGTCAAGATTGGAGTAACCACTACTAAGCCCTGGAGCACAGCTTGGGTGAGCAACTTAGGTAGAACCAGGAGCAGTATCCAAAGGCAAGACAGTGCCAGAACAGCTGGTAAGAAAGTTATCAAATACTCAGGGGTTCCTTCCCTCCCTTTTCATTCCTGTGCCCCGGCTGTGCACCAGGGATGGATGGCCTGGTGTGCCAGCCTGAGAGGGCTGAAAGGGAGCTGGCTCCATGGGAATGATAAAGTGTTCCATGTTCACAGGGAGCTGGGGTGTGACAACCTCCCTTTCCCAGATTTTCTGCACAATTTGTGGACACAGGGGAGTAGAAGACTACAGAATTTTGCTTTTTCACTCCAAAAACACTTTGTGAGAATACTTTTTGGTTATCTTACCTCACCACAGACACAAATTGAAAATTATAAATAAGGCAGATTCATTTTTATTTTAAAATAATGTTTTAAATAATAGCAATAAGGTAAAGTGTACATGATTTTTCTCGTGCCACACTAATTATTAAAATCTTGGAGGTCCCCTTTGGAAAAGCTTAAGGGCTAGTCTTTTTTTTCTCTTATCAGTTGTCCTCAATTCATATGGAGCCTGCCAGAATGAAATCAGTCTGGTGATAAACTCCTTCTTCAGAGGTAGCCTGAAACACAGATGTGAGTCTGGTTATCATGGCAGGAGACAGGCTGATGGCTGAGTGGGATGGGTTTGGTGTTGGCTCATGACTTTCCTCTGCTGACTACCCCAGGGGTAAGGGATGAAGCTCTGCTGGTCTGGGCCATGTGTGCCTGTAAGGGACTGAGGCACTGCTCAGCACCTTGACCTCCTACAGTGTGTTAGCATCACTGCACTCTGAGGAAACAAGGAAAAAAGTTGTTTAAGAATAAAATGGCAAAACCATGCATATGTGCACAGTGTCAGCCACAGCCAGCTCACATGTAGGCTTTTCCTTGTAAAATAACATCTCCACAATTGTCTGTTCCTGTCTGAACAGCGGCACCAAATAAATGGAAGGAGGAAAGGGGAAGAAGTGGGTAGTCTTGAAATGGCTCTGATCTTTCAGCCAGGCAGCTCTCTGCATGATGCTCTGGGTGTGAGACAGGCTGTGGTTGTGCTACATGTGAAACACTGCTACGTGGAATGTGGCAATGGGACAGAGTCAGCAGCTAAACAGAGCAGTGACTCAGGTGAGAGATGTGCCCAAAAAAGTGCAGGCTGGAAGGGGTTTGGCAGCGTGTATGGAGGTGCAGTGACTGCTGCACAGGTTTACATTCCTCACAGTGATTTCTGGAGCAAGGCTGTAGGCTAAACATCCTGAAAAAGCTTAAGATGCAATCAGGAATGCAGGAAACTTCAGCACCAAGTGAATTAAGTTTCTAATACATTGCCTTGCTTTCTAGGAGAGATCTGCTTGTTGGTGCTCTCTGCAGTGCTTGTGCTTTTAAGAATTAAATTATCCATTTCTTACAATTTGAAAACACTTTTGGAAGTGACGACTAGGCTAGACATACAGGTTTTGGTTTTCAATATTATCTCTGTAATAAACATTGAAGAATTAGGAGATTTAAAAAAAATTGCACAGTACAGGTGCAGTAAAAGTGAATAAAGTGTTTCTCTAAGAAAGATGTCTTTACCCTCTATTATTATCAGGATATCTCAAGTGTCATCCTTTACTGGTATTTTCACCAAAAAAAGGTCGAATGCCTTTTTTTCCAAGGCTACTTTGAGGGGAGGAAGTAGACTAGAACAGAGTTTTAAAGCTGGAATACCACGCCCCCCCCGATAATTTTTAGCATTAGTTATGTGTAAAATTGTTGATCCAAGATCTTCTTGGCTGCTGCTTTCTTCTTTAAGCTCAATAAAGATGTCTGTTCCCAGCCTGACAATACTATTGACAGATTATTTTAGAAAAATTTAAGTTAAAACTGGCTGGTTGACTTCCAAAAGAAGGAGAAGCACTGAAGAAAAATACTTGCTAGGATGGAACTTGTTCACTCTAGCTGCCCACAAGTGGGAGAAAATTGGCATAGCTTGCACAAAACATTTTTAATGTTCCAGTCAAAACTTGAAATGATCTGCCAGCTGTAGCAAATATTTGTTCTGGCTTTGGCAGGTATCTGTCAGTGCTGGCTGGGTCTGCCTGTATGTGCAAGTGTTAGAGGGTGGCCTTCCCTTGCTGTTTGAGGGTGCTTAGTAGGATGGAAAAGAAGGACCTGCTTTGGAGCAGAGTGGAAATAAGTGGCAAATCTTTATGACAAGTGTTTCATTGTTCAACAGAGTTAGGGCCAAAATAAAAAGTGTTGCATAGAGTGGAAACATTTGCACGGTGTTTCTTATGTAATTTATTATTTGTTTTGCCCTTTATCAACAAGTGATTTGATTCCCTATCCTCCTTTTCAATAACCAATGAAGATTTTGTTTGCTTTCCCCTTTCTGTGTCATCTGTGAGACAATCAAATATTTTGCCCTTGAATACAGATTGCCCATGAATACAGATTTGCCCATGAATACAGATTGATTTCAGAGGTACTTGCTTCTGAATAAGACATGCAAAAAAGTAGTATCAGTAGAAGGGCCAAGGATGCAGGATGGTTTGTTTGATTTATAAACTGATAAACTGATAAGTGTACTGCTAACTGAATCCATTTGCCACAGTGATTATTATGCAGTTAACTGCTTCATCCAAGTGCCACTGTCAGAATTGTCACTAAAAATTAATGTGGTGGCAACACACTCAGAACTACCACTGCTAAGTGTCCTCCTGATTGTTTCTCTGACATGGAAAAAGAAGCATACAGATAAAATTCTCTTTTCTCTAATAGGTCATTTGCCTCCTGCCCTGAAGAAAATGACCCATTAGGTAGCAGTAGTGCTCTACATTTTCATTAAGTAGAAGATAATTATGGGATGAAGGCTGCTTAGAAACCAGAATTATTTCTGTTACATGTTTGTTATCTCCAGTGGAACTTCAAGTCAAACAGTTCAGAAAGCCAAAAACTTCTGAATTCTGCCACTCAGGTATTGAGTAAAACTGATAGTCGTAAAGCACCTGATATTTTTCAATTAAAGTGAATAATTGTGCACCTCAAGATGCCATGTTATTTCAAGTGCATTTGTAGAACAAAAACTGATTGAGCTCAGAATAAAAAATATTTATTGAGTAAAAATGCCTTTTTTTTGGTCTTATCTGAAATAATATTGGAGAATTCTGAGTAGGTTTTTAACAAAGAAAGTTGTCTAAATTCAGCAACGTGCAAAAAATGAGAATGTATATTCGGTCTCATCTCCAGAACCACAAAGGCCCAACAGTCATTCTGAGTCCCTGTTTTCTGCCTCCTGATTTGGGTGACTGGAGCACAACTCAGAGGTTGGGAGAGACATGCTCTGCAATCCTTGTTTTGTGTGACAGATTTGGGCCAACATGCAGCTGAAACTTGGCAGTCTAGGGAGCCTGCAAAGTTAAATTCTGCATAGACATGTTTAGCTTTTTGTTAGCTACAAAACACGTTTGAGGGATTACATCAAATACTGTGCTCTGATAACTGGAGCTGTAGCCTTGCCAATTTGGAAACTTTAATGGCTGATGGTTTACACAACAAATTTGTACTACAGTACAAAACGGCAGTGGGTATGAAACTTTCCCTGTAGTTCATCTCTGGCTTAGGCCATGTCTTTAACAGATGCCAGTTTAACAAGGTCAGATATGCTGTGTACTTCTAGAAGTTTAAGTAAGTATTCCTATAGCTGCTGGTTAAATTGAGATTATAACACTCTGACCTCCTATTGTATGCATTTATCAAAATTGTATGTGCCTCAAAAATGGATTAGGTGACTTTTCATAGTAGTTTAATTTCTACTGATTCATTCTAAATGCACCAAATTTTCCTAATAGGCCGTAGTTGCACAGATGTATCTTTCTGGATCCATACTCTTCATTCTTGGAAAGACAGAATTGGAAAAAAAATCAACCTGTGCCGAAGCAGATTGGTTTCTGGAATACCTATTGTCTTCCTAATTAATCTAAAAGTTCTGGGCTATTGTCACGATCCGCTGTTAATACAGAGCGGGGGTTGTGATGGTTCATTGGATCTCAGAGGTGCAAACAGGCAAAATGCAGGGGACAAAATCAGTTTATTCACAGCAACGCATTTTTATTAAATGCCAACAACTCAGTTGTGATAGAAGGGAGAGATATAGGAAATAAAGTATAAAGAGAAAAAGAGGGGGATGGGAAAATAGCTACCAACGAGACGAGATGGACGTCCTCGTGGTCCAGCCAATAGACGGGTCTTCATCCGTGGGGAGATCTCAAAAAGGTCTTCTCCAGAGGGTCGCTCTTTTATAGTCCTTTTCCAAGGTGAGTGGCTTCTTGCCAAAAGGTGGGAAGATTTATGGACCGTTGTGTGGTGCTCCGGGAGACAGGTGCAATTGTGCAGTACACGCAGTCTCCAGATGGGACAGCACAATCTCTGGTTGGTGCCACAACAGCACAGTCCAGTGAACACAACACACCTGCACACAGTCACTTGACAAGCATCCACCTTGGCCAGGAAACCATTGTTCAGAGTCAGCCTGGGTGGGGGTCCTCGAGGTCTCCTTGCGACGGTCGGGAGGCAAAGACAAAGGAAACTTTGGACTGACCCTTACAGCTATAAATCTATACAGGCTGCTACTCTGAGAAGTGGTGGCATAATGATTTGATATGTAAGGGTGTAATGTGCTGACAGTGAAAGATGTAAATTCTTCTTTTATAAACTTCAGTGATTCACTTGTTTAATGATTTACCTCCTTGTAGCACCAAGTCACACTATAATGCAGTAGTTGTTGGATGTAGACCTGTAAAGCTTCTTTCATAGTTAGATCATAACCAATACTTACTGTTTGAATATTGCAAAAGCAGTGCCTTTGAAAGAGCACGGGTTTTATTTTCTCATTTGACAGAATCCTTTTACACGTAATGTACTCCAAGTTATTGTATAGTTGATTTTTAACCAATTACCAATTACCAGCATGCAAAAACACCCTGTCATAGTACTGGTAACAATTTGTATGTAGTTGCAGGCTATAAAACATTTCTAATCTCTATTTTTTCCTGCTAGATCTTCCTTTTCAGTGAAAGGCTTATATAGGAATTAGACAACTCTCAACCCTTTTTTGTGCAAAAAATAAATGACATTTTTGTGATCAGGAGAAAAAATTTCAAAGGCTCAAGAGAATAAATAAGATTGTTAAAACCAAGACTTCCAAACCTTAGAACTAGAATCAACTTAAGTCAATTTCAGAAATGTTTAACTGTTGTCAGTACTTTACTGAAGAGAATTTATTTAGAGCCAGCTAATACTTAGCTTATAAACAAATATATTGTCTAAGGAGACCTTCCCTACACACTGCAGCATCACTGTAGCCTCCCTCCTCTTAACCTGATGCTATATTTTAAGCACTGCTGCCAAAGAATTTGTATCTTGTTATCTCAGAATGCTGGTTTCATTAGTTGATATGAACAGCAAACTGGCTATCATGAAGATACAACAGTTCCTCCAAGTTGGGTGAAAGAAACTCCATGCCTTGACAGGAGGAGTGGCTTTAATATAAACTTGTGCTGTTGTAAATCAAATAATCAATGTTAGAGAGGGAATTATGAAACCTTGCAGTTTGCAGCCAACCTGATAGGCAAAGCTAGAGAATACCAAGTATGGTTCACTCCCTGTTTCATTTTTTTTTTTCAGTACATGGTGCTGTACTACCACCACTCTGTGCAGGAACAGGGCTTAGGGTTATGTCTGAAATGTCCTAACACAGTTCTGTCATTCTTCATGATGGTTTTTCCTAACAGAGCAGAACCAAAAATTGTTGCCCTTTTCTAAATAGCAAAGGTCAAAAGTAGATTACACTGTAGTGTGCTCATATTTTTATCCTCAGATTTGTATTGCCCTGACAAATTATGATATATTACATTTATGATCATGTGTGAGTTTATATGAGTCGTCATGTCTGAGTTTTGCAGAGCTTAAAAGCAGCACAGATATTGGAATGGTGTTTTCTGGCAACCTTTCACTGCCTTTGTGTCTGTGAACATTATTCTGTGGGTTTCAAAAATGTAGCAAGAAAACATTTTTGTAGACATGTATGCTCTAAATATTTGTTCATTGAAGGGTTTTGGAATTTCTGATCTGCAGAACACTTGTTGGTGGCCTCAAGACAGCTGGCTGATCATGTTGAGCAGGCACTGCTCCAGGCACTTCGTGCTTACAGGATGGTATCTCATCCAGTTCTGCAGGATAGACAGGAATCCTGTGTGACTGCAAATGGAAGCAGAGAGTTTTGTATATTTACTGTGATACAACCACATCATAAAATCACTTGAGAACTTCCATTCTATTATTAAATACGAGTAATGCTTCCTGTAATGAAATTATAGCCACCCAGGCCTTCTCCCTCAATTAAAAAGTGACTAAACAAACCATTACTTTTACATAATTTTATCTGCTTCTTTGCATATCCACTCTACTCTTAGAATTTTTGGGGGTTTTTGTGTGTTTGCTAGACTTCCTCTTCTTCAGTTGTATGACATGGCATTGTGGTGGTCTAATACGTGAGATATATTTTAAATGGATTTTTCCCTATCCTAATAACTAAGGATTTTATTATATAAGGAAAACTCCATTTGTCTTTACCGTCACGATTTGGGGTATATCCACAACTAAATGGCATGGACTTTTTAAACAACTTTTCAGGCTTGAAAATTGGTGACAGTATAATCCCAGAATTTCTGTAGGCTAGCCTATCATTTCTGAACCCTTCACTGCAGAAAGAACAAGGAACTGGGAACAGCAAAATTACTCCAGGAGGCATACTCCTGAGAGGAGGTCAAACTGCTGTTACAAGGAACTAGAAGTGTTTTGCACCAGTTTTGCAAAACAGGGTTCCAGGTAGGGATTCTTGCTCTGGGGGAAAATGGGTCTATGCCCTTCTGACCCTGAGCTACAAGTTCTTCTCAAACAGGGAAGGCCCTCTCTGACAAGCTTCCTTAAAGGGTTAAAAATCAGAGAATTGTAAATGAAAATGCATTTCAGTATTCCAGTCCAATCTCATGTACCACAGATCTTCACAGATTTTAGCTTATTAAGTGAAAACCAAAAGCAGATTATTTCAGTCTTGGATACACCTCAAGATCAAGATTCATACCCCTCAGTATGAATTCTTGGGAGAAAGATTACAAACTGTCAGCACTAGGTAAAAATTATGGTTTTTTTTTCCAAAAGATACATGAGTGAAGGGTGTGACTAAGTAGCTGACACTTCCAGGAAAAAGAGAGTCAAGAAATGAATCAGCACGCATGAAGGAAGAATATCTAAAATGCCAAAGACCAGACATCTGTTATGAGATACGAATTTTTTCTTGTCTTCAATTTCCACCAATACTCTCCTTTCTCATATTACTCTGTGTTCTACTTTTGGGAATGTAGTGATTAGAAGTATTTGACTATTCAAGGACTTTGATTCAGAAATGAGGAGAGAAAACAAAAATGTGACATGAAATAAATTATTATGCTTATTAGTGTAAACATAATACTGTAATAGATTAATCTTTTTCACTCTTTGTTTCTTGTCGTTTTTTTTTCCTTTCTGTTAATAGGTTATCTGATACATCCTTATGTAAAAGATTAACAGAATTTTTACTGGTTACTTGAACATATTCCTGTTCATTTTTTTACTTTATGTGAAGCGCAAACTTTTATAAATAATCTTTGTTGGGAGATGTGTCTGTAATTTATACAATTGAGAGCTACTCCAGTAGCAGTCCTTCTCAAATAAGAGAATTTACAGCAGCAATTAAGAGGAAGGATGTTGCATCAGCCAACATTTTACGCAAACCCAAATTAAAATTGTTTGAAATTGTTTGAAAGTTAGAGCTGCTTGCACTCTCTGCAGACTTGGAAGACAGGAAAAGTGCTGAGAAAGCAGAAGTGGTAGGGAAGAGGAAGAAGGGAAAGAGGAAAAGCAGGGATAGAGGGGTGGTTGTAGACCAGTCAATTATCTCCAATTTCCAGGTAAATTCTTGAATAAAAATTCTAAATATATATAAGAACTTGAAAGATCAAAATGTGATGAATTATAACCAACAAATTGTGTTGAGCCAATATAATTTCTTTCTTTGTTAGGATAACATATCATTTGAGCAGAGAGGAAGCTATAAATTTAATCTGCCTTGGTGTTATTAGGGCTTTTGATACTGTTATTTATGACAGGCTTGTACAGTAAGAGAAATATGGCCAAAGCAACATGTAACTAGCTGAGTGTGTGACCTAGAATTCAGATTTCGAACAAACTTGTCACTGAGAACACTATCAAAGATGTAGAAAATATATTTTGGAAGGGTGTGTTTTGTGTCCCCTGCTAACCCATGCATTGACTATGTAATGGAGAGTGTGCCATGGAACTGAGGGGTACAGTGCATGCTGGAGGATAAATACTGCAAAAAAACCTCGATGAGCTAAGGTAGTTCTTGGAGCAGGAGAAGGAAAATAAGCATTTCAATAGGAAGATGTGAAAGATCTGCACGTGGTAGCAGTGAGCAAATACAAAGTTGTGAGTGTGACTATAAAGCAGACAATGAATAAACATTGACCTTTTCTGTGCCATCTCTTTTATTGTGCTTTTCCTATTACAATACCTGTGGGCAGCTATTTTCTTCTGTCCTTTATGACCTTTGCTTGATGGATCTGCCTTTGTCCTTCGGACAGTCTCATTTTGTCCTTCATGCTTCAAAAAGATTTTTGTCCCTCCTTCATTTCATTTCCTGTTGTATACTTTTTTCTTGACTTCAGATAATTGAGAACCCACAAGTGGTCTCTTTTTAAGTTTAATCTTTTTTTTTTTTTTAAGATTACTCAATTGCTTAATTTTTTTTGGCAGTGTACTTCTTTTCTGCCAGTGAAATATAATCAATTCCTTTGAAGTGGTATCTTTTATCTTGGTGTCCCTTGCTTCTCTTCCTCTTTTTATTTTTTTCTTTCCCCAGAAATGCTGAACTAGCATGGAATGGTTCTGCCACTTGTCCTATCTATGTCTGCACAGCTAGTTCTCCTGGCAGCAAGGCTGACCGTTGGAAGTCTTCTCTCAGGGTGTGCTCTCCTGGCACAAGGTAACAGGATGTTTCTTCCCCCCCAGGCTTGTTCTGCCACATATTCATCCCACATCAATTACCCAATCCCTTCTCAGCTATGCTAACTGGCCCAGGCAACCACACTTAGCATGTCCTATATTTAGGGGCTTCCACACATGTTCCTGCATTTCTTTCATTGTTACAGGTGTCTGAAGTGTTTTGTGGAAGGGCTGCTTGTTTTCATTCCCTTGCCAGCTTGTATTTTAAGGAATTTTAAGGACTTATTTTAAGGAATAATCATGCCAGATCACTTTCTCATTTCTAGGCAGAGAGAATTCTCAGATGATCAGTAAAGACACTTCTGTGAAGAGAGGAAATATTAGTGTTAAGGTGCTGTTGAAATACAGATCTGGAAGAAGACGGCTCGAGCATACTCAAGAAAAATAAAAGTCGACAAGAATTGATGCATACAGTTGACATCAAGAGGGCAGAGATCCTTTGGTGCAAAAGGAAGTGAACTGGCTGATTATACCTACCAAAGAGGGAGAAAAGGATTTACTCATGGGTAAATCTAGACACTGAGAGCGATGGGAAAGAGCTAGATAAACTAACGGGTGATTGATGTGTGTAATTAGTTTGCAAATAACTTCAGGCTAGATCCTTGAAGATGGCTTCTAACCAAAGGGGGAAAAAACATATTTCTGTGTTTTAGTGTTTAGTCTATGTTGTGGCAGAGATAAAGATTGATAAAAAAAAGGTGTGGTAACAATATGAAAATACTGTTGCTAGGAGGCTATTGGAGACAAAATAAAGTGGCCAATAGTACTTTTCAGTCCTGAGCTATAGCAAAGATTTTCAATACACTAAAGTCTGTCTCTCATACTCACTTTTTTCTTTTTGTTTTTTTTACACACTTTTATATCTCCTATATAATTTAAAGCAAGAACAGGTTTAGTGAAGCCACACTAATGTATTTTCTGATTCTTTGAAATTGAGAGTTAAAAAGAGTAGTTTTCTGGGGAGAGAAAAGATAATTTCTTTGATTTTAATGATTATTAAAGAATTAACTAATAACTCCTGGTTATGTTTAGCTTATGCTTTGTCCCCAAGAACTGATAACTCGTCTTAAAATCAATGGTTGCCTAGTGACAAGCAATTATTATGTAATTTGATTATTTACAGACAAATAAAATATTGTCTTGGCCTGTAATGATGGTCAGAAGCCTAAAGTTGTGATTTTATCAGAGTTTTGGAGGTTTCAGCAAGACACATGCATTGTTTTTGACATTCCTGTAAGCCTCTTGCAAGTTTATTGTTATGCATAGAAAAATTTCCATTATATAATTTTTGTTTTTATTCAAGGGTAGAATAAGGGGGCAGACTTGGGTTTTCATTTTGTTTTGGCATTCCTTTTTAAATTCTCTCATACTATACTTTAAAAATATTTTTGTGAGAGAAACATAATTCTGTGCAAGTCATCTTTGTCTGGCTGAGAACCAGCAATACAGGCAGAATCAGTGTTTTCCACTTAATTCTTCCAGTTCATCTGAGTAAGGCAGTACGTTTCTTGTACATGTGAGTTTGGTGACTGTGAGCTGCCTCAAGATACTGAAAGAAAATATTGCAAAGACCAGTCACAAGAACCGTAATGAAATGAGTTCTTATTGGCTGAACATCATTTGTGATTTCACAGGTTTGAGTTATTGCAAACTAGATTCTTTACAAGGGGCACTTGTTTTTCTGGAAATTAAAAGTGAAAATAAAACACATAAAAAATGTAAGAGAAAAAATATAACCAGCATAACAGCCTCAATTTATGAGGAGCAGGAATTTTCCAAAGATGTTTGCTGTGTCTGTCAGCTTTCACTAGTACAGAAGTTTCAAATCAAAATTATTACATTCTCTCAAGGAAAACTACTTAGCATCATTATTATTATTTACTTTATTGCTGGCATGAGTGCTTACACAGTAAAAAGGATAAGGCTTGTAGCCTTCTGTGGATTGGATTGGGATTACACAGACATTTTCAAGGCTAGAATACATGTGGGAGGTGTAAGAGGTGTCCACTCTTTCTCCAGGAGCACATATTTTACTTATTTTGGCTGCACTTTTCCAGGAAGCAGCTGTTGTATTTGTTCTCTTTGCTGTCATGGAAGGAAAAGCAACATTTTAGTCTGCTGGATACATTTCATTGGTTCAGTGAAGGCCTGCAGAGGCTGGGAAAAATGCAAGCAACTTTCTTCTAGTGCATGCTTCTGCGTAAAGTCATACACCTTTCTTATTTTTTTTTCTTTAACTTATAAGTTGCAATATCTATTACCACTTATAAACAAAATTAAAACACATCATATAAAACTTGCTTTAGTTTATTAATGAAAAGTAAGACTGAGTGGTATTTTAAGTGCTTCAGAACCCTGGTATGCCTGTAATGCCGTCGCTTTCCTTTTCATATATATAAGGCTGCACAACTTGCTTTTTTGAAACAGTTTTTGTACAACAAATTGACTTCTTTTGTTGTGGTCTGTAGTTTGAGTGCAGGGATGAACATGGCACATGGTGGAATTCTGGCCTTTAAAAATGGTCCTTATTTTGATATGCCATACCAATTAATACCTCAAGTAAAAAGCACATAGAAAACTTCATCTCAAAGTGAAACAGCAAGGTATTTTCTCACCAGTCAATGTGGGATCCTTTTGTAAGGATTTAAGTCTAAATAATACCTTTTTCTCTCCCTGGTTCTTGTTTCACATCGCATTTTCTTCTGCTTGATGAAGGAAGTAAAGGACTTCAGATCATGAAAGACCATCAAATAAACATGAGCATTTAGTAATATGATGTCATCTTCATATTTTGTGGATCCATGGAGAGCTGAATTGAAACACAAAGGAAGAAAAGGAAAATATTCATTACTTCTGTATCTGACATTAGCTATTCTTACCACATTGCAGCGTCACTTTTTATTTCACCCGTATAAAAGAGATGGTGTAAAAAAAAATTTGAAACATCTCAGAAAACAACCACAAGAGTGAAATATAAATATTATCTTCAGTATTTGCTCTGTTTATCCCAGAGGCAGGCCTTTGTGTGATGCTGTGTGCTGAAGGAGAGCTCTGGCAAGAGCATCTTCCGTCTTCAGGTGTGATGCCTGCAGGAGCTAGAGGTGGAAGGTGAACATCAGATAGGCAGAGTCAGGGCAGTGCAGAAGGAGTCTTCTGGAGCTTTGCTGATGTCTCATGAAGAATTGGAGCATTATGTTGGTGAGTGTTGCGTTTAGATAGTGCAGATAATTTTTTTTTTTTTTTT
>VWZS01006101.1:13422-241534 GCA_013397075.1 Rhabdornis inornatus
TTTTTTTTAGAAATCGGAGTGTAAGGTCTTTTTAATCTGTTTAATGAAAGAGTTTATCTTATTGTTCTATAAACTTTAGGGCCAGGAATATGTAAAGGTGTAAACAGAGGATGGCAAAACCTTGCCTATGGCTCATGCTCCACGAGAGGGAGCCAGAACTGTCTTTAAAATGTCCGCAGTAAACCCTGTGTAAAAACGCAGCCTGAGCTCTGCCCGAGGCGCTGCCATTGCCTTACAGCCAAGGCAGTGTTTTACCTCGCCTCCTCCTCCATCTCCTCTTCCTCCTCCTCCTCCTGCCTCATTGCTGGTAGCCCTGTTGGGATAATCTGCAAAGGATGATGTTCCTCATCTGCATCTGGAGTTTATTATTCGGTTTAGCTGAAGCAATAAATGCAGGGGGTGAAAATAAACTGCGGGGGGGGGAGGTTGGGGTGAAACTGGAATTAAAATATGCAACACCTGGCAGTGCAATAGAAAGTAAGAATACTTTTTGGATCATTGAGTTGCTTGTGCAAAGGTGTATTTCCTATGTACTTAAACACGAACAAAACAAAGCCTCTAATTAGAATCTTTCTAGGAATACATGTGCTACATGGAAAAATCCCAGGCCCATAAAGTCAGATAGTGGGTGATAATGGATTTCAGAACAACTTGGAGTTTTGAAACTGACTGCAATAAAAGTTAACTGATCTGAAATAAGAGTCAGTGATACTAAAAAAATCCTATTGCTAAAAAAACTTCCTGTAGCAAGTGTCCCTTAAGGAGGTCAGCTGGAACTGCTGGTTGAACACATGAACTGAATGCCATGCTGGAAATGTGGGGCTGACTGAGCAAGCCTGTACACTGAGGGGTGCCTGTGAAGATTCCTTCCAGGAAGGTTTCTGGGTCGACAAGTGTCCAAAATCCGAGAGAGAGGTCTGCAAGCAGGAAAACCTGTAGGTGCATTAAGAAAATGAAAGATTTTGGAAAACTTTTAAACAAACAAAATATAAAAATGCCATTGTTTTAAAGTCAACAATTTCAACCAAGAACAGTCTCATTTTTGCAGAGAAAACTATTGCTTATTGCATCACTGGATTTTACAAAGCAAAAAACAAATTTATTCTGGGTTTGACAGTAATGTGTGTGAAAGAGAGGCAAAACCTCTCAACTACAGAATCACAGGATGGGACAGGTTGGAAGGGACCACAATGGGCCATCTGGTCCAGCCTCCTTGATCAAGCAGGGTCATCCCAGAGCACATGGCACAGGATTATGTCAAGATGGTTTCTCAATATCTCCAGTGAGGGAGACTGGGTAAGGTGTTCCAGTGCTCAGTCACCTGCACAGTAGAGAAGTTCTTCCTTACATTCAGGGAGAACTCCCTGTGCATCAGTTTCTGCCCATTGCTTGGCACCACTGAGAAGAGCCTGGCTCCATCCTTTTGACACCTTCCCTTCAGTTACTTACAGACATGGATGAGGTCCCTTCACACAGCTGCTTTGCCACAGGGATCCACTGTGTGTGTCCAGTCAGCCGTATTAGCCTGAACCTGGTCTGATGGACATGATTACCAGAGCTGAGGGTATTGATAGCTGGTCAAAAGAGTGAATGAAAAATTTTGTTTTAAGGCAGGGGACATGTTCTGGGTTGTAGAGTATGGTTTTCATTTGTTTGTAGAGGGCTGTGAATGTGTGTGGATGTACAAATGCTGCATCATATCCCAGGGTGGAGCTGTTAGTTTGTCCTCTGTGTGCTGTAGTGGAGGTTTGTGGGAGAAGGGTGAAGCACCACGGAGTATCTTCTTTGTCTGACTCCTAAAAAGTCACTTGACATATGTAAAACTGACCTAATCATAACCAGAAACTGAATTGGTGGCTTTGGTTTTGCCAAGGCCAAAAAGCTTTTTTTTGTTTGAATGCTTCTCATGGTGTTTGTTATTGCTGATGTCTCCACCACTTTGCCCTTTGGTCTGCTAGAAGCAGCCAAATACTGAAACATGATACCCATGAGGATTATGCAAACAGAGGGAATATTTACATGTAGAGAATAATATTGACATTTGCATCTGCCTTACAGTGTCCCCTCAAATTACACTGAGCAAGAATATAATCAGGCTTCTTTGTTAGATTTGCATGCTGTATGAATTATGACTGATTCTTAAAAATACAAAGTGCATTGCTAGTAATGCAGACACCAAGTAAAGTGGGGCTAATACTTATAGTTAACTTATGGTTGACAGCTAATGCAAACAGCTGGAAGACTGTATAGAACCTAAATGCATTTAAAATATCTTGTGCCCAGTAATTGGAAGTGCACTCAGATTTTTCTTCAGCCAGCTTGTTTCATTGAAAATAGTCCTTAAGAGTAATTTATCCTCTTTTCAATGTGAGCAATATTATGACAAAATAGTTGCATGGGAAGAAATACCTGTGAGAAGAATCTTAGCAAATGTCTTAATTGTTAGGTAAAAATAATACTTACAAAATACCAATATGGGTGGCTCTTTTTGAGGATTGCTGTTATATAAATATTACAAAATCATCAGGCAAACACTTTCAATGAGAAATATCTTTCTCTCATTTGTTCTTTTTTTTTTCAGTTCTTTAAAAAAGGGAAAAAAACCCTGAGGAAGTCAAGTGTTAGCAAATACACTGGTACACTTTCTGACCTTTTTTTTTAAGTGACAAAGGCAAAACAGAGGCTGTGCTGATCTTTATGAAAGAAGAGATCCATGGGGAAAGATTTCTTTCTGACAGACAGGAAGCTATCCAATTCAACCATTAAAGGCGGTGGAGAAGGATGTTTAAGTCATCTGTTATCCCAGGGAGTCAAATGCAACCTCAGGCTGTTGTTTCTCTAAGTCTAAAAATGTACTTACACAGAACATCTCGTTTACGGAAACTAAAATACTTTAATGCACTCAGTTTAATCAAATAAGCTAGATATCTGTTAGTGTTTCAAGTTAATATTTTAAAAATATTTATTATTTGCTTTCAGTATTTATTTTTCTCACTGTGCACATAATCCCAAATTTCACATTCTGATTATTATACTACATAACTCTCCATGTCATCTCTGTATTACAAGGCTCTCTGTCAATCAGTTGCTTATGCAAAATGCATAAGTTCTCAATGCATATCTGGATACAAAAGTAGTTATAGATAATCAATATTTACTAAAGCAAAGAGTGAAAATTAGAAGTCTCTGAGAGGTATAGGTCTAATAATAGTACAGACAATAGTACTAAAGCTCATTACGTAAACATAAATGTTTGTACCGTAGGATAGATCGTTAACCCGTGAAACTAAGGAACCTCAGACTCAGCAGGCTACGTGTTTATTTAGAGAAAAAGAAAATACATATAATGTAAAGAAAAATCCTGACTTCAGCAATCAGAGGAGATGTCTAGAGTAGTAGGTACCTGCTAGCAGCAGTCTCTATTTGTTGGTTTTCCTTACAATAGATTGAATGGCTACACATTTTCTCTTTTCTTTGTTAAAACTTCTCTTATAAAGGCAGCCAAAAACGTGGTTGAAAAATGTTATTATTTTAAAAAGTATTGTGTCTTCATTTGAGCAGTGCTCTCATTCAGTGGAATTCTAAGGAAGCTCATGAAAAAATGCAGGGGGAAGAAGAACTATATAAGAAGATGCAAACTCTCTAAATAAGAGCTGAATCATTGCAAAAATGAAATTGCAAATGGATACCCAGCACAGTGGATAATGAGCAGAATACAGTGAAAGGAAGGTAGCCTGGCTCTCCCACACTGTAACCTAACTAAGCGCATTCTGCTGTGAAACTGAAGTGTAGCGTTAAAGATAAGTCCAGCTAAGCAATTTAAGTTAAAGCATTTTGGTACAGATTGTTCTGATGTCTGTAGAACACCTCATGTGCCACATCCAGGAAGAGAGCTCACTCCAGTTCCCATGTTGTGACTTTTCCATGCAGTGCAGCTGGGGATGGGGTAGATGGGACACAGTGTCACCGTGCCTGCCCCTGCAGTGAGGTTCCACAGCATGTGGGTCTCCTGACTCACCCTGTGCTGCTCCTGGTCAGGCTGAGAATCTGACAGCTGAATATTGCAGAGTGCTGTGTTGATATCCTGATGTATCCCCAAGCAATGGGAACCCGGAAACAAGTTCTAAAATAAGACCTTTGTGGCCTTTGCCATGTACTTTGGGCTCCCTCTGGGAATTTTCACTGGAACAGGACAAACTAATAATGATCATTGTTACAAGAAATGGGACTTCAGTATGTGCCATTGGTGTTGACACAACTGGAAACTTCCGAGAATTATTGTGGTTTATCTGCATGGCATGAAAGTATATGGAAACTAAATACTGGTAATAATGCTGAACACAAGTCAACTGAAAATTTTGAATGAACAATTACATAAACTTGAAATTTCAAAAAATCTCCATGGAATATGAAAAAAGCAAGGAAAAAAAAAGCTTTTATCAAAAAGGACATAAGAAAATACAAGCTGCTCTGGATTTTATAAACAATACCTTGAGATACTGCTTTAATATATTCAGGAATAAAAGGGGACTAATAGACAAAAAATACAAAAAACCAATGAAAACTGAAGCTGTCTTGGATTCATTGATGTACATATAATATGTTTTATTTAAAAGTATGGTTGTAAATACATTTCCTAATAAGTATTCCCTAGAAAACTCTAAAGTACACCTTTATTGAATAACATCTTAGGTAGAATGACATTTGTTAATGATTAGTGAAAACAATCTTAAGCTAAAAAGTCATCTTTGCCAATGCATACCAAAAAAAGAGATAGCTGCTAAAGATTATTTAATGTCTTTATTTAATATCTTTTTAATTTAGAAATTATTTGATCTCTTTGTTTGGAAATATGTTTCTCTGTCTTAGATGCTTACTGTAAATGAAGAAAAATATTCTAATAAAGTGAAAATACATGATGGGTCAACTGAGTCCCTGATGTAAAGCTCTCCTTTCAGTTCTTGACTGTGGGGCTGATGTTTGCGGGCTGAAATTATTCTTGCACATGTTTGAAAGTTAGGTGAACCCTGATTTCCATGCAGAATTCAGCTCATTTGGAGTTACATCAAATGCCACATAATGTATATACATGCATTTCTATATGCTTTTTAAAAAATAATGTAGTATATACTTTGTTTCAAGTGAACATTTACTTAACAAGATGTAGTAATGTGAACATGACACGCTATTTATCTGGAGCATGAAATTACTTTTATGCTACAGTATTTTATGTTTGCTGAATCAGAAAAAAGTTATAATAGCTCAAGGGATTTTCATCTGACGGGATCTTTCCTGTTTGCATTCTTAAATAGTAACAATCATATTTTAATTAAATGTGTGAGTTTTATTTTTAGTCTTTTTGAGAGTAGTTGAAAGATGAAAGCTGAAACATGAAAGGTAGTTTCATGTTATTTTAGAGTATTTATTACTTCTGAAGTGCTTTTTTTAATAAAAAAGGAAATTATAAAAATTAATTTGAATGAAAAACATTGAAAGAGGAAAGGAGAACAGTATACACATAGCATTTGCAGTAATAATTTGTCCAGAATGTGTTGTGCTTGCCTGAGAAAGGATTTGTCTAATTACTGAAAAATAACCTTCTAAATCTGTGATTTTAACCTTATAACTTTGCATAATGAAAGTTAGTAGACCATGTAAAGGCTTTGCAGAGTTTTCACATTCCTTTTTCACAATTACACTTTGCATTTTGTTTACAAGTGGATCAGGAACAAAGGCTTTTATCACTTTCCTGAGATGCATGTCCACAGCTGCATGCTGTTGATTTGGCATAAGTTTTAGCGCTTTTAAAAAAAAAAAAAAAAAGGAAGTGTGTAATTGCATCCACAGACTAAAACCATGCTTCAGTGCATTCTCCTTTCTGGAGCTTTTGTCCAGAAAGGCAAAACAACAATTACTGGCAACATTAAACATTGACCACTCCCTGTAGCACAGAGGATGTGGATGTGTATGCACACAAAGAGTCTTTCACATCAAGTTACAGCTTCTGGCTGCAGCTAGGAAATTAAATGTAATCTGTTTCAGTTTCAATTTTGTCTTATCTGTTATGCATTGGAAAAGACTTAGGGTCACTGTCCCAATGGACTGCCCCAGTCCTTATCTCACAGGTAAATAGGAAGCAATTGCACAGGATGAGCCAGACTGTTTACTCAGCAGCACAGAGAGCTTTACCTGGAATTATGCCTTATGCACACGGAATAACTTCTTCCCCTTGCTCACCTCCTGAAGGTGACCCCTTGCTAGCTGCCCATGTAAGGCATTTGAGAGTCTTACAGCAGCAGTGGGAAATGATGTGGAGGGACAGTGGGACCCTTGAGAGGGAAGCCAGCTGGGAGAGGCATTCCTGGGGAGACGAGAGTTTCCCTGGTCTTGCTGCCTCCCAAGCTGTGCACCCTCTCCCTGTCACGACTGTCCTCCTTGCCAGAGAGTCGAAGGGGAAGCAAGGGCTCACTGTGTTAGCATTCCTTGCAATGCTGGAAAAGCCATGACTGGTACATAAACCCAGGCACCAGGAATCAGCCCACTGGGGTAGGGAAGAGCTTGTTTCCATATTTCTCCATGTCCCTCCACAACTGAACATTCCATCAGATTTCTTTGCTGTGATTTCCTTTTCCTTTTCCTTTTTATCTCATTTTATTTGTGCAGCTGTTCCACTTTTTGAACCCATGATATTTCTGAAATCAAAACAACAAGTGCAAGACAGAGTAGGTTTGTCTATTCTAGAACATATTCAAGGTGATGAAAGGTTTGAGGTTTGTTTTCGAGATGTTCGTTACAGAAATTGGCTGTTGTGTTAAGGAATCATGTACTTTCAGTGGTTTCAGTCTCCCAAGCTAGAGAAAAACAGCTTGTTTTTCTTCTCTTCAAGGGCAGTGGAACTCAAACGCATCCTCCAAAATTGCAGATAACAGAAGGTGATATTTGGCAACGGAGTACTCATGTAAAAGACATCCTAAAAATCTTTCAGCCCTCAAGAAAATTCATGTGGCATGTCAGGAGAATTCTTCAAATTTCAGGTTGTTGCTGTGAAGTGTTTGACATAGATGACCAGAATGGCACATATTTTTTTACAACAAAATGTAAACATGTGCTGCTAGAAGTGGCCTGTCTGCACTCCAATGAGCTGGAAGGTGAAAGATTAAGGCCTTTTACTGTGACTGTGGAAGATGCTTCTGGGTTCTGAATGGGAGAGAAAGCAAGAATGTGTTCCCTCTGAGCCTTTCAAACCGCATTAAAATTCCCAGATTTGTCTAAACGTTTGGTCTGTAAATGCCATGATTAATACATTTTCAGGTGAGTCTGCTTGCAAGGAGGAAGCCTTATTTAGGGCACTCTTCTCTCCATACAGTTAAAAATGAGTCCCTGGTCAGAAGAGTGTTGGCAGCACAGGTCACTTGCACAAAACCCAAGGTGTGTTGTTCACAGGTTGCTCACAGCCCTTTGATTTGGTTCTATAAAAGAGGGTCCCACCAGCAGCACTGTTTGGCTACACAGCTGCATTCTAAAGCAGCTCAAGGTACTGTTTCATGCTCTACAACTGTTGTTTTGTTCAATTGGGCTGCCAGTACATTTTCAGGCTCACGAGGTTGGGGATGAATACCCAACTGCTCCACACTGCAGAAGATGGCAATGAATTTTTCAGTGTTCATTTCTACAGTGTTGGTCTTTAATTCAGACCAGGCAGTCTTTGCCTGAACTTTCTAACCCTAATTCTAGCTCAAGAAAGGGCAGTTTCAGCACGGAATACACAGGGGTTATAGACCATGTGCAGCCATTTCAAGAATGGTAATTTGTTGTGAATATGTTACCTTTTATACTTCCCAGCAGCAAATTCACTGGTTGTTTCCAGAGACTTTCTGAGAGACAAGTTGCTAAGTGTCTTGTGATTTAGCTCCACTATGCAGAAAAGAAACTTTCAACTTCTTTTTTTTTTCTGCTTTTGTGCTTTTTTAGTCTTTAACTGGAAGTGTTTCAGAAGTTGTCCTTTATGGTATTCCTCTGACATTGCCTCAGATGCTGTTTTGAGTGTCTGCTGGAAATAAGGAGCCATGATTTCCAGCATGTGCCTTACTTAACCCATAAGGTTAACCTCTGAGGACTGGGCAGCTTTGTTGTGGTAGCTGACCATGTAGTTGTGCCTCTGGCCAGCTCAGCTTCACCCAAGCTAACAGGCTGCTAGTGCCTCGGCTGGGCAAGGGGGGATTTCTTTCCCCCCAGAGCTACCCCCTGAATGGGTGTGGCTGGACCCTGGGCTCAGGTGATGCTTCTGAAGCTGGAGTCCCACCTGTGTCTGGCCACAGGGGTTTGCTGTGCAAAGTGGGCTGCCAAACTGTAATTTCATAGAGTCATACAACGGCTCAGGCTGGAAGGAACCTTAAAGCTCATCTGGTTCCAACCCTCCTGCCATGGGCATGGAACCCATGGAACCCATTTCCCAGATGGGGATAGGTTTGTTCTCATGTGATCAATCTTTTTCTAGTAACTGCTGCCAAAGAGTCTGTGATCTGGAGAATGCACTCATTTCTCTCAATACATTTTCAGTAAAAAAAAAAACAAAAAAAACCAAATAGGACGGGAAACATATCCTGGCAAGGTTTCAAGGTTCCTGGCATATCTGGTTCCATGATTCAGCATTTCATAAATAAATGTTTTTTAAAATAAGTGTTTTTTTCCTTTGTAAGCAATACTGATGTTTTACTAGCAAATGATGAATTGTCTTTTTTTCTGTTGACTTTCAGCTGGGGCCAAGGAATTTGCATGAATGTTACTATTTCTGGCATGCCTAGAGACTTTTCTGGAATTGTCAAGAACAAAGTGCTTTAAAGAAATGCACAACCAAAGACGATTGAAGATCTGTGCACAGAATGAGTGATAAGTTTGTCAGCAATTAATTTATAAATGAAAGTCACAATAAATAGCGGAAGCCTCTTAGGATATACTACTGGAAATCCCATGGGTATTTCAATCTCTTGAACACTTTGCTATGCGAACAGAATTTTCATTAAAATTCATGCATTTTTGTGCTGGCAATTCAGTCTGAAAAGCAAACTGCTGGGTTTTTTCCTCCATTCATACATGCCCTTGAAGTATTTTTGGCAGCAATACCAGGAAGACAGCCACTCCACCAGTATCCGATTCTCAGTGTTGCATGGCAGAGTGGGGGGTGTTTATGGTGACTTAATGGCAGCACTGTCACATCTCCCAGCTAAGGGAGCAAGTAATTCCTGCAGGGCACATGGTCCCTCTGATTAAGTGCTTCTTGCTGCTTTCAGGAAGCCATTTGCTGCCCTGCAGCGTTCTCAAATTCACACACACTTATGTGCATCTCCATTTAACTTGTCTCTCCCCCACTCAGCCTGCTGTGCACCATAATGTGGAAGAGCAGACTTAACCTCACAGTGAGCTGTTATGGCCCAGTATTTCATAGACAGAGGCCAAGACTGTTGCTTACTCTAATAATTTTAGTAACAATACACTACAGAAATGTTACCTAGTTTTTCAGCTTTAGATTGATCTTGATTAGGAAAAAAACCCCATATGTTGTGGTTAGCACAGTCCTCAGCCTCTTTTAGCAGAAACAGGGTTAAATGTTGAAGTGAAGGGACATACTTTTCATTTTCTATCATGGAAGTACAAGCAGTAACAGTGATGACTGTGTAACTCAGGAGGTGAAAAATGACCAACCAGTGATGAGCAAACACTGGCAGAAAACATAAAAGCAGACACATAATTCACAGGCGAGACAGCAAGAGATAAGCCTCTGCATACGAATATGTGGGTGTGAGAGCAAGCAAGTGCTGAAGAAGAGGATCTGAACTGCTTCACTGAAAGTGCAATTATGCAGAAAGCTCTTCTGACTACATTTCATCAGTAAATACTACCCAGTGGCATGAAACTGGTAAAAAAGCCCTAAAGAGCTGTATGAAAATGGCAGGCTTGCTTCCAGGCAAAATAAATTACAATGAGTTAAAATTATCAATATATAACATCTGCCTTACAAATAGCTAGCTTTGTTCCTGTTTCTTTCTGAGAATGTTTAATTTTGGCTCAGACTTAGATATTTTGTTCTAGTTTCAGCAGATCATTTGAACAACATTGTGCATTCCAGATATAAATCACCTAGATGTGTTGGCTGACTGAATGTACCTTAAATCAAGTAAAAACTGTGCTTCTTCCATTAATTAAAACATTTCTTCTATTAATATCTGTTTTTAAAAAATCAGTGAAAACCAGAATACTGATATTTCTTGATTTTCATTAATACCCTATGTTGTAATAAAATATAAGATTCTGCTTAGTCATTTGGTAAAAGATCTTTATGGGCTGTCACTGCAGGTATGACCTGAAATAAGAGCAGTATCCCAGGTTCTCAGGACTTTCTTGGTGGCTGCAGAGAAGAAAATGAGGATACTCCTTCCAAAGCTGTGTGAGAAAGAGGCTGGGACCCAAAATGAAGAGAATTTGTTTCACAAAGAAGGAGCTTTAAAATTTTAAATTAAATAAAACATTTTTTTTTTAAACATTTTTCTTTTTATTCACTAAGCTCTTAATGCCAGGTTTTATAGTTCAGCTCTGTGGTTCTGTGGCTTGGGATCAGCCTATAAAGGCTGTTGTAAATCTCAACTCTCCTAAGATGCCTTTTCCTGCAGGGTCATCACTTATGCCTGAAAGAGCCCCTGACTGTCAGGAGATCTGGACTTGGGGTGAACCTCCTTCCTCTCCTGTCAAATGCTGTCTGTGCCCAGTTGTGTCAGGTTCAAGCTGACTGGATCTTCAGAAGTAACAAACTCAGGTTATACTTGATCCCCTTAGAAGAATTTTAGATCCAGACCAGCAAGGGTTCAGTTTTCACCTCAGTCTGTATTTTTACCATTGGTTTTGGTATTGCATGTCTATACTGCCCTATTTGTTTCAGTACTGGCTGCTATTTTCTAGTTAATGTATGAATTTTTTTAAAGAATAGATTTAAAAATATATATTTATTATGGATTAAGAATATTTGTTCTCCCAAAGTCACAAACAGACAAGCAAAACCTTTTATTTGCATGCCCAAAACATTCAGTGAAAGACAATTTATGTGTAAAATGAAAAACATTTTTCGTTGTTCCAATTGCTGAGCTCTGGGTCACTTCACTAAGTTTGTGGAAGTAGCTGATTACACTCTAGATTCTTAAAGCCAGACTGGATTTACTGCTTATGTGTTTACTTTAACTGCCTTTAATGATCCAGCACATATGGCCTGATGCAGTAATACTGGGTTACAAGCCATCTTGGAATTTTTGCTGGAGAAAGATTCAATTACTGTGACTGTTTCACTTAGCCCTTATAAAACTTAGCTGGAGTTTTCTACTGTCTTTCAGAAGAACTCCTTCAGTGGAGGCTGCTTCCCACTTTTGCAAGTTTCAGGATGACCCCATATAAATACTTAGTTCCACGGGTATCATTTGTGTATTTAAGTACCAATTCAAATCAGTGCATACTCAAATGTACTTCTCTGAAGGATTTTAAAATAATAACATTATTATTATTATTATTATTATTAATTATTACCAGCTGGTGATACTTATATTGTCTGAATCTGATTTAGCCAAATGACAAAAAAACACATTCTTAAGTGACCAGGTCTCCATCCAGAAGTCTCATGGCTCAGTTTTCCAAATTATGTGCCTGAACTATTCAATTTTTAGTAGTGTGTGTAACATTAGATTTTAAAAACTATTTGTAAATCAGGCACAAGTGCCTGAATGAAATGTAAATATGGTTTTTAAAGATAGGATTCCACATCAGGATCTGATATTCTGGCATTAAACAATAATAATCAAGCTCCTAACCAAATTTATTCTGCTCAGCTGGATTAATTTTAATATTGTACAGCCTGAAATATTTGTCAATTTTTCACTTAATTTTTTTGTAAACTGCCCAATTTCCATTATGTTTTGAGGATGGAGCTTCATTAAATATCCTTAATATTTTGCTTTTGCATGGTGTCTGTGCAAAGCCTTGATTGTCTCTTAATGTGACTAAGTTCATATTCAAGTGGAAAACTATGTGGGCAGTTAAATGGGAAGTGCATATTTTGTGGCCAGGCTACTGGGTAAGGGACATTTATAGCTTCATTTCCCCACGCTTTCATAGGCAATGTGAGAAGGTAGGTAATCTTCTAAGTAGACTTAGATGTGATTAGGTGTGAGATACTGCAGAGTATGCAGGAAGCAGGCTCTTGTGTGGGACTGGTTATCCAGTTAAATTTCTCTTTCTGCATATGGAACATGCAGGCTGTAGGTGAGCAGGCATGTTTTGCACCTGCAGAAGGCTGTTTGAGAATCCAGGTCAAAATAAGTGAGTGAAGTCCATAATGACACCAAAATATCAAGTAAGTGATATTGTATTCTCTGTTCTCTTTTTCTTCCAGAACACTTGGTTCAGTCTACCCCAAATAATTAAATGCTCCCTTGGAAAGCGTAATTAGCATTGTAATCATAATTCTATCACGAAATTATAGTATTCAGATTAGGAAACCTAAACATTTTTTTAAATTAAGAGGAAACTTGATATGATGGAATAAACAAAAGCTGTTAAACTAATTGCAAACTGGAATATATGTTTGACAGTATGAAAATTACAAGTGAAATACAATTAATGACTGGAATAGTAACAATCTGATTTTACTCACTATGCAAAGTTTAATTTCCTATCTTGTAAATAACAAACCTCATAAACAAGCCAGCAGCTAGATTGATATAATTAATCAGTTTTTATTAATATGCTGGTGGTGGGTGACCAGTTTTAAGCAATGAACATGGAAAATGTGTAGAATTGGAAATGAAAAGGATCCATCCTATTCGATACGAATGAAGAGCAATTTTTTTTTCCTTAGCAGGGTAAAAAGGCCTTGTGGAGGTCACTGGAGAGGAAATGCATTGCAATCAGCTCTGCCAATACTCCTGTGGCCAGTGTCATGATCTCTACTACTCCATCTGCAAAGCCTCTGATGCTACTTCTACAGCTGTGCACCATTTTATCAGAGAACTCCAACGTGCATCAGGGAACTCCATCAGCAGGGCTGCTGTGTCACAGTGCTGAGAGTGCCCCTCTGCTGACTCACAACAAGGAACAAATCCCATGAGAAAAATGTTTTTTTGTTGATTTGGGTTTTTTTAACCCAAGTCAAATAGTCCCAGCTGTGGAGTCTGGTCAGAGTGAAATTCCAGAAAAGAGCATTTGGAATGGTTGCATTTACAAAGACATTATGGCAGTGGAATAATAAAATCTTAGGTTGAGAAAGAACTTCAAGATCACCAAGTCCAACCTTTAACCCAGCACTGCCAAGTCCAGCACTAAACCATATCCCTAAGTGCCACATCTATGTGTCTTTTAAATACCTCCAGGGGTAATAAAGTCATTGCACGGCCAATTGAAACATCACCTGAAATATTACTTCACTAACTGTTAACTCTACTAATCACTGGTGTGTAGTATAAAAAATATAGGTTTCTATGATTGTGATTAAATTGATTTTTACATGTCAATATTCTGGTAGTCTCTGAAATATCATATTTTTCAATGAACATATATGTTTGATGAAGTGGTGAGTTTTTTTCTCTGCTTTGGACTATTGACATGTTTTAACAGGAAATGTATCAGCAGGATTTACCATGCTGGAGCCTTGAAGGACCAAGTACTATTTGTGGGACACATAATTATGGTATTACCAGAAGAGATACCATTTTTGTTTCCCATATATTACTAAAAAGATTTTCAACAAAACATATTGTTATTGGACAAGCAAATGGCCTTAGGTTTTCTGACAGCTCTCCTTTTGAATGCCATTATAAACTTAAAATATTGTAGTACAAGCATTTAACTTCAATGCAACAAGATGTTGCATGAAAAAGGCTGCAAGCCCACCAAAAAAAAAAAAATCTCCTGACTCAGTCCTGAAGACTGATATCTTTCATTGTCAGGGAAAGCTGACTTTAGTGTGAATTCTTAATTAATACTTCAAGTTATCTTGGAGAATTTCACAGTGTTTCACCCATTTAATTTGGAACCCCTAATGTGGATCAGCCGATATATATGAGTTTCAGTCTAAGCCATCTTCAGCAAAAAGCCATTTAATCATTTTACTCTATTAAATATAATTTAAAGAAAATGATACACTCCCTATAGCATACTTCCATGTAAACAAAGCCCTGATAAAGTGAGAGAGGGAGAACAAAGGCAGTTGGCAAGGTGGTGCCTCAGATCTGACTGCTCTCTTGTATATTTGACTTCACGGACTCCTGGGCTAAATTAAGGGCCTGACTACACTAAATGAACCTCAGAGTGCAATCAAAAAACAAATATTATATGTCTGAAAATACAAAGATTTTTACTTCTTTGAAGACCTTTGGGGACTCTTGCAGTCTTTGGAACTCTCTTCTTCGTCCTGATAAAAGGACTTGTATCCAGCAATGTTTGCCACTGAAACTGTGCTCCAACCTAATATCAACACCTCAGAAGTCTGAGTAATCACTCTGTTTTATTCTTTTCACTGACCAGTGTCTCTACTATGGCACCACTGAGAGAAAAGGAAAAAATAGTCTAAAGACACTAACATAGGTTAGTTTAACTTAATCTCTGGCTTCAGCCTACAGTATTTGTCAGAAAAATATATTAACATGGGACTTCTGTTCTCAGAGTAGCCTTTGTCAGGAGTTTGAAATGTCTGAAACAAGATAATTAAAGAATGTTTAAAAGTGTACTTCAATGTTCTGATCTTTCTTCATATTTTAGGGCTTTTCTGAAAAAATTCATCATACCCTTTTGAAAAATAGCTGCGAAACCAGTCACATTAATAATATTTCTTCTCTTGTAAACTACCCTCTGGCTGTGGTTGACACTACACTCTGTTGGATTTGGCAGCTTTCACTCTGAAACAGTGATCAGTATCTATGGACCTATTTTACAAAATTAATTTCAGCAAGGAAAAGAACAGCGTATTTGGATTGAAAAAGACCTATTACATTCTTCCCTCTTCTACCTCCTATAAACACAAGTTCAATTCTACAGTACACTGTCCGCTTGCTCCACAAATTTTTGCTTGAAAATCTAGGGCTTTACATCTCTGAGAAAACTGCAGAAGAGCAACACTTTTTCCTCATACATTTTCCTGAGTCAAAAATTCTTCCTAATAAGCTGTGCACATTGATATGCTGTTCTGCTCTACCATCTTCTTTTCCTGTCCTTTGCAGGGAGCGAGGGGTTTTTACAAAGCTTTTCCTGTCAGTAACTGTTTCCAGCTCTTACCTGTGTGGTCCCCTAAGACAGTGAAAACATGGATTCCATTTTTATCTACTTTTCATATANTATATGTATATATATATATAAAAGAAACACAGCACAACTATGTTTTCATATTCACAAAAATTTCTGTAATATGATACAAATATTATGACTGCAACTTTTTAAGCAACTCACATGTACATATTCCAGTTTCTTCTGAATGCAGAAATACTTGCTTCTGCCAAGCTACGCTTTATTTGTGTAATGTGGCACTAATGCTTTCATAGAGTAATTTATCCAGCCTTCTCTGATTATTTTCACATGTTCATACATATATACGTGCCCCAAATGCTGCTCTTGGGGTTCTTCATGTCTGGGTTCATACATGTTGGCAATAAACTAAAATTTTACTGCTTCTGGAGACTTTGATCAGGCTTTTTAGTAATTTTCTGTGATCTCCCCTCTATAGGAAGAAACTCACTGTGAAAATGGGTCTACAAATGGTATTTTTAATCAAATGGATTGATGGTTCATCAGTCTGAAACTATAGATAGGTGTAAGTACGCTAATATAAGAACAACAATGAAAATTGGGACAAATTTTTATTATCTCAGAACAGTAATTTTTGTTAGACATATCTTTATTTACAAATAAAAATAGTCTTTAAATCCTAAGGGATTAAACACTTCAAGTTTCTGCCTTTATTGATTTCATCTATAGTCTCTCTATCATAAGCATTGAAATACTGACCCGCAGCATTTGCAGAGTAACTGTGTCAAAGAAAGAGCCCTCACTGAACCTGCTTTCCCAGAATGGTTGTAGGCAAAAGTCTTTCTTATTTGCACAAATAGATTTCATGACTGTGTGCACAAACTGTATCCTAATGTGGCCATAGAGACAGCATTACAGAAGCATTTGGAGAGCAAATGAATGTGTGCTAAGGTCTGACACTGACACCAGATGGACTTCAGGAGAAGTTTACTTTACAGCTTTCCAGGCTATGGACCAAATATTCTAAGTTTTGGAGAACTTTTTGGGGTCCCACTCCAGGTTTGGTTTCATCTGAAAGAAATTTCACATGGGTATTCAGAGCCTGGTCCCTGTGTGAATACAACAAGTAAGTGAGGATGATCAGAAAATTCATCTCAGAGGTACGCTCCTGAACTGAAGTAAGACAAATTCAGGACATCCAAAGCTAGCCAAGCATCCAATTGTTCTCTTCAGCATACTTGTCATACCCTATTAGGGAACATAATGAGTCACAAAAGCAAAATATTCCAATGCCTGTTTGCTTTACTTTGCCATATGTAGGGTTTGGAGGTTTTTTTGGTTTTGTTAATTGGTTGGCACTTTTTAAAAATTACATATTCTCCAGTGTCTTGTCTTATCTAGAAGAAAAGGGAAATGCCCTAAGGGACCTGGATTGCTTTGTGATCAGCCAAATTTCTGGATGAGTGCTTTGAAAAATAGCTCTTCCTTTGCTAAAACAATGGGTATACTCCTCAGCAATATTGTGCAATCCATCAATTCTGCATAGGTTTATAGGTTGGAAAGAAGGCTAGAGAGAAGGAGCAAACAGAAGAGGAGGACTCTGACTAGGCAATAAATGTCATTAAATCCCTTTAGTTCTCACAGTTTGAAATGTGCAGTGTGAGATGTGTCATTCAGTCACACATGCACTGTCAGAGCACCCTCAGGGAGCATGAGTCTGGTATTGAACGTTACCTTAGCAATTCTGCTCTGAGTTAGGAAGAAAAGGCTGAACCAGATGGGGAACTTAAAGCCTTTGCCAAATCATCACCAACTTCAGAGGATTTTTTTTTGTATGAAAAAAAAAGAGTAAAACAAGGGAGAACAGGATTTATTCACAGAGTTCTTTGCATATTTTAGAATGGATTTTGTAGTGCAAATTAAGCTTGTATTTTCTTTCATGGTATATGTGAACTAGGAGAGTGCTAACTCCTACCTGGTTTCTCTTCCTTTTAGCTAAAGGAAGAGAAAGCAGTTTTCATACCACATTTTTTGAATTTGAAAAAGAAAAAACAGGCTGGCTTTCCTCAAATTTAATGAAGTGCCAATCAGCAAACCGTTCAAGCTTTGTCCTAGTGAGTGTATGCTTCAGTCTTATCCTAAATCAAGGCAAATAAATTGTGGTGTTCAAAATGCTGCATATCATTACATGTGCTTTTTTATTACAATAATAGACCTGCCAAATGACACAACATCTTTTCTATCTTAGCACTGAATATTATGTGAGAAGTTCATCATATTGTAATTTGATGTTAAGATTAACAGCATAAAACATTTTAAATTCCTTAGAATATTTTTAAAGCCAGACAAATATCCTTTGCATACTGAGTTATTACTTTTTCTGATCTTCAGAACTTCCTAGAAGTATAAGAAAATCCAGCCAAAAAAAGCCCCACAAAAAAGAAAGTCTTGCTGTTGACGCAATGAATTTGGGCTCAATCATGAGCTATCCTTTTGAGTGCTCACCCTTGCCAAGAAGGTACAGTGTCCAAGGGAATAAGTGCTGAGTTTCTCAGCTCTTCTGTAGTTGGCCCTATAGGAGAAAGAGAAGTTCTGAAGATGTCCTGATTTTTGACCTGTAAATATCAGAGCATAAGATAGAAAGTTAGCTCTATGGAGACATGCATCTGAGCCTGGGCATTCTGATTTTTTGGCAGACAATACTTGAACTTCAAAGTCTACAGTGACTCATAAAAATGATTTTTAAAAAGGAGGAATCTGTCTTAATTAAAACAAATGCAATAAAATCTGGAAAGCCTTGCTGCCTTCAATGGAATGTGTTGATCAGGAATTACTAAGTTAAGAAATAAAGATAATATTCTGCTTTTCCTAAGACCTGTCTTCCCTGGAGGACCCTGGGTCATTTTTGGTTTTTATCTGTTTTGCTAGCATTTAGTCCAGTTATAACACCTCTACTCAGTTCTCCAAACACCATGAAGCAATGGCAGGAAAAAAAATGCAGGTTATAGAAGACTGATAGAATTATTGCTGGAGATGTATTTACAGAGGCTTTGAGATTTCACGTGAAATCCCTCTAAGGTACTGTTTGATCTTGATCCAGTTCTGTCACAGCTTGACCACAGACTCATTGTGTCTTTCTCAAGCTTTCAGCAGTAAATTTTACAGCAAACAAACAAACATAAACTCAAAGCATCTCCACTGTGTTGTCTCTCCAGAATAACAGACCATGTAAGCTGGATGGTTCATCATATTTTGCATGAATTAAATTATGCCTAAAACCCCATTATCTTGAACTCTGATGATCTTTGTCATTCATTATTTAGAAAGTAGTACAGAATTCAGGTTTCTCTGTGTATATTCTACCATTCTTCTTGAAATTATGACTTTACTTCTACCATATACCTACCATTTTCACTAACATGTCTAGGAATAGTCTTATATAAACTTTTGAAATTGTAATCTTGATGTTTTATGTCATTGCAATCAGATCAGAAGATCAGAATCAGGACCTTTTTTTTTAAAACAAGTGAAATCTTGGTGCAAAAAATACAAAGGTACAAAAATAAAAAAAAATATAGCGATATGTATACTTTGCCCTACTATGTATATACTGCCATTGTGTCATTATTTTCCCAGTCTAAAGCATGCAGGCTTCTTGCTTTCAAGCTCAGCTACAGTCAGGAATAAAGTCAGCTTCTGTGGCAACTTTATCATACTGATGGCAAATGTTAGGAGTGAAGATGTGCACAGGAAAGAGAACTGAATTTAGAGTATGGGGCTACCTCTATTATGAGCACACTTAGCATGGCCCATGCTTGGGCTTATGGAATACCCAATGTCATTTAATGTGTAAAATTGTTAACGTTTTAGACCCTATCCATGCCAAAACTCCCTGTTCAGGAACAGAAAGGTATAGCACAGGGTGTGGGAAGGAAAAAAGGGTTCAGTGGTTTGGATGTAAACTATGGTGTTGCTTGCACTTCATCTACTGGGGTAGGGCAGCCCCAGTATTTATATTCAGCCCTCTGAGTGTTGTGTGCTACCGAGGAGGAATCATAGATTTTAGTCACAGAGGAGTCATGGTTTTAGTCATAGATTTGATTGGGAAGGAGCTTCAAGAAACAAGATATTAAAGTTCATAAACAGCAATTTATAAAATCCATTAACTTTTGCTATTTTTACAACAGAACTAGCAGAGCTCTTCTGGGGACTGGAAAAGCCTTCAATTTTGAAAATGAGACCAGAGGACAAGTATATTGATTTTTTTTCATAATTTTAGTATACTTTCAGATTACCCACTATGCTAACTCCATCAGGTTGGGGCTTGATTACCTTTTTCTTAAGACAATTTGCTCACATTTTTCAATAAGTTTGTGAATATTGAATAACTTCTATGAAAAATAAAAAAATGAAATATAATTAATTTAGTATTATAAGACTGTGGGTTGGCTTTATCTTGTTAACATACACTGTACTCGTAGAATCATAGAATTTTTTAAGTTAAATGGGACCTTGAAAGGTCACCTAATCCAAACCCCCTGCAGTGAGGAGCATGTTCATCACTAACATATAAATCATTAACATACAAATCATTAACATACCAGCTCAAAAACATGCTTTGGATCCTCCTAATTTTTGGATGATTGGTAAGGGGTGTATACCTTTGTCAACAGCTAAAAGATTCATGACTCATTTTCCCTGGTTAAATTCTCTAATGGTAATAATATATATTGAACAAGCATATTCAAAGAATATTCAAAGTGCACACAGGTTTCATCAAAATTTCTCTAAATATTTCCTAGCAGAACTCTTTGATTTGTGTTCTTGATCGAGATAAAAAAGCATGATGTTTCCTTTCGAACTGTAAAACTCTTATATTATTAAATATAATTATTAAAAATTATTATTATATTATTTATTATTATTAATAAATAATATAATTATTATTTAATAATTATATTTAATAATATTATTAAAACACTTTCATATGAGACCAATGAGCAGGGTTTTCTCCCAGCCTCATTCTCCGAAATGGTCAGAATATTCAGAATGAAATGTTAGGGAGGAGAAAAGGTCCAATTCAGGTAATAAGTGGAATAGAGAACTTTCCTTTAAAACTGCTAACAATTAGAAAAGTTCTAAGGAATTGGAAGTAAAGCCTTTGCACATGAAGCAAGGTTCTTTTCAAATTTGTCACAGACAGCTTTGCCCATAGATAGTGATGCATGATACAATTTTTTTTTTGTCAAGTATCTCATACTGAATACTTGCTGAATTGTTGGTATAATTCCCATCACCAAGTTGTTTAGAGGCTGTCTAGTGTGATTTGTTCTCTTGGGTTATGTGACTAATTTTATTATTCATTACTTATAATAAAAACAATTAAACCCCAAGCCAAGGTTTTGTAGGTATGGCCAAGTACACACACACTTTGCTCATAGCAACTTGCAGTCTAATATGAAACAGGTCCCAACAAGCCATGGGAACAATAGAAGACAGTGAGCAAACTGCACATGTCAGAACATAATAGCACCAAGAATGTGCTTTCATGCTGCCCTGGCTCTGTCCCTCTGCCAGTAGTTGATCTCAGTGACACACGTTCAGGCTAAGAGCTTACAACTTGGGAGTACTAAATCATTAGAGATTGTTTTAGAGGCAGATAAATCCAATGTGTGTGTGTTCATCAACAGACACACTGTGGGCATACAGTGTCTCTGTGTCTTTCCCTGCTCTCCTTTGGTGTGGCAGTGCTGGCAGGAGGCAGGACAGCAGCCCCAGCAACTCGGCGGCAGGCACAGGAGGGGGAGGCTGCAAATGCCCTGCCATCAGCAGTTCCCAGGCTTTGGATGAAACTCAGTAACAGAGACTTGTTTATAGTTCAGACTTAAAAGCATTTGTACAGGCTGTCTGAAGTTGCTGAGGATTCACAAATTTTCCTGCAATAGCTGTTGCCACGGTGACTGCAAGTAAAATTGTCCCATGTGTAATAGCCAGATCCTCATTCCTGAAAATATTTGTATCTATGTATTCAGCTACCTTAAAATAACTTGTCCAATGAGTAAACCGTAAACTTTTATATGGAGAAATTAATGACCCATATGTATTCCTTTAGTGATGTTGCAATCTACTTGCCCTGTAATTAAGATTCAGCACAGCAGGGATTACTATTAAGAGAAATTAGTTTCCTGAGGAGTAAAGACAAAATTGTTCTTTTGGCTTGTGGCCCTGATGTTACACATGAACTTTGTCCTCATGAAAGGCTTACACTCTTCCTGACAATACCCATGGTGCTTGATCAAAGGTGACTTTCGAATTCAGTGAATAACACCTGCTATGCAGGCTCATGATTTGTCATGTTGGGCATGGTCTGCTCTGATAAGATCAGAATTCTTGGAAGAAATAGTAGCCATAGAGATTTAAAACAACATTTGTCAAATCCTCCAAATGAAGCAAGCTTGGTGTGGACCAGAATACTGAATAGGATATTTTCAAAGCTTATTTAAGTATACCTGCATTGAAAAGCAGGAGTCATTCCTGTATGGTCTTGTTTACTGTGATTCCTAGAAAACTGTGATTGTATGCAGTCATGGTGAATGACCTAAGTCCTTTTGGTATCAAAACTGAAGTTAGTGTAGATCTTTAGATCAGCACAATGCTAAGGGAAATGCTGCCAGAGATTAATGAGAATTAAACAGAGCTACTTCTGCTCATTGCCACAATTGTAAGCCAGAGTGCCCCAACTTGCAGGTTCTGAAACTGTCTTATTTCACTTTCTACAGATGTATTTTCTTCCCCAGGTCTATAAGAAAATCTAAGGGCTGCTTATTTGTTTTTATTGCCTGTGGACCAGCAAGCTTGGGGTAAAGCATCACAAGAAGAGAGTGTGTTTTAAGGCCAGTTATAGATATAGAATAGGTTTTTATGGGAGCAGGCATACTAAGCACAAGAGGTTGCCAAATACTAGATCAGGCAATAACAAGATTTTTCACAGACTCCCAGAATGGGTAAGGTTGGAAGGGACCTGGGTCATGTGATCCAACCTTCCTGTTGGACTTACAGGGTCTTTCTAGTGCAGGTTGTACAGGATTGTGTCCACATTGGTCTTGGATATCTCCAGGGAGGGAGACTCCACAATCTCTCTGGGCATTCTGTTCCAGTGTGTGGTCGCTGCACAGTAAAGAAGTTCTTCCTCACGTTCAGGTGGAACTTTCTGTGCATCAGTTTCTGCCCATTGCCCCATTGTCCTATTAGTTGGCACCACTGAGCAGAGCCTGCTCCATATTCCTGACAGCCTCCCTCCAGATACTCACAGACATTGATGAGTTCACCTCTCAGCTGCTTCTTCTCAAGGCTGAACAGGTTTAACTTTCTCAAGCTATTCTCTCACAATAGAGATGCTCCAGTCCTTCAGTCATCCCCCAGTAGCCTTCTTCTGGACCTGCTCCAGGAGCTCCATATCTCTCTTGTTCTGGGGACCCCAGAACTGCACACAGGGCTGAGCAGAGGGGTAGGATTGCCTCCCTCAACCTGCTGGCAATGCTTTTCCTAACGCACCCGAGGATCCCATTTGCCTTCTTGGCCACTAGGGCTCTGCTGGCTCACGGACAGTTGTTGTCTGCCAACACCCCCAGACTTGCTTCCCAGCAGATCAGCCTCCAGGCTGTACTGGTGCATGGGATCACTCCTGCCTAGGGGCATTTGCCTTTGTTGAACTTGGTTAGGTTCTTCTCTGACCATCTCTTCAGCTTGTTGTCCAGGTCTTGCTGCATGGCTGCACAGCACTCGGGTATTTGTCTCTCCTCCCAGCTTTGTATCATCAGCAAACTTATTGAGGAGGCACTACATCCCACTGTTCAAGTCATTGATGAACAAGTTAAACTATTTTGCCTATTTTCTGTGTGATGCCTGAATCATTTACCACAGTCCTTATCTTCAAGCCCAAAACATCATGAATTATTATATGTAAATTATCAAATTTCTATACATCACCATTTATATATATATAATTCACATATAATATATATGATTTACATATTACTTTGGGTTTCTGAAGCATAGAAGGTTTGACAAAGCATTAATTGTTATTGTAGCAGGTGGTCCTGGGTCTGCCAGATGTATTGAGATTCTACTTCATTTGGTGAAAAACTAGGAATGCTAACTGAGCCACAGAAGGAGATGAGACGGCAATGAAATTTATAAGAGCACCTGATTTTTACTGATCCATTAATAAATTAGTCTCTGCTTTGGCCCTGGTTTAAAGATGTAATAGATTACTATGAAAGTGAACAAGAATCATATTTTTTCTAAAGAAAAGATGTAATACTTTATATAGCACTCTTAAAAGGAGCAAATTGTGATTTCCCATCCAACTTAGTTGGTTTGTTTTTTTTTTCTTCTTTATATAAAAAGCCGCTGTGATTATTTGATGAACAAATAATACAACCATTTTTATGCTGCCCTGTGTTAACAGAAGCACTTATCTTGTATTTTGACAGTTTGTTAATCTGGAACATGCTGCTGGCTGTGATCTCACAGGCACATGCTGAATTAAGCTATCACTGTCCTGCCACTTTGCAAGGAATGTGGTTTGTGTGTTTTGGAAGCATCCACTTTGTTTCTCTATCTGATTTACTGGGAAATAGTCTCACATTAAAAAAAAAAATTATGAGGTGAGAACATTTCTTCCCTCTCATATTTTTTTCCTCTCCATCACCCTTTGCTATATTATTTCGAGCAGATAAGTCTGTGTCTTGTCCATGACAGTATTTCTGTAACTCATGCTACAAGGTACCTTTCATCAGCATTTTCATCCAGGGGAAGCAAACATAGCCGTGCTGGGCTTTACTGCAAAAAGAAATAGAGGTTTGAGTGCCATGAGTAGTTCACACCACCACCTCAGTATATACCAGTGCTATTAGAAGAAAATAATACTCATATTTAAGTGTCCCACTGCCTTAAAGATGTTTACACTTGGGTGAAAGACCCTCAGGAATAGGCAGGTAGAGGCTGGCTGTAATAATACTTTGCCATAGCCAGGCATGTGTTGCTTTCCTTTTCTCATGACCTCTTCTAGCTGTTGCTTTGTTATTCATCACAGTTCCCAGTTATGACTCAAACATCTTGTTGAAATACATCAAAGAATATTTTATCCCAGCCATGACCACACATGTCATTTATGTGGTGTGTTTTAAACTATTCCACAACCTCTTCCTATGGAGGGCTTTGTTCCTTTGTCAGAGAAATTTTTCATTTCCCTAGCACTCAGAACAGTAAAAAACACTCCTAAAAATGGACTTATCTGTTTCCAGCCCCAGTTCTGGCTGGCTTGGCTATATCAGTTTTCTACTTCATGAAGGAACATGACATTTTCAGAAGGAATTCACTCTTAGCTAAATAAGACTTGAAAATGGGACAAACTTGCATCTCTCATCTTGTTCTCAAAGTGTGTGGTGGAAAAGGCTTTTGCAGTCTGTGCAGGTGTCTTGCTTAGTTTGGTTATCCAGTGTTGCTTATGATATATCTGTTAGCAAAAAAAAAAAAAAAAAAGCAAAACAAGTATAATTTGGGTTTGCAATTGTCTATGAAAAGCTTTAAAAATATTTAATAGAAAAAATTCATGAGTGCCAGAAGGAATTAATACTACTGGATTTAGATAAGAAAGTCTGGAATATTTCTATGCAAATGTATGTTATTGTCACTTGGTCAAAATTACCAAGAAAGAGTGATGAAAGCACAGTCAAAACACAGACAGGTCTGGGGTTTATTTCAAATGCAAGTTTCTAGTTTCCTTTGACTTTTTTTCTTCTTATTAAAGTAAAGCAAACAAAAATTCCAAGAAACAACAAATGGAATTATTTATTTTCCCCATATTTTTCTAGTGAATTTTAGTTATGATTTAAAATGTGTCTTTGTAACCACTAATGATCTCTGCATTGACCTGACTTACACCTAATCACAAATACTAGGCATCAATTATCTCAAGAATTTCCTTTTTCTCCACTTAAAAAAACCATTATCCTGTGGATAATAGCCTAGATGAACAATAGAGTATTTACAGGTATCTGTAGTGCAAAATACCATTATATTATTGTAATACAATACAATAATATAATGGTATTTTGCACTACAGATACCTGTAAATACTCTATTGTTCATCTAGGCTATTATTGTTAAAAACTGAAAACAAATTGCCAATATTATTCAGCCTGAAGCACAGAAGAACTTGGCAGCACTTGCCTGAGTTACTGCAAGTGATGAAAGTCTCAGAGAAATAATTTTCTTTACACTTTGTCATATTTTAGTGAAACTGAGTAATTTATTGGTTAAAGAACACTAAGTTGAAGATCAATTAAAAGAATTTTATAAACCATGCATGGCTGTGGCTGTGGCAGTGGCTGTGGCTGGGTTTTTGTGTGCATGGGGAGAGAAGGTGAGAAAGACCTAAGTCCTGACACATTTTCTACAACACAAATGAATAAACAAAGAGGTTGTGAGTGGACTAAGGACCAAATATTTCATTAACGTGTACTGTTCTGATGTGTCTTCTCCTTTTCACTGTCATTTAGTTTCTAAAAGTCATAGGGTATCAAATTAAATGGTGTTACAGCAGCCTTTCTTGTCTTGTAGTACAGAAATGCAGGATAAATACAGATTTCCTAAGTAAACCCTAATTCCCATTATTATTTTGTAATTTTAGACATGTGAATTCACCATACCACAGATGAAGGGGGAACAAGAGGCTTCACTTTAATGCACATTACTAATGTATCTCATGGCAGCTATAAATCATGTAACTGCTAATTTGGCATCTAGACGTATAGAAGGGAAAAGTTTTCACAGCCAAATATTTTTCTTTTCTTTTGTAAACAGAAGATGAAATGAAATCTTGGACTCTTAAGAAAAACTACTCCTAATTGAGGTATTTATTACTTAAGAATTTGGGTTCAGATCTTCAAAGAAATCAATCATTTTGGGTTTTGTTGCAATATCTGTCTCTTAAAATTATTTTAGTAATTTTTTAACCACTAAAGTGTTCCCTGCTTGTGAAAACCACTTAAATATTGCCACAAAGGTACTTTAATCTCGAAAAGATGATGTTTCAGTCACTGTTAGGTAGCAGCTGCTTTAAAGTTTATAATATTTTCTTTACACCAAAAGCATAGAATGCTTTAACCATTTTATCTGTCTTAAATAAAAAGTCTGCAATAGCTTTAGGTGTTTAATATGGATAAGAGAAGAGTGCTTTCAAGTAATGGAAAAATAATAGAAAAAGCCAAAATTAATGCGTAGAGCTCTATAATAAATCTCTTTTTACCCAGTATGATTTGGAAGTTCATTTCAGATGGAGAGCTGGAGCTAATTTCTTTCATTCCCCAGCATCACAAGAGCATACTTACATTGTTGGACTCTGCAAAAGGGAAGTTTAAATTCATTCTACTGGAGGGCGAGAATTCAGAGCAGGCAGTGAGCTCTGAGGCAGCAGGAGCATCTCTCCCAGTTTGGCACTGCTGACAAAAGAAAGGCAGTTGTAAGAGCATCAATAATGCTCAGGCCATGACAGTGAGTATCTTAGGACTTTTCATAGAATCATAGAATTGTGTAGGTTGAAAAGGATCTTTAAAATCATTGAGTCCAACTGTTAACTCAGCACTGTAATCTTCACCACTAGGCCATGCTCCAACCACACTTTTTTTGGACACTTTCAGGAATGGTGACTCAACCACTTCCAAAAATCCTTTCTTTATAACTCTTTTGATGAAGATTTTTTTCCTAATACCAGATCTAAACCTCTCCTGGCACAACCTGAAGCCATTTTCTCTCATCTTGTCACTTGTTATGTGGGAGAAGAGACTGACCCCAGCCTTGCTATAACATCCTTTCAGGTGTTCATAGAGAGTGATAAGGTCCCCTCTGCCCCTCCTTCCCTCCAAGGAAAACAACCCCAGTTCTCTCAGCCACTCCTCATATGATTTGTGCTCCAGACCCTTCACCAGCTCCATTGCCCTTGTCTGGACATGCTCCAGAATCCCAATGTCTTTATGGCAGTGAGGGGCCCAGAGCTGAACAACGGATTTCAGGTGCAACCTCAGCAGTGATCAAGCAGGACCTGCCTTTGCTAAACCCAGTCTGTCTGGCCTGATCCCTGGCTGTCCTGCATGTGCCACGGGATTGTAACGAACGAGACCAGAACTTAACTGAAAGTCACCCGGTGGTTCGAAACAGAGTGGAAACTTTCTTGTTTAAGCCAGCACTCATTTATTAAAAGCAGCTGTCAAAGACGGAGGACCCGAGATAAGCTCGAGTCCCCTCTCAGCCAGCCGGAAAAAGCCAGTACAGTGTATCGAGACCCCTGACACACCAGGTGCTCCCTTGGAGAACGTGCTCCGCAGGAGAACACCTAGCACCAGCTCGACACTCTCTTTTATACCCCCCCTTTTGGTCCAGGATGGGTGGGCTCTGGATCCTCGTGGTAATTGGTTCTTCTTCAGGGCTCCCATTGCCTGATGGCGCTGCCCTGACTTCACTTTCAAAGTGTTATCACACCCTTCGGGAACAAACCTCCACCACATCCTGGACCCCTTTAAACTTTTAACAACCATCAGTCATCTCATTATAACATTTTACCAACCCCCGGGAACAACGAACTATTCTTTGGAACTATAACATTACAACAGTAACATTATAACATTGTGTTAACTTAGAAAATTAACAAACTTTCACTTACAACAAGCATTAACTAAATTTCACTTATAACAGGATGGCACTCAGGATGGTCTGCTCCACCACCCTCGCTGGCCCCAAGGTCGGCTCACAGGCCTGTAAATCTTCTGACCCCTCTTCTAGCCCTTCTTGTAGATGGGTGCTACATTTGCCAGCTCCTTGTCAGCTGGGACCTCCTGAGTTTACCAGAACTGCTGGTAAATGATTGGAAGTGCTTCAGTGATCAATCCCACCAGCTATGTCAGTACATTGGGTGTATCCCACCATCCTCGTAGACTTGCAGTTGTCTAAGCGGTGTAGCAGGTACCTGATTGTTTCCTCTTGGATTATGGGAGATCCATTCTGCTCTTTATCTCTGTATTCCAGCTCAGGGGGCTGGGACCACAGAGAATGACTGGTCTTGCTATCAAAAGATTGAGGCAAAGAAGGCATTGAGCACCTCAGGCTTTTCCTCATCCTTTGTCACTACCTCTCCCCACACTTCCAATAACAGATGGAGATTTTCCTTAGCCCTCCTTTTCTTGCTGATTTGTTTATAGCACATTTTTTGCCAGTTTTTACAGCAGTAGCCAGATTAAGTTCTAGTTGGGTTTTGGCTCTTCTAGTTTTCTCCCTACCTAACCTCACAACATCCTTGTAGTCTTCCCACATTGTCTGCTCCTTCTTCCAAATGTCATACAAAATTCCCTGTTCAGCCAGACCAATCTTCTTCCTCACGGGCTCATTTTCCAGCACATGGGAGCAGCCCGCTCCTGGATCTTCAGGATTCCTTTCTTGAAGAAGGTCCAGATTTCCTGGACTCCTTTGCCCTTCAGGACTGCCTCCCAAGGAGCTCTGTTAAACAGTCACCTAAACAGGCCAAAGGCTGCCCTCTGGAAGTTCAAGGTGACAATTTTGCTGATCAGAAAAGAAAACTCTGTAACGATGTGACCACTGGCCATCACATCACCCACCAGTGCTTCTCTGTTCACAAGAAACAGGTGCAGCAGGTGCCTCCCTTGGTAGGTTCCCTCACCTCCTGCATCAGGAAGTTACCTTTCACGTACTCCAGGAATTCCCAGCAGATATCTGGTAAGCCAAAGTCCTCCAAAGAACAAGGCCTAGTGATTCTGAGACATCTCCCAGCAGAAAATAGAAATATTAATTTCTAATAGAAATAAGAATATCTCCTCTGCCTCTTCATCCTTCACCCATTCATTTGGGTGATCTATAACAGCCTCTCATCATGATACTGCCTTGCTAGTCTTTTCCCTGATTTTTATGCATAAAAATTCAACACTGTTGTTGCCATCACTAAGCTCTAGACAATTGAAACACTCCCTGAAATACAAGGCCACTCTACTGCCTCTCCTTCCTTCCTATTGTAGCACTCCAGATTTGTCAGTCATCTCACCATGTCTCTGTGACGGCAACTACCTCATGGATTTCCTGCTGCAGAAAAAAAAAACACTCTTACCTTTCTTAGGAGTAGAGTATATTCTCTAAAATATCCCTAATTGTTTAATTAGGTCTGCTATTTTTCTATTTTCCTCCTTCTTTTGTTTTTGCTGGTCTCACTCTGGGCATTTGTTACTCATTGGCTATGAATGTGCTAAAGTCCTTAATGCCATATGGAGTCAATAAATTGGTGCACCAGTTCAGTGATTCAGCTAAAAATCTTGTGTTGAAATCTAAGGCCAATAGTCTTGCTAACCTACTCAGTAATTTCAAACGTCTCATAGAATCTGCTATTCAGGGAACATTTACAGCTACAGATGGCTTGCACTCAGGAATAGTTTTCCTACGAATTTCCTTATCCCAAGGGGTTAATTTCATCTTGTCCTGTGCCAGCTGGGTGCAGCAAAGAACAGTTAGTTACTCACTGCTCTTTATCCTTCTAACCACCAAGTGTGGGATTCTCCTACTTTTATTAGCAATGATGGAGGGTAAACAGCATTCCTTTGGAGCCCATCTTCATGACCATATTTTTATACTGGATAATGGATTGGGCTAGTGCCTGTTTGTTTGCTAATGTAGCTCTTTGCATGAGCTCTCATTCTGCCGGTTTTGTGGTGCCTGTAGCCATATTATGCAAGACAGCTCTAGCTTGCACTGGCCATAAATCCTACTACTCTGGCAGTTTGCAGAATTGGGCAGTTCCAGAAAAGCTTACAGGACCAAATGGCTGTTCATCATCAGCAACACAGCAAGGGCAGAGAAGATTAATAATGCCAATCTTTCCCCTCAACTATATATATGTGAATGCATTGAGTAGCAACAGCCCACATTTTCTTCTTAGTTATCTCCAATTATCAGCAAAAGTGTCCATCGGGGAGTATGAGAGATACATTTGGCTTCAAGAACAGGCTGATGATTGCTTAAATCACAGCCTAAATGTACTTGCTTGAGAGTTTTAGCTTACTTCCTGCCATTGTCTCTGTCAAGTAATGAGTTGTCATGCTACACAACTATCAACACCTACCTGCCTTATCTGGTGCAGGATATCCTCCTAATCAATCTGTGCAGTCCATGTGCACCCTACTGTCTTCAGTCGTTATTCTGTGGCCTGCAAACAGGTTGGAAACACAGCTTTAAAGCTTGAGATGTGCAAAAATGCATTAGCTAATTCTGATGTTTAACATAGGATAAACAACATATTTCTAAATTTAATATCAAAGCTTTTTTGTTTGTTTGTTTTAAAGTTACACTTGGTGCAGTGCTGGGTGCTCAGCTGGGTGTTGTTGATGATGATAACATTTCATGCAACCCCCACTGGGATTTACAGTGGAAGGAAGCAGAACAGTCCAAGAGTCTCCATCTCAGTTCTAACTCAGATATTTTCATAGAGTAAAAAGGACTTGAGAGGTCTTGTCAAGAACAAGCAATGTGCCTGTAATGTAGGAAAGGAATTTTTGGGAGCTCTTTGGCCCCTTTTCCTTCTTGAATAGCATGTCATGAAAACTGAAATTGAGAGATCCTTATCAAAAAAAAAACTATTCTTGAATACTTTTCTGAGTCTGGGCTTTAACAGTCTTTCTGTTGAATAGCAAAGGTGTGAGTTTTCCTTTTATTTCACATCTTTGAATATTGTAAAGATATTTTTGTGGGAGCTCTAGTTTTGCTGCGAAATGTTGTGCAATGCAGAATTCTTCATTGCACTTGTAATGTCCTTCTGTCTTAGACTACCTGTAAAGTCCCCTGACAACTAAGGATCAGGAGGAAACAATGAGTTTCAGCTGTTAACAGCTGTCACTTTTTGTGTGAGTGAATGCTAATAACATTCTACCCCGGCAGGTGGATGAATCTGTCCTCCCAGATTTGTCAAAGGTTTTCATTCACCTAGCACAGAAACAGAACATTTTTTCACCCCCTTCACAAGGGTGGTTTATCATGTGGATCAACTATGTGTTATTTTTACTGAGACAGCTGGGATATTTTGATCCCTAAGTAACTTTTTACATCTCCAGTTTTGCCAATATGATTTTCTTTGCTTATTCATAGTCTTTGAAAGGACTGGTTCTCATTACTGATGGAAAAGTGTGCATTCCAGCTCAATATGAAATGGATGGAGAGAACAGCTGTTCCATAATAATTTAGAAAGTCAGTGGGTTGTAGCTACAAAACAAATGAGCCAGACTGTGCACCTTAACCATGTTGAGTTTGAATTTACATTTAAAGCTTTGTTCCCTTGCACAAAGAACATTACTGCACGAACAGTCCCATAGATCAATGGAAGTACTTATAGAACACAGTGTTGTTGCTAGGAAGCTGGCAGAACCTCATTCTTTTCTCTGAAATTTCCACCTGCCTCTGCTGAGCTAGTCTTTCTCCCTTTAGGAAAGCTACTCTGAACTCTTAGAGCTGTGCTCCTGTTCAGCTGATAACAGTAGGCTTTTTTTTTTGTAAGTGATGTATTATATGGCAGAGATTAGCATTCTTGGTCTGCCATTCTTGGTCTGTAGGCAGCTATGTTAGTCCATAGCTTAGAACCACACACTGTCTATCTCCTTCTCCTTCTCCTTCCCCCCGCCAGTACTAAATACAGCAGACAATTCCTGGTGCCCTAAGACCATGATTAGCAGGCATGTGTATCTTTTGTGTCCAGGTTCACTTTTTAACCCTGTTAAAGATGGCTGAATTTCTCCCTGAACCCTAAGGAAACACAACTTCTGTTTTGAAGAGCTAATCACTGGTCTTCCCCAAATAGCTGCATTTACTGATCTATGGAAACAGAAAATACGGGCAGAGAGGAAGCATTATGGAATCCTATTTTTTTGTTCCTGTACAGGAGGAAACACATCTTATGGCATTTCAATGAGTTCTTGGGCAGAGCAGCCCACAGTGCAGCACTCCTCAGTGCTCATGACAAGTGGCCTTCATTGCCACACAGAATTTTATGCCATTGGTAAACTTGTCTGTAGCTCATATGATTGCTATTTAATTTTCCGTTCTTACCCTTCTATGTATTCCTGTATTTCTGAAGACTGTGACAGAAAGAAATGAAATAAAGCAAATGAAATAAATAGTTTTGACAGAAACAGAAGATTTGCATTGCGAATGTAAATTGATTCATTTCTTTGAAATTATATTTTGGTAAGACTCTTGTTTTTATAGAAACAGATTTACTAGAACAGGGATTCATGGCATTTAAGAACATTTCTTGACTGGAAGCTACTGGAGCAGCAGAACTTTTCAGAATGGTGTGTATTTACAGGCCCAATTGCCTGAGAACAAGAGCCCCCTCTTGATGAAATGTTGTAACCTTTCCACATCAGTTTGCCATTGTTAACTTTCTGGTACACTGAAATGAGCCTTTAAGAACAAGAGGTGACAGTGCCTTGTAGTTCTAAAACATCTAGTCTTTCCTACAAAAGCTCAAATGGTCAAGAGGATACTTTGATTACAAATATTAGAAAAGAAGTCCTTAATGCTTAATTGCTGCTCTTTAATTACAAACATTGTCTATAAAGAAGTAGAAAAGACCAAGATTAAAACAGAGAAATTTTATTTTACTGCCTTCAACACTTGGTCACTGTTTTATCTGGAGCTACCTCTGTCAAAAATTCCCTTTTTGTCAGATCTTGCTGTCTAGCCTGAGACGATTTACGATACTATTCAACTTGACACCTGAATGGTTGTGGCAATGATGATATGCTAACTTTATTCCATGACTTTCATTGCTATTGATTCAGTTAGTTTTTCTTCTATGTTGTCATAAAGATGGTCTATTCCAATATGTGAAAACCATGTACTCGTAGGAATTAATTTCATGCATTTTTCTTCTGATGAAAGCTTTGTAATATTTTCAGAAGCAATATCCTTTTATTAAAACAAAGCTTCCAAACTAGTTGTACAGGGAAATACAATTCAGACTAGTTTAATCTTTTATGAGCTAGTGTATGACCACTTTTGAAATGTAAGTTTCTGCAGTTTTCATCATGTTTGATTCATAAATGTATTACTTCACATTAGGCTACAGTGAATTACCATCAGCACATTTTACTTGTCTAGACTCTAGTCTCTTAAATATAATTTATGTCCTGATAATGAAGGTAGGGATTTCTAGAACCCTGAAGCACTACCCCTTAGTGCATCTTTCTTTTGTCTTTGTTGAACCTTTTCCTCTATGCATATCTGTAGCTCTCTTCTTCTATCTTATTTGTAACCTTGGCAGATCCACCATTTGGCAGGGCAGAGTTCTACCAAGGCAAATGCAGGATCCTGCCCCTGGGGAAGCATAACCAGTACAGGATGGGGGCCGACCTGCAGGAAAGCAGCTCTGTGGAGAAGGACCTGAAGGTCCTGGAGGACAGCAAGCTGTCCATGAGCCAGGAGTGTGTCCTTGTGGCCAGGAATGCCTGTGGTATCCTGGGGTATATCAGGAAGAGCATTTCCAGCAGGCTGAGGGAGGCGATTCTGCCCCTCTGCTCAGTCCTGGTGAGGCCACATCTGGAGTTCTGTGTCCAGTTCTGGACTCCTCAGTTCAAGAAAGATTAGGAACCACTGGAGAGGGTCCAGTGATGGGCTACAAACGTGATTAGAAGCACCTCTCTGATGAGAAAAGACTGAGTGAGCTGGCACTGTTTAGCCTGTAAATGACAGAGGGCAATCAATACGTCATTTATCATGTATGTATCTTAAGTGTGAATATGAAAAGAATGGTGCCAGACTCTTTCAGTGCACATGGGCACAAACTGAAACACAGGAAGTACCTTCTGAATATGAGAAAAAACTTCTTTACTGTGAAGGTGGCAGAGCACTGGGACAGGCTGCCCAGAGAAGCTGTAGAGTCTCCTTCTCTGGAAGAATTAAAAACCTGCCTGGACATGATCCTGTGCAACCTGCTCCCATGCTTGAACAGTGACATTGAACTAGATGATCCCCAGAGGTCCCTTTCAACCCCAATGCTATTGCTAATCTGTGATTCTCCCAATCTGTTCAGAAGCTGAAATTGATCAAACACTGGCAGATTGTTGATTGTGACTAAAATAGCTCTAAAAGTTGTTTCACCACAGTAGTTGTCGCAACAAGGGATTAACTTTTCATCCCGATACACTACGTATTGACAGCAGTGGTGTTATGGAGATATGTCTACATGGAGATGTCTTTGTTTCCTTAGAAATCAGGGTGTTGGAGATGAATGCTAATTAAAACACTTGCTAATATATGCTATCAAGAGGAAAATAAGTTAAAGATGAACAGAGAGGCAATCTCTTCCAGTAGCAGGAAGATATGAGGATATTATCTAGGCATGTTCTCGTGATTACATCATCTGTTACATGGTATGGGAATGACCAGGAGAAATTCTCTGCTCGGGAGCACTGACATGGATCTCTGACTTCCACAGGATGACAGGAGCTTTGCTCTGTAAGGGTGTCAGGGAATCTTGTGCATAGCATTCAGTGCTTACAGGAAGAAATGTATTAGCAAGTGTTAAAACACATCAGGATTTGCAAGAAGATTATAAAAGATGCCAAAACAAAATGGGAACAAAGAAATTACCTGCTTTGCAAAATTTTGTGTCTTATTAGTGTGAACAAAGTATCTTCTTATTTTCCCTCCCCCACCCCACAGAAAATGTGTCACTGGTAATTTTGCATGGCTACAAGCACACAGTCTTAGAAATAAAAACTACAGAGAAATTAAACCTACTAGAGGAAGAGAGTAGTACATACAAATTACAGTCAATAAATCTAAAAAAGATCGAGTGCCTCACAATGTGATTTACTTTGCATTCCATAAACAAAGCCAATAATTCCTACATCCACTATATTTATAACAGATATTTCTTCTGTAGATTTCCATTGCACTAGAAGTCATCTAATCTCAAACTCTATTTCTTTTAGCTTCCCCATATCTACATTTTAAGCATAAGGGTATTTTATATCATTTGACATAGGTCTTATCACTTTATAGGATTGAGAGGTTATAAAGATCATTAAAACCAATAGGGTACCCTCAATGAAAATGAAAAGCCTGTGCCTTTTTTTATGCCTTCCTTGGGAGCACAAATATGTTGAGTGATAATCTTACTATTCTTATCTCATATGTTGTTTACAATAGAAATGACACTGAAATTCAGGCAATTAGTACAAGCTCTTTAGAGCCAGAGATGCAAACAGCAAGTTGAAGCAGCACAAAATCCATCAGTGCTGCTAGACATTTTTTGCTGCCTTTCTGAGTGAAGTTGATACTTATTTTCAACAGGCTGTGAAAACATTCCAATAAAATATTTTTTTAAATTGTTAATCCTTCAGGAATGCAGCACTGAAAGGTGCCATCTGAATCCTTGTATTCAATTCCCCACAGTCACACGTACCTTAAAAACAGAAGGCATATGAGAAGCCACCACTCTTCTGGGTGTCTCCTAGGAAATATCTGATCTCCAGCACACAGAGTTTCAAAATGATGCCTTGTGAATCAACTCTGTGCTATAGACACAAATAAATTCCTCTTAGTCCTCTTAGAACTCAGGGCTCTGCTCTACAAGACTGTTGTATTAATATTTCTTATGTCAGATGGAAATTGTAGGGAAAACGGCACTTTCATTGGTTATTTTTATCTTAAGGTTGCAATTATAATGGTAAAAATTGCAGAAAGTAATGGGGTCCTGTATTATGGAGCTGTGGGAAGCTGTTTCCTTTAGTTTTTCTTGTTTATAGCAGTATCGTGTGTCAAAAAATACTGAGCCAAAAATATGTAAGGCCAAGAATTTTGCAGCCTGATACCTGGCCTTGTCTTAGTGGAATATTGACCCAGTAAACAGATAATCTTTAGGAAGAGCAACTGAATATGGTCCAGGACAGGACACTCTGCTAGCCCAGAGCTTAGCATTTTTCTCTGACAGGTAGCAGATTTTAGCTTAGTTTGCTGCTATTTTAGCAAAAGTAGGAGAAAAGCTGGTATAAAGACTGGCATGCTTCTTTCTTTGGAGCTGTAGTCAAAAAGGGGGAAGTGATAATCTCAGTGAGGGGATCCATGCCTTCAAATCCTCAGCAGGAGAAGATGACTCCTTCCTGTACAGAGATTTGTATTCAAAACCTGTAGAAAAGCAAGGGTCTCCAGATCCCCATGTCCTGCAATGAACATCTATGCACTGTGGGCTAGCCTTTGTGGATGCCATCAATGTTAACATTTTCCAAGTGTTAATGCCAGTTAACAAAGAAAAACATCTCTGCTTGCTTCCAGCTAGTCATTCTTTTCACTTTACTCATTCTTTTCACTTTACTCATTCATCTTGCATCCTTCTTCAGCTATATTTATGTCACTCTCTGTATGAAAGAGTAAATGGTTAAATGAATGGGAACTTCTTAGATTTTGCCTCTAACAGAATTACCATGAGCAGGAGCCATAGGCACCTTGCTCTTCCTCTGTTGCAGAGTGAATGAATGTGAGAAGATGGGGCTGGCATTGTGAAGCTGAGCCTCATTCCTGCATGAACAACAAGAACTAGCAGTAGTAATCATATTGGGAAAGAAAATATTTGCCTCTCTACTCACTTTTGCAGCAGTGACCTTTTGTAGTAAATATGTGAAGAAGCCTGTTGTACAAAAACAAAACATTCAATATGAAGAACTTGTGTCTGCATGCAATTCCATGCAAATCTCTACTGCATCCCGTTTTCTTGATATGATGTGAATCATGTAAGTAGGACTTTCATGTGACTTTGCATCTGAGTGCATGTTACCATGTAAGGTCCAATTCTTAATTAATTACATTAATTTGAATAGGAGAAAAGAATGCTGTTGTTCAAGCTAAATAAGAAAATTGCTTTTTAATTTGTATAGAACTATAAATAAGCTAAATAAAGTTACATCTCTTCTGTGGTATCTTTTTGGTGCAGGATCCATGCATTTTTAACGAATGTGGCTAAAGCAAAAGCAAGCATGCTGTTGTACATCTTGTGAGTCATGATTTAAACAGTTATGATTTCTAACTCATTTTGGAACTTGACATCTAAACACTGGATTTAGCAATCCAAATTCTGTCATCCAGTCTTTTAAATTCTTACTATCTGGAGCAAGGAAAGAAATTCGTTTTATCTTGTTTTTAAGCTTATTTACTTTACAGATTATTTACTTTACAGACTAAATTTTTTAAAGTTTCAGTTATTTCATAATTTCTAGATTTCAATTTCTAACTGCTGGTATGGATAAGATACTTATACCAGAACCTTACTATAATGAAAAAGATGTAGGGTGATACCCCCATACGAAAAATGAATATTTTGTTTTCAACTTTTAGTTTTCAGTAAAGATCCTGCATTATGTCTATTGCTCTGAAAGAAAAAAATTCTCTGAAAGCTCTGAAATCTACAATATTTCATATACATGTCAAATTATGCTGCATGGATGAACTCTGGGGATTAGAGACACAGAAGAGCTTTTTCACAGATTCTGTTTTGCAATCCCTAACATAAACCATTTGATCTTCTCTCTATTGTTTGTGGTCATCTTTAAAACTATTAGAATATGTAATTGCATATCCTTTTCCTGGAAAAATTACCTGCAACAGGTAAGCGAAGCATTTATCCTTTGTGGGATATGCATTATATGGGTATTAGTAAGTTTAAAATATTCCGTACTAGTAAAGACTTGAATTGAGCCTTGCAAAACTGGATTATGTTCTATGCAAGCTTTATGTTTACACTTTCAGTCAGCATAATTAATTTCCTTCTGTAGTGACATCTTTATCCCTTATTTATGCTGTGTTTTACATTTGTTTTGAAAAAAAAAGGAGGAGGAGTGAGACAGACTACAGTTGTTTGCCCATGTTCTTAACAGTGTGGGGCCTCGGTTACATCACAGTAATGCATCATTGTGGGAATAAATGCTAAACTAGTTGAACAGTGAGGTGAAAAATCAAATTTTACAATTAAAAAGCCTTCAGGCTTTTTTTCCTTGACTTCCAAAATGAAGACGGAAAAAAATATTACAAAAACGACCTTCCATGCCACTGTTGTAATGTCAGGTCTTGATGGCTTAGTTTGCAAAGATATCAAAGACCAGAATGCCTTGCCACAAGACTCTGCTTAGTGAAATTCATGGCAGACTTCTGGCATGGGATCCAGGTTGAATCCACTCGTGGAAAGCAGGAACATGTGATTCTGCAGCCTGGGCTGTAACCACACTTCACAGTGTCTGGGCAGCAGACTGTTGAGAAGAGTCTGGGCAAAAAAAAAGATAACCCTGTGTCCAGAAACTTTGCCCTCAGTAAGTTGCAGGATGAGCTGTGTCCTCAACACTTCCATTCTCACAAAAGGGTGAGGGAGCTCTTCTAACAAGCAGACAGCGCCAGCCCACTGTCCAGCTGCACAGGCTTGGAGCAGACTTTGTGTCACCAGATTTCCATGTGTGCATTGACTGCTGCCCAACATTTTTTTTTTTAATGGGACATTCAAAAGTCTCCAGAGAGAAATACTGCTGTCATTCAGGAAGTGTGGAAATAAAAATTTGGAGCAGGTTATAAAATTCTGGCTTGACTCTGAGAAATTATGCATATATTGAAGATATATTTACTTTTTAAAGAGTTTTATTTAGGTAAACCATAAACTTAAAATAAAGCAAAGAAAGATTAAAATAGTAGCTGAGGATAATTCAGTTAAAACTGTATAAAAACCCTAATGCTTGACAGTCTTGTTATTTGATATTATTTTCTTCCCTGGAGTTTTCTCTTCCAAGAAAACTCTCCAAAAATCAGAAAAAATAGTATGATAAAGTAAAAGCAGCCAACAATGTCCTCAGTGAAAAATCTTTCCTTCATTGTCATCTTGATATTGAGAAAATTATTCTTCATTTGTGGTTATACTATTTACCTTCTGTTGTTTGAATCACTCATTATTCCTTCTGGTAGAGACAGACAAGTAACTGATGTTTTTGCCTTTGACATTTTGCTATTACTAATGTTCATCACAACATTTTCTAATATCCATGGGCTTTTTTAAATGTGAAATTGCAAATGCTGAATATTATCCCTCCATCTAGCTTGTGTGGAGTAAGGCTACCCACTCTGAAGGATAGACTCTACCTAGAGTTTAACCGCAAAAAATTTGGATGGAGAAATGGCTACTCTGAGGTCAGGATGAAGTACATATTGCTCAGAATTATCAAATGCCTTTCCTATTTTTTATTCATAAACCTCTACAAAAGCAGTACAAGAAATTTAAACGTTTCCTGAAAGAGCTTGACCTCTGCCCCTTGCCCTGGAACTTCTGCTGGCAGTGGAATAAGTGCAACAGAAACAAATATCAGAGTCTTCACCCAAACGTCTGCATGTGTGACAGGGAAATTTGAGTTCTTTTGAGAGGAAGAATAATGATATCCTTTGTAATTTGTAAAAATTAGTAGAATTTTAGTCTGATAAAGAGAAATTAGATCTTATTATTTAAAGGATGTATGTTGGGAATGGTAATCTGAAAAATATGCCTACTTATGACAGACTTATATTTCCAAGGAAAAAAACTCTCACTCTGAAAGGATCCAGAAAATAAGGTATATATACTCAGATAAGATTAATTTCAAACAAAACCGAGAACTATTGACCAAAGCAAACTGTTAATATGAAGGTCCTAGAACTTCTTTGAGAATGCTCAAAGATGTTGCCAGAAGAGACTCAGAATATGCACTCTTATTATTATTAGAGTCACCATTACAACAAAGAGAAACACACAAACCAAGAGTACATTGGTCTAAACAAGTCAGTGCAGGACTAGGTGACCTCACAACACAGCAGATGTTAAGTCATGTTTGTTTACAGAGAAAACAGTGCACATGTCAACATACAATCCCAATTGAGAATAGGCAATAAAAACAGTATTACTTGTTAATAAAACCAGTATTATTTGTTCAGCAAAGAACAAAATGTGTCTCTCAAAATACTTAAGACCTGCTTTCTCAAATGCTTTATTTTCTCAGGAATTACATAATTTAAGTCCTTTGAAAATAAGCCTCTGAGTTATCCACTTAAAATAAAAAAGAGAAACATATTGCCAGATATTTTTAAGTCTGTGATAATTCCCCATTCTCACTCTTTTGAGACATAACACATTCTGAAACCAAAACCTCTATGATAAAAAGAATTCTTCTCTGATAGAATGGAAACAGATAAAGTGAATTGGATATACTCATAAAGAGTATGAAAAAGGAATTCAGAGGAAATCTTAAGGAAAGAATCTGTCACTACACCAGCATGATTCACTTTGTTGTTGCTATTCTATCCCAATATTTAGTTAATTAAAAAATGCGTGATGAGAACATAATCTGTAGGAATGAAACCATCAATATCTATTTTCTGTTTCTACCAACAAAACTTCCAGTGCTTTTCTAGCTGGTACAGTTAAAATCCAGAGAACCCAAGATATTAACGAGCTGTCTTCAATGTTAATATGAATAAAAATGGGGCATGATTTTCATAAATATCTCTTGCTACTATACAAAGCATAAAAGCAATAGATAAACTGTGGTTAGTGCTGGCAACTTTGAACTATCATTTATAGCAAATACATTTGTTGGTTTACCTAGTCTATCCATATCCAGGAAAAAATACCTGAAGAAATCCTGCTTGGTTTCTGCTTCTAAAGCTTGAAGGAAACAAACAAGCAGCAATCTTGACTTCTAGTTTTATTAGTAGTCGAACATAGAGAAATATAACTCCAGGTGATAGAATGTATTTAGGTGTTCGAAAAAGACAATATAGTCAAATAAACGAATTGAAATAGCATGTGAAAAGAGTCAGATGAATTAATACAGACTGTGTTTAAACTAAGATAAATATTCCATCCATGACGCTGTCATAGACAAGAGGAAAAAAAAATAAGAGAGGCAATGTTAGTTTCAATAGCTGTGAGTCCTGACCTGCAAAGGCTTTCTGACTCTGAAGTCAAGGCCAGTGCTTGTTTATAGGCAATGCAACCAAGCCATGATTTGCTCCAGGGCAACTGCCTGACTGTGTGGGAAGGATCCATCCTCCACTGAGGATTAAAGAATTGAAGGACGCTAATAAATATTCTTCAGGAGAACAAGCACCATTGCTGGTAATAGCCTAACAAAATTTGGTGAGGACTCTGGCTGTGTATAAAAAGAGCTTCTACCTCCCTTTGCACGTGATGCAAATGGAACCAGATTCTTCCTTTGTCAAAGATGCTCATGGCTTGAATGAGTGTTTCACTGGATATAAAACTGCTTGATGGCCCAGGCCAGAGAGCCAATGGAGTTACATCCAGCTGGCACCAGTCACCAGCAGTGTTCCCCAGGGCTCAGTACTGGGACCAGCTCTGTTTAATGTATTTATCAGGGATTTGGATGAGGGGATTGAGAGCACCCTCAGTCAGTTTGCAGATGACACCAAGTCTGCTGGAGAGCACGAAGGCTCTGCAGAGGGATCTGGACAGGCTGCATCCATGGGCTGAGGACAATGGTATGAGGTTCAACAAGACTAAGTGCTGGGTTCTGCAGGAGAACAATAACAATAACTCCAATAACTCCATGCAGTGCTACATGCTTGGGAAAAGTGTCTGGAAAGCTGCTCAGTGGAAAAGGACCTGGGGGTGCTGGTTGACAGCAACTGAAAAATATCTAGCTGTGCCCAGGTGGCCAAGAAGGCCAATGGCATCCTGGCCTGTACCTGCAATAGTGTGGGCTTCATGATCTCAGAGGTCTTTTCCAACCTAATTGATTCTGTGATTCTGTGGCCAGCAGGAAGAAATGGCCTCAGGTTGCACCAGGACAGGTTTAGATTGGATATTAGGAAAAATTCTTTCACTGACAGGGTTGTTGAGCATTGGAATTGGCTGCCCAGGGAAGTGGTTGAGTCTCCATGTCTGGAGCTGTTTAAAATATGCATAGATGTGGCACTTAGGGACATGGTTTGATGGTGGACTTGGCAGTGTTAGGTTAATAGCTGTACTCAGTACAACTGATATTAGAGGCATTTTCAAACCTAAATGCATCTGTGATTCTGTGTGATGGTCGTTGCTGCCATCCAGCACCTCTGCATGAGACAGACACATCATGACCTCGAGGAGGGTGAACTTTTGTAGTTGCTTTGGAAACAGCAGCAAAAGTGACTCTTCCCCTTAGATATTTATTTTCCACTAGCACAGATATAATTTACATGCATGTTTAAACAAATATACCTATGGGCAATAGGAAGTGTATAATAGGAAGACAACCAAAAAGTAATGTCCTTATCGCAAAAAATAAAAGCAACACGTCACCCAGCTGCTTAATGAACCTAGTATTACTTGCTGGACTGCTCTGGCTACATTTAGCAACTCCTAAGAGATTATGAATAGAGCAGTTCAAAAACACAGTAAAAATAATGTATCCTTGGATTTCTTAATAATCGTAATATTATTGCAAAAATTTAATAGAAAGAGAAATAAATTCCTAAACTGCTCAAAAATTGGAAGTGCAATTAAGAGATATGGTACCTTTCCATAGGTCAGGGTAAACGTCATTGTCTGCCTGAAAACCTTTAGAAGGGTGGAAATGCATAGTTACATAATTTCTGCCCTATAGGGATATCAAAAAGGGAAAAATCTTGAACTGCTCTCTTAGTAACCTTTTTGTTGTTGTGCCACTAGACCATAAAAAAGAAAGATAGTTTTATATAGAAACGTTCTTGCTCAACTTCTGAGACAATAAAAAAAGAGGTCATAGTTGATACTTCTATTACTGCTGCCTTGTTTATATCACAAATCAATTTTTTTTCTAAAATTTCATATAAACTCACTGATTAAAAACATCAAACCATGCAATTTAGCTTGCATCCAAGTGAGTGTAATAAAATGCAATCTTCTTTCTCTAGGATTGTTCATCTCTAACCTGAACTGAAGAAAAACATTTAAGTACTTCTTTCTTACAAGGTCTATTTATTTAAGAGAACTCCAAGGTATACAATTGCTCAGTTCTTTTGATCTTCATTGCACAGATGGAAACAAACCTAGATATGTATGTAGGAACATATGCAAGCTGTTCTGCTGGAGAAGGTTTTGTGTGCCTTGGAGTCTTTGAGAAACCTTTGTCCTGTTCTCAGGGAAAGAGCTGTAATACCTGGCACAGCACTCTAACTGTACTCAAATTGATCAGTTTCTTTTTCTACTTCAGCAGGAGAGCAAGAGAAAATACTGAATACTGACTTCTAAAGCAATGATATCTTTCATTTCCAGAATAAGGGGACAATGTGGGTATATATGAGATGGTAATAGCAAAAATTACTTCTCTGGTGAAAGTTTCAACACTCTGATCTAAAAAATCAAATACACCAGAGACCAAAATGCCAGCTTGTTTGTTAATTTTACAAGGAAATGGCTCTCTCTTTCTTTAATAAAAATTAATACATGCCTGTAGTTCTTTTGCCTATAAACAAAAATTTTATAAGCTACAATAAGAGTTTTGATGACAATCACAGTTAGATTTAGGCAGCTCTTCAATATAATTTTCTGGCCTGTATACCCAGGACAAGACAGATATTCTCAGACAATATCTGGATGACTGCCACATCCAGAGGAAATATACTGTTATCTGTGATCATGAGACATCACCCCATGAATTATTATTTATTTTATTAGAAGCTGTTCCCTCATCCTCGGATATAATATAAATAAAAACTTTAATAAGGCCGATGGAACAATCAGAGACTGCTGTTTCTGAAGATGACAATATTCTCCTGTACCTCCATGACCTCCCTCCCTTGCTATGCTCTCCTGGTACAAGAGTAATGTTCACACTATGGTCAAGTGCCACACTCAGCTTCTGAAAAGTAAGAAGAACCCTCTTCCTGGCAGCAAAGTAAAAATGCCATGTGACATGGAACTAGAGACAAAGATGATTTTGTTTTTAAAAAGTGATATTTCTAACACTTTTTACACTGTGTGCCTGCTCTGCTCTTTTAAGTAACATTCACATTTGCCAAAACCCAACAACTTATATGAGGCAATGGAGCAGAAAAACGAGGTAACCTAATACCCTGTGAAAGTAATCCCTTCCTTGGCCCAAACTGATAACGCTGCAGTCGTCTTGGTTTTCCACCGTGGACTGATGAGACCTCTGTAACATGATAGAAAATGCTGCATAGCATCACAGTCACAAATTCGGCATTAACAGGATTTAAACTGAGGGGCTATGGGGAAACCTGACTCCTCAGACAATACTGCTGCAGAGATGTACTTCTCATTACAATGAGTCTTGTGGCAGAGCTTAAGGAAGGAGTGGAAAGGAGTCTTAGGGAGAGAGAAAGAGAAATAGATGGGTGGAGTTATTCCCTTCTAACCCTGAGAGAGTCTCAGCAGGAGTCAAAGGAGCCCCACTCCTCTTGCCATGTGGCAGGAGGAGGAGGAGACCTACTAGATGGGGGAAATGTAAATGGGTCCCTATTAGGGGAGGTAAAATAATCCCGTCCCAACACTCATCACCTTCCCAGGTGTCCTTACAGAATAGGTACAAGGCCCTGGGTCCAGAGGGTCAGGCAGATGACAATGGAGAAAAAAAAATCTGTAGGGAGGGTCTCCCAGTTGCACTTAGTCTGTCAGATGGATCACAGCCTCGGGTATTAAGAAGAAAAGAAGGGCAGTTGTAGGAGGGGACTCCCTTCTGAGGGGAACTGAGGACCCTGTATGCCAACTGGACCCTTCCCATAGGGAAATGTGCTGCCTCCCTGGCGCCCAGGTATGGGATATTACCAGACACTCCCTGAACTGATTCAGCCTTCTGATTATTACCCAGGATGCTGATTCAGAGAATACCTTAAAATAAAGGGATGCAGGGAGGATGGACACACTTAAAGAAAAAATCTTGAGGGTGCAGGAGCAGGCTGTTCCTATGGGGCAAAAGGTGAGCCAGTGGTGAGTTCAAGCATAAGGGAAAACAACTTCTCCCTCAGCTCTGCTGTAGGCAGCTAGAGCTGTCACAGGTCTGGTACCTTCTCATTACACTGAAGTCCAAAGTGGGAGGTGGAAAGGCAGAGGAGGATTTTTAAAAATGTTTTTTAGGTTAGGATATCACATCAAGACCTGGAATACAGATGGAAATTTCCAGTCTGGGAGTGGTGAAAAGCCTAGGGACCCTGTACAGGCCTGATTGGCCCCTTTCCTGGCTTTGGTACTCTGCTGCAAGGTTTTTGGGAGCTATTCTAGACAGCAATAACAACAATAAAACCAGAATCCAAAATCCATAAACTACAGAGTCTCCTGTATAAGAACAAGGACAAAGTCACTTTAGATGACGCTCTAGGTGTTGACAGTCAAGCAGGGGGATTTGATTTTTTTTTTAAATTTGGATTGAAAAAGATGTAAACCAGACAACAAATATAATATATTATAGTCATTTTTGTGTTCTGAAGTGGCCCTCAGTCATGGTACCTCAAATGGCTCAGGGAAAAAGAGTCAGAGGTAAACTAATTAGCTAAGTAAATAATTTTGTTCCAGCAGAGACTTCTGGAGAACTAGATTTTCCCTGTAAAACAGTTATCTTGGGACAAATTCTTGTTACCCAGCTGCTTTCAGCAAACAGAAATAAATCCTCTCTTGCAGCACTCAGAAGAACACTGGGCATTTCCCTGGCCAGGCCACTGTTGCAGCTTCCAGTTTTCGGAAATCTTTGGAAAAGATTCAAGTTTCTGAAATTCCCTGGAATATGGTCACTTTAATGATAGGGAATGGTCTCTGTGAGCACAGTGTAAAAAACTGTCTGCCTTTGGGAAACACTCTTGCTACTGTGCAAATAAAATTGATGTTCTAAGATATAAGGTATAATTTGTTATTATTTTGTGAGAGGCTTTGCTTTTGTATGGCTTAGCCTACATCTGTTTGCCTGGAATGAATGACATATCTGATCTTTTTACTTTCAATTGTAAACCAAAGTCCATTTGCTGTGTTCCCATGTGTTCCCATTTGCATTTAATTTGCAATTTCTGATGAAATTTTGAGAGGCCCTGGTCTGCAGAAATCAGGACCTGGGTCACTGAGTCACAAAACTGAAGTGTCAGCTGTGGTAAGGGTTATCAAAATAAAAATATCTTTTTTTCTGCCTACTTCCCACAGCTACAGCCCCTCAGGAATAAGAAGGATGATGAAAAGATGATGAACATTGGGAATGCCGATGGATGAGAAGCTGGACATGACCCAGCAATGTGCACTCACAGGCCAGAAAGCCCAAACGTGTCCTGGCTGCATCCAAAGCAGTGTGGCCAGGATGAGGGAGGGGATTCTGCCCCTCTGGTCTGCTCTGCTGTGGTGACACCCACCTGCAGGGCTGCATCAGCTCTGGGGTTCTCAGCAAAAGAAAGATATTGACCTGTTGGAGTGAGCCCAGAGGATGGGCACCAAGATTAGAGGGATGGAGCACCTCTCCTATGAGGGAAGGATTGTTCAGCTTGAAGAAGAGAAGGCTTCAGGGTGACCTAACTGAGGCCTTTCAGTACCTGAAGGGAGCCTACAATAAAGATGAAGAGTGACTTTTTAAAAGGGCCTGTAGTGACAGGGCAAGGGTAAAAAGCCTAAAAATGAGAGTAGGTTTAGATTAGATACTAGGGGGAACCTCTTTTCCACGAGTGTGATGAGGCACCAGAACAGGTTGCCCAGAGAAATTATGGGTGCCCCAACTCTGGGAGCACTCAAGATCAGGCTGGATGGGGCTTTGAGCAACCTGGTCTAGTGGGAGGTGTCCCTGCCCATGGCTGGGGGCTAGAACTAAGTGAGCTTTAATGACTTTTCCAACCAAAGTCATTCTATGATTCTGTGATTTGATTCTATGAATTTACAATAAGGTAACCAACAGAAATGGCTTCAACTAAAGTTATAGATAGAGATTAAAAGGTGATTAGATGTTACGTGCAAAATATCTGGGTTTTTTCTGTTTTGTTCAACAAAAGAGTGTGAATGGGCCTCAAAATGGAGGAAAAAGCAATTAATTTCTACTTATAGCTACTATATATTGCAGAAGAGGTATGAAAAGGTTTCATATAGAAAAGAATGTGACCGACTTAATAATGCTGTATTACAAGAAGACACGCATCCTCTGAAGTCATTGATGTTGCATCCACTTGCCTTGTGACTGTGCTTCCAGAAATTCACTTTTACAGCTAAATTAAATGTTTGGTAAATGTGTCCAGACTGTAAACATATTGTGTTGACAAGGATAACAGAAATCTGCATCAAAGCAACTCAGTTATGAGCTGTGTGTAAAACCAGATAGTCTAAACCCAACAGTTTTCCAAATTTTTAGTGTCTGGACAATGTTTGCAGCTTTCAACAGCTGGCCTTTGTTGTTTTGAAATTTTGAAGTATACCATAATACATGGGGTAAAACATTATAATCACACTTTTCTCAGAGTTTTCTCATGGGTTCCTTCAAGTGCTTCATTAAATGAACAGTGTTTTCCAAGTCTTGTTCCTATAGACAATCCCATTCTATACATGTGCTAGTGATGGATTCATGTCTTGGAAGAGGTATGTTAAAACCACACTTGTGCACCACCTGGGAAGTTTACAGCTTGGGTAAACCAGCAGCAGATTTCTTCTGCTTGCAGCTGCACAACCCAGTGAAATTTAGGCTCCTTCCTTGAAGCCCAGCTCCTCCCAGTGTTTGCCAGAGACTGGACATCCTCAAATAGGACAAAAGAAGGCCAAGGGAAGGCAATCTGCCTGCAGACATGTGGGCATGTCTGACCTCTTTCAGAAAGCCTTCAAGGCACCTATGTGGTCTCACTATGAGTTAAAAATTACCAATGGATCAGCCTAGTAAAATATAGGTGTGCCAAATACTTCTCAGAGAGGGTAATATTATGAAAAAGTTTGGACTTCCAAAGATTTATAAACATGTGTCAGGTCCCTAAACATGAAGTCACAAGAAACCAAAATACAATGGCTCCTTTTTAAGACAACTGTAAAGCAGAAGGCCAAATTCAGAGGATGTAAACATCAGGAGAACAAGCTTAAGGCCAAAGTTGTCACAAGACCTCACAGAAACGCACACACTATCTGGGGAGAAGTAGGGATCCTGAACTGCCACACAAAGCTTGGCCAAGGGGCTCCCTTATGGCTGAACTGAGGATGGGGAGCAGCACAGCAGCACAGGGATTGTCACTGCAGCCTCTACTGCACCCTATGCTTTTTTTCTTGCCTGTTACTCTTTTGCTAAATCCACATGCTAAGAACTGTCTAAGCCTCTGCTGGGTCACCAGGACATGAATCTCACCTTTGCTGGATATTAGAAAGCCTGTCTATTGTCATGGGTCTGTGTTTTGTGGGACACAGTGGAGCCACAGACACTCCCAGTGGAGACTTGCCTCAGGAGACTGGCATCAGAGTGAGCACAGGGAAGCCAAATACCATCTTCAGATGTTACTCAGGTTGCCAAAGATTTGTTTTCATCACACAGGGAACATATAGTACTTTATTCCTCTGCTGAAATATTCCCAGATATATTATCATGCCTAATGTTCCCCTTTTGACCTCAAGGTCTTCTATTTATGTCTGACTTCTGTGGAAGTAGAAGATTGTAATTACTTGCATTTACAACAATCCTAATCAGATCTTGGAGAAAAAAATTGACAGTCTGTTTGCATTGCCTGCATGCAAATTTTTGGGCAAACAGGGTTATGTTGGCAGTAGCAAACCTCATCTCTAGTAATGTGGAAAAAGACAATTCTTGCATCAATCAGCTATCCCAGATGCCCTGGGAAAAGGTAGCTGGAGCCTTACATTTCCTGAAATCCAAAATTAAAAAATGTGCTGTGAATCCAGAGTTTGTAAGTAACCTTGCAATACATCTGAGACACAGGTCTCAGTCAGTCCTCTTCCCCAGTCCTGGCAACATCTTTGGATGGAGGGCATTGCTACAGGAGGCAGAGCTGTAGCCTGTGAGCCTTGATCTTGATCTTCATATTCAGGATTTACAGGCCAATAGCTCATGAGGGTGCAGAGACTCCTTTTTATAATAACAAGCACCCGAGGAGTTGAGAAAAACAGAAAATATTTAATCAATGAGACCAGCTGCTTGTTACTTTTGTGGTCAGGAGCTATGTGCAGGTTACTTGTTGTGTGGTCAGGGAGAAGGTGGAAGGTGCTTTTTCTTCCTGTGGGGCTGCTGCAAGGAGTACCTTCAGAGCTTCTGACTCAGAAATCTTCATTCACTGCAAATCTTATTAAGTGAAGCATTGGTGCTGTTCAGCTGGGAAGGGCTGGACATCATTCAGTGAACACTGACAATAGACCTAATGTTCTCATGTCTGTTTCTTTCCAAGAGCAGCCTGCCTGTCCATGATGTGTGATGCTACAGAACTTTTCACAGAATTACAAAGAGCACACTTGACACTGGTCAGCTGAGGAATCCACCCAGTTGTATGGGGTTAGAGAACTTCTTGAAGATTTCCTATTAGAGTCTCAGTTTCTCCTTCCACCCCTCCCCTGCGAGATCCTTGTTTATCCCCACACTTTGAGCAGCTCTGCCCTGCTCCAGCACTTCAAAGAGGAGAGCAAGCAGAATTACCACTGGCTGTAGTGGAGAGGGAAGTGTATGGAGCCTGCTTCCAGCCTTTCTGTGTCTGCACTGCTGGGACAGGGCCAAGAAAGCAGCAAAGAGTAGGAGACCGCAGTTGGTAATGTTATCAGTGGGTGTTGGGGGCAATATACACCTGATACTTTTGGTACAAGATACTATTGGAGTAGAAGTATGTTGACCATCTCTACTTAGTCTTGAACAAGTGATGGATGCCAGGAATGAAGGAAGAAAGAAGTGACTGTAATAGTGCTGTTAATGCTTTGTCTGAACTGGGAACCATTTATCCTTTAGAGTAACACTGCGCACACATGCCTCTTGAAAATAGTATGAGAGAATAACCTAAACAGTGCAATTCACTTTGCAATTTTTCATGAAGATAGACAATACAGTTGATTTTAAATTTACTGATCTGGTTTTGAGCTCACCCATGTCACCCCAGAACCCAGATCACAGAAGCAAAAAACTCCCATCCTCTTGGGCATAACTTTCTCTTGGGGCATTAGTCCCTATGGAAACAATCCAGTTATTTTGTTGTATTTGACAGTTTTACAGTCATCATAAACAACTTGAAATGACCTTACTTTGAAACATTTGGGCACCTTGTCCTCTACTGCCTCAGGTCAGACTGAGGATAGGACGGAGTTCAGCACAGCTAAAGAAAACACTCATGTGAACATGCCCACAGCTTAAAAGCAATCAGAATTAAGGACCATTTGTTTGTTGGGGATTCTTTGAAACTGCATTTCCCAGCAAAAAATAAGTCCCTCCAGTCCAAACCCTGTGCTCAAAGCAGAGTCAATTCAAGAAAGTTGCTTTGATATTTTTTCTTATCTGTGGTAAATGACTTTGTTTAGATGCTCTCTTATATAAATATAATTTCTATTTCTATTTCTATTTCTATTTATATGTAAAGACACTTGAGGGGGAAAAAATCTGGCCAGAATAGATTCACATAACAGTGAAGAAGAAAGCCAGTCAATACCCAGCTTTCCTACATTTTTTTTCTTCAAGCAAAAGTAAACAGAACATGGCATTTTGCCTTGTACAGTGCTGTTACAGAAAGACCTCTTTTCTTTGGACTGAAGACTTAAATATCCTTGTGCTTGTGTTGAATAAAATGTGATACTAGGCCACGCACTGCACACATATGGCATGTTAAAGGGCTGACTCCAGTCAGATATGCACAGAATCAAAGATTGTGGATTTCTGAGGCATCTCAGATACTGAAGAACATGCCAAAAGGGGGGATTAGAAAGACAATGTAGTTTTACGTTTGATTTTAAGTTCTGTGGTGTAACCTAGAACCAGAAGTTTCAAAATATCAAGGCACTGGATTTAAATAAATCTGCTGAAAATTTCTATACTTATATTCAATTTCAACATATCCTGAAAACACTGAAATTCTGCCACAACCTCACTAGGAACAGAAAGTCTCGCTATTTGAACCTCTTTGTCTCTCTAATGCCACTATGAATATTGGAAGGGGGGTAATTTCTTTAAAATCCATTGAAAATTTCATTAAAGGAGAGAGAGGGACTGTTTGGATAACTATGAGGATTTTAATTTGCCCAAACTGCAATGCAGGGGGAATCCAAAATGTCAACTTGCAATGCTTCAAATCTATCCTTGAAATCCTGGCTTCTGAGGCCTATTTGCAATTCTCTTTATTAGGACAATTCTGCATTATAAAATAATATTCATTTATTGCTAATGGTGTATCTCTTGAAATTCTTTAACTTCCTTCATTTATGTCAGAGATGTTCCAAAAATACTGAACAAAATAAAAGACGTCCCAATGTTATTCACTTTCACATTATCTATTTTATTATTTACTCTAATACTATTATTCTAACATAGCACACTTTGTAATAAAAAGTTTTAAGAGCAGTTGAAATTTTTAGAATTTTGTGAACAATATTTGTCTGTGGAAATAGCTGGAAAGGAGTTGTAATGGTGAAGCTTTTCCTTTCTTCTATCATACAGACTTTGCCATCTGTAAATTTTTGTAAAATTTTTCATAGCATACTTATCTTCGGGAAGGCAAGAAATGTGTTTCTGACATAATCATAATATAGAAACAGAGAGCTGGGGCACATAGATATAGCACCTTGTAAATGTAAAATAAATACATTTCCCATGCTCAGAACAGAGAAACCAAGCCGAAAGGAAAATAAATCTGCGGAAGTTAAGAGTTTTCTTCCAATAAATGTTTTGGAAGGATGGGTTTGGCAGTACCTGAATCCTCAAAGAAGAGGGACAACCTAAGTTTCTCTCACTTGGTCCCAAATCTGCCTTCAGCCCACAGAAGGGAGAACCTGACCTTACCTGACATAGTGCCCTTGAACTCCACTAGGACTGTAGGTCTGAAGGATCACCTCTGGGAGGAAGTTTATCCTTGCTGTCAAGCAAAAGATGCTCATACTAAAGGGCAATCAATCAGACGTAAAATACACAGGGGGAAATTATGAAGGTAAGGTGACAGGTGAAGAAACCTTTGGGATTGGTAAAAAGCCAAGAGGAAAAATCTATACATAGTTAAGAGAGAGAAAGAACACTGTTCTTGTGAGTGAGATCAGTGAACAAATTGCATACCATCTGCAATGCAGAGATACAAATAACTCACAGAAAAATATCCTGGTCTAAGGAATAAGCTTCTGAACAGATTCTGGAAGCACACTATTACCATTTGTAAGCAGGAATTTGCGAGGCTGAAGTAGTGATCTTCTGCTTAGTACAAAGGGGAATAACAGCTAGGGAGGGTGGCTGGTGCCGGTGCTCCCTGTGGTCTGGCTGGCTACAGGAACACTGCTGGACAATTTGAACAGACAGCCACATCTGCCCCCCTCAGCAGGAGAAAAGCCATGGCCATGTGGATCCCTGCAGCATTTAGTTAGCAGTGGAAAAATGAAAAGCTTCAGGTTGGATCTCTGAAACATTACAGGAAAGTCACTGTGTACTACACATCAGGACCAAATAAAAAGTCACGCAGGAAAGGGAAGAAAATGTTCTCTTAAAGCAAATGTTAAAACATAGAAATACATTTCACCTGGCAGCTTGCTGCATTTCACTGAAGTAACTGAGTGGGCAAGTGAGTTTGCAGCACAAGCTGAAGGGATGCCTGCCTTGATATCTGGCTTGATGGCAATAATAGAGGCTGGATGAGGTGTCTCCTTGAAGAGAGACTGTAGGCACACTTATTCTTCACCCTTTCATTATAGAGAGGAAAAGAAAAGCAAACATTCAGGAAACTGAGTGACAGATGAAAGAAATAGAAGATAAAGCCTTGAGGTAGCAGATCAACCTCTGAACAAGCATTGAACAGCTGCACATGTGCTTTACACAGAGCCAAATCTAGAGTGAAGAAAAATATTAGGGGAAATGGCCCATATTTTTTAAGTGGAAGTTTGTTGGACTGCAAATAGCATTTGAGGATAATGCATAACAGATGGTAACTTAATGGGAAGGGAGACAGAAAGCAATTTACAGTATATAAACTGTTCTGTGAAATAGTAGGGCAGAAGAAAGTGCTGAAGGGATTAGGGATAACTAGCAAATGGTACAGAGAGTGAAGGAGCTGTGGCCTGCTTGAGATAAATAAGAACCTGCATCTGTTGTCTATGTTCTGGGCAAAATATAAAGAGACATAGATATCCACTGAAAATAACAAGAAAAGGGGCAAAAGGGACAGAGAACATTAGCACAAGTGCAAAGTCAGTGCATAGAAGACCAGTAAAACCTTAACTGAAGGAGTGTTTGTAGGAGTGCTCCATGTTTCACTGTTCTGTATCTAAACTGCAGCAAAAGGAAGATTAGAAATCACAACTATATAGGATGCACCTAAGAGTTGAAGGAAAGGAATGAAATTTTTATTGCTTTCAAATAGCCAGTGTAGAGGAGATAATAAGAAAAGGATAGTACTATACTTTCTTCTGTAGCCCTCCCTTCATCTGCCCCTTGATAATACAATCTTCTAACTGTTGGACACATGCAAAACATGAAGCCATGACATTACAATGGTGCTTGGAACATTAGGCCATACTTGTCTCTTGATAGGATCATCAGACCAGGACCTCCATTAATCTTACTTGTAAGTCCTGTGTCTTGAGGAAAAGTGAGAAAGACCTCAAATCATGGTCTCTCATTTCCCAGCAAGGTGCTCTTAGCACACAGAGATATTTTGGGCTTAGGCAGGGACTCTTGCTGTTAGGCTTCTCCATCTGTGTGAATACTTGAATTCATATTTACCTGGACCAGGGAGAGCAACCATTTGTTATGGGATTAAGTTAGGAGTGAGCATTAGCAAGTGAACATTTCAATATTAAAAACCCCAGAAATACTTCTGGGGTAGCCTAGCTGAAGAATTCAGCTCTAAAAAGTGAAAGTGTAAGTAGGAGTTTTGAGATTAAGTGAGCAGTACTGTAACGCTAATGTCTGAAGACTGCAATGGAAACCTAAGTACTACTAGAGTGACAGTGCCCAACCGTGACCATCTCTGTCCCCAAAATCCATAACTGAGCAACTTCTAGGCTCTATATGCAACACACAAAGAGAATGTGTTGGGACACAAAGTTGGGAGGAGTGGCCGATACCCCAGAGTGCTGTGATGTCCTTCAGAAGGACCTCAAGAGCTGGAGAGATGGGCAGAGATGAACCGTCTGAAATCCGTCAAAAGTGAATGCACAGTCCTGCACCTGGGGAGGAAAAACTCCAGGAATCAGTATAGGGTGGGAGCTGACCTGCTGTAAAAACTTCATAGAGAAGGACCTGGGGGTCCTGGTCCACAACAAGCTGTCCATGAGCCAGCAGTGTGTCCTTGTGGCCAAGAAGACAAATGGTATCCTGGGGTGCAGTAGGAATAGCATTGCCAGTAGGTCACAGGAGGTGATCCTGCCCCTCTACTCAGCCCTAGTGAGGCCACATCTGGAGTGCTGTGTCCAGTTCTGGACTCCCCAGTACAAGAGAGATGTGGAGCTTCTGGGGCAGGTCCAGCAGGGGGCTACAAAGATGGATAGGGGACTGGAGCATCTTTTTTTGAGGCCGAGTGAGCTGTGCCTGCTCAGTCTTGAGAAAAGATGACCCTCCCTTGAGGGAGGGCCCCATCAATGTCTATCAGTAACTGAAGGGAAGGTGCCAAGAAGATGGAGCCAGGCTCTGCTCAGTGGTGCCAAGCAAAAGGACAAGAGGCAACAAGCAGAAGCTGAGGCACAGGAAATTCCACCTGAATATGGAGAAGAACTTCTTTACTGTACAGGTCACTGGGCACTGGAACAGATTGCCCAGAAGGGTTGTGGAGTCTCCCTCACTGGAAGTGTCCAAGAACTGTCTGGACACCATACTGTGGTGTGTGCTCTAGGATGCTTGTGCGGGGAGGTTGGACCTGTATGGTCCCTTCTGACCTGACCCATTCTGTGATTCTGTGAATTACGTAGCATCTACAGAACTCAGCCTGTGGAGACAATAGACAGTGTGGCTGATAGACAATACCAAGGGAAGTACAGTTTTTAAGTATTGCATCTTGGTGTGTATCTTGCCCAGGCTTAGATAGCAGCAACTTTAATCCAGAACTTACATCTCTGATTCTTCCCTGAAATGCTAGGTTTTTCTCTTGCTATACAGGAAGGAGAACAAAAAACTCGCTTTTTTATTCAGTATCTAGAGATTAAGATTGTTAATTATGATGTGGTAGCCTGCCTTACCTTCCTTTCTGCAAGACAGCATTCCAAAAGTCTGGAGAAGAATGGATACTGTGAGAAAGGAAATGGATAAAACACAAAATTCTTGTAGAAAAGAGGCCAGTTTTATTTAACATTTAAAATGGAAATAAATATCTGAGAGGCTATTTATTGGCAAAGTAAAACATGACAAAATTACTTTACAAGCAGCAAAAATCATGAAGTTGTAGTCAACTGAAAGCAAAAAAAGACAGGAAAAAAGCATTTCATAAAATTAAGTCTTTATGTCTGTAGTTAAGAATATCTGCCTGCATCTCTTGTAACCTATTCAGCAGATATTTAGCTGAATGTAGAAGGAAACTACTAAGCCCCAGCATGTGTTAATGTGAAACTCATATATTTTAATGGGTCTGTATTCACTTCACTGCATCGACAAAACTCTTGCTAATAGAAAGTAATATTGTATTAATGAGTAGTGCAAACACATTAAAGGCCATACATACTTGTAACAACAAAGCCTTGAGAATGACACAATTGAGATTAATTGTGTCCTATGGATTCTCTTAAAATCTAGAACTAGCTTGTCCCTGTTAAAGCGCTAAATACCATTACTACAGCAGTTTGTGTTACAGTGACAGTCTAAAAATAACCAAAAAGTGGTTTTTATGAGAAGATCTAATTCTCAATACTGACTTACATCTATTCACATGGATATCGAAAACTTTTTACTAAGATTTTTTCTCCTTTGACTCTGCAATTGGCAGCCAAACAGATTAAGATGATCTCACTTTGTCACAGAATCACAGAATCAGAAAATCACAGATGTGCTGAGTTGGAAGGGACCCACAAGGATCATTGAGTCCAGCTCACAGCCCTGCACAGAACATCCCGAAGACTCACACCATGTGCCTGACAGTGTTGTCCAAACACTTCTTCAGGCTGGTGCTGTGACCGCTTCCCTGGGGAGCCTGTTCCAGTGCCCAAACACCCTCTGGCTGAAGAATCTTCTTCTAATATCCAACCTAAACATCCTCTGACACAACTTCAGGCCATTCTCTTGAGTCCTGTCACTGGGCACCGGAGAGGAGAGATCAGTGCCTGCCCCTCCTCCTCATGAGCATCTTCAGTATAATTGTTGTGACCCATGGATTTGTTATTTATGTCCTAATCCAGCCTGCTGAAACTTTGTAAATACTGCAGATGAGCTGGAACAATGTATGAAAATAAAGTACAATTTGTAACAGATGATAAGCTAAAAAAAGTATTTAAGCAGTTTGCTTCTACATGCCAACAGTAAAACTATCTCAGCTGTTAAAATGCAACGCTTCCATAGAGAGGTTAGACTTCACAGTGAGAAACACATCTCAATTTACTAACAAAAGTCAAGACATTATTATTAAATGCCACCATATGCATGATACCATTTGTTAACCTGAAGCAGGCCTCCCATACCGTAGCATGGCAATTTAGCTATCGGATTGGGGACCCATTGTAGAAAAAGTCTTGTAGCTTTATATAGATATAAATAGATTTATAATAGAAAATAAGGTTCTACCAAGTTATGATCAAAGTTTACAGAGTCTCCAAGATATGTTAGTAAATTTATGTAGCAAAACTGTGGAATTTTCCCAAAATGGAGAAAAGGAACAAACAAGATAAAGGCTTACAGACTGTTTTTATCTGGTGATACTTAAAGTTAACTGAAAGTTGACTTCTAATAACAAATGCAAACTTACACCTCATTTGAAAATAAACATGTGCCTACTGTTCATCTCTCTACAAGATATAGCAGAACAGAAATAATGGTGGAGGCTGTATTTATTTACCACAGGCCAGCTGGAGGCTGGTCAGCCTGGCATAAACAGGCTGAGGAAGGGCCACTTCTCTGGGAGAGGGGCCCCCACTTGTCTTTGCTTATTGTGCCATGCAAACCTGAGGACTCAGAGACTGATGTCTAACCCCATTAGCCTGGAGAAAAGGAGGCTCAGGGGTGACCTTATCACTCTCTACAACTCCCTGAAAGGTGGCTGTAGTCAGGTGGGGGTTGGTCTCTTTCTCCAGGCAGCAGCTGACAGAACCAGAGGACAGTCTTGAGCTGCATCAAGGGAAATATAGGTGGGATATTAGGAAAAAGTTTTTCATTGAAAGAGTGATGAAGTACTGGCACAGTCTGCTTGAGGAGGCGGTGGAGTCACCATCCCTGGATGTGTTTAAAAAAAGGCTGGATGTGACACTTGGTGCCATGGTTCAGTTGAGGTGTTAGAGCATGGGTTGGACTTGATGATCTTGAATTCCAAGACTTGATCTTCCAACCTAGTCATTCTGTGAATTCTGTGAATTCTGTATTTCTCTTATAGGTAATTTTCCCCATTTTTCTTCAATCACTATGCTATGTTTTGCTGTATTATATTTTACTCAATGTCAGATAATGTTTTAGGCTTTTGGACCTAAAATTCTTTTCATAGAAAGAAGGTATCATGGTTGCTTTGCATGGTCTTCTTGGACAAATAATTAGTTGGGCTACTTTACCTTTTCGAATAGCAGAGTACTTGAGGAAAAAATTACTGTGACACGAAAACTGAATAATGAAGTATTCATATTAATCTTCTTTTATGTTTTGCAGAGGCAAATACATCAATATCTTATAGACTTTCATAAAAATCAGCAAATAAAACTGGCAGATAGTGAACGCAGAAAGACTTCCCATTCATGCCATAAGCGGTTTATGACAGTAATATATTATTGATGCTCTGTCTACCCGTAAGATTCAGATACTCTAAAAAACAGCTGAGCCCAAATGTCCCATAAGTAATTTTGCAACTGTACACAGTGTCCTTGTCAGGCTTTCTGAAATACTGTCTGACCAGCAAAAAGGTAGAATAAAAGTATGTGTAGGGTGTAAATCAATCACATTCCTCCCCAGTTGCATGAAAGAGTTAAAATTTTAAATTTCTTGCCACTAAATCAGCCCTTTCCTATCACTTTCTCCAGCCTGAGTGTACCTTCTTCTGAGGTTTTCCAGAATTTGTCCTATTGCTTATGTGTCTCCATATGCTGATTTTACTGCAAAAAAAACCCCCACACATCTAGTATTCTCTCTGCTTCTTTCCTCCCCTTCCACCGAGCCTCATCATAGCCATTTCTAATTTGTTGCCTTGGGCTGCTGACAATTACCATTTAAGAAATGATGTCCTGATGTACATATTTCAATGCAGAGCAGATTGCTGAAGCACTGGTGTGAGACTGCTGCTCTAAATTCCCTAATGTTCAGGCACACTGTCTGCCCTGTGTGTTACATAGAGATCTGCTGAGCCAGGAGGGCACAGTGGGGTGGAGAGGGATGGGAGCCCTGGCAGCAGGTGGGAAGAGGGGTCTCTGCACCTGTTCCTCTGCCTGTCCCACAGGGCACAACTGCTGCCCCAGCCTTGCTGTTTCAGCTGCACTTCTCCTGGGTGAAGGGCAGGCACTCCAGACACGGTCTCAGATGGCCACACAGAAATCGGCAGTGAGAAATGGGCAATACTTCAGGAAATTACTTCTCATCTCAGCATCCAAAGCACCACAAGTGAAACTTTCTGAAAAGGATACCTGAGATCTCAGATACAAGCTATAGTGTTTGGCCTGTCCCATTCCTGCATTAAAAGGCTTTGACCACCTTAAATGGTAACTTTAGGACACACGAGTCACACAAGAGTTGCATTGTATTTTGAGTATGCAAAGTCTTCAATTTGAAGTTAGGTAACNATATATAGATAGATATACTGAATAGGCATTCCTCATTAAAGGGTGATTAATCTAATAACTTTCTCAAGGAGCCAGAACATCCTCCATAGTATTCAACGAGTGCCTGCCTGGATTAAGTGGACAACTGGTCTTGCATTACTTAAGGAAAAACATAACTGTTTTCCAGTGTTTTCTTGTGATCTTGAAAGCTTTCAGTGTTCAATAGAATCTTGAGATACATACCTGAAACCCCAGGCTGAAACTCCCCAGTAACACAACTTCCTAAAAAAATCTATAATAAACTATTTATCAAGGGGTGTGTTTAAATTTTAGCTGTGCTTACCTTTATTTTTTTCACATGCTTTCAAGTTTTTAAAATTCTTCTTTAAAACAAAATATCAGTCTTGAAATATATCTGTCATGATTGAATTCTGAAATCAAAAATTGAGTAAATAAATTTGTATCCTTCCNCACAGTCTGCTTGAGGAGGCGGTGGAGTCACCATCCCTGGATGTGTTTAAAAAAAGGCTGGATGTGACACTTGGTGCCATGGTTCAGTTGAGGTGTTAGAGCATGGGTTGGACTTGATGATCTTGAATTCCAAGACTTGATCTTCCAACCTAGTCATTCTGTGAATTCTGTGAATTCTGTATTTCTCTTATAGGTAATTTTCCCCATTTTTCTTCAATCACTATGCTATGTTTTGCTGTATTATATTTTACTCAATGTCAGATAATGTTTTAGGCTTTTGGACCTAAAATTCTTTTCATAGAAAGAAGGTATCATGGTTGCTTTGCATGGTCTTCTTGGACAAATAATTAGTTGGGCTACTTTACCTTTTCGAATAGCAGAGTACTTGAGGAAAAAATTACTGTGACACGAAAACTGAATAATGAAGTATTCATATTAATCTTCTTTTATGTTTTGCAGAGGCAAATACATCAATATCTTATAGACTTTCATAAAAATCAGCAAATAAAACTGGCAGATAGTGAACGCAGAAAGACTTCCCATTCATGCCATAAGCGGTTTATGACAGTAATATATTATTGATGCTCTGTCTACCCGTAAGATTCAGATACTCTAAAAAACAGCTGAGCCCAAATGTCCCATAAGTAATTTTGCAACTGTACACAGTGTCCTTGTCAGGCTTTCTGAAATACTGTCTGACCAGCAAAAAGGTAGAATAAAAGTATGTGTAGGGTGTAAATCAATCACATTCCTCCCCAGTTGCATGAAAGAGTTAAAATTTTAAATTTCTTGCCACTAAATCAGCCCTTTCCTATCACTTTCTCCAGCCTGAGTGTACCTTCTTCTGAGGTTTTCCAGAATTTGTCCTATTGCTTATGTGTCTCCATATGCTGATTTTACTGCAAAAAAAAACCCCACACATCTAGTATTCTCTCTGCTTCTTTCCTCCCCTTCCACCGAGCCTCATCATAGCCATTTCTAATTTGTTGCCTTGGGCTGCTGACAATTACCATTTAAGAAATGATGTCCTGATGTACATATTTCAATGCAGAGCAGATTGCTGAAGCACTGGTGTGAGACTGCTGCTCTAAATTCCCTAATGTTCAGGCACACTGTCTGCCCTGTGTGTTACATAGAGATCTGCTGAGCCAGGAGGGCACAGTGGGGTGGAGAGGGATGGGAGCCCTGGCAGCAGGTGGGAAGAGGGGTCTCTGCACCTGTTCCTCTGCCTGTCCCACAGGGCACAACTGCTGCCCCAGCCTTGCTGTTTCAGCTGCACTTCTCCTGGGTGAAGGGCAGGCACTCCAGACACGGTCTCAGATGGCCACACAGAAATCGGCAGTGAGAAATGGGCAATACTTCAGGAAATTACTTCTCATCTCAGCATCCAAAGCACCACAAGTGAAACTTTCTGAAAAGGATACCTGAGATCTCAGATACAAGCTATAGTGTTTGGCCTGTCCCATTCCTGCATTAAAAGGCTTTGACCACCTTAAATGGTAACTTTAGGACACACGAGTCACACAAGAGTTGCATTGTATTTTGAGTATGCAAAGTCTTCAATTTGAAGTTAGGTAACCAGAAACAAGCAGATTATACAAGTTATAAATGGTAGACTACATAGATTTCAGCAGAGTTCGGAAAGATGGTTGTGTTGTATTACATTAAAAAAATTTCTGATAGTGTCATCAATGAAAAATAACTATTTTGAATACAATCTAATTCAATGCAAAAATTCAATAAGAAATTGGAGAGTATTTTAAGAGCCAAGGGTCACTACCATTAAAACATCAAACATAAGCTCAGCCCGTGATGGATATTTTAAGGAGGGTGAATGTGTACCTTTATTATGGGAATAAAGTATGAACAAAGTAGTGGTGAAGAACAATAACTGTTAGAAAGGAATGATAGATAACTGCATAGGTGTTAGCAGCAAACAGAAAAAAACCTACACAAAAACCCTAAGAAGCAACCAAGCAAATCTGGTTTGAGTTAGGTATGATTTAACACAGCTTAAGTATACTGAAAAGGCATTATACATTATACATATATAATTAATAAATTTACATATGTATAATAATAAATATTGATTANACCTTTATTTTTTTCACATGCTTTCAAGTTTTTAAAATTCTTCTTTAAAACAAAATATCAGTCTTGAAATATATCTGTCATGATTGAATTCTGAAATCAAAAATTGAGTAAATAAATTTGTATCCTTCCCAGTCTCTCAGTGGGACTATTTTCCTTGAAAAACTTTTCAATGCTTATATAATCCACTTCAGATTTGTTTGAAGAATAACTGCTATAATGTTTTGGCTCTTTCTATATGAAATTATTGTGAGACGTTAAACTGGATCTAAATCAGAATCACAGAATTGGTATAAATTGTTTTACTGGTTTCAATCAAAATACAAGGTTTTGTTTATGAATTTCTTTTGTTGTTCTTTGGCAATATTTTGAAGAAAATTGTGTGAAAGTATTGTCTAAGGATTTTTCCCATAGTTAACATGAAAGAAAATTAAAAGTTATGACACAATTATGCAAAAACTATAAAACTGTAAACATTTTATTGCCTGTAGCATTGAACATAAAATGATATGCTTCACCATGTAAGAAGTAAGAAGTAAATTCTTGTAAGAAGTAAGAATATAAGGCATTCTGTGGATGAATTTGCATAATTATTTTGTGTTCAGCTGGTGCATATTTAAGCAAATTGGCTTGCAGCACACAACAGTATTTGATAGGAAAGTCTGTATTCCTCTTGGCAGAAAATTAATTCAAAAAATGTACTGTGGCTACCTAATTGACTTCAGGTGCTAATTTAGTCCCTCTAAAATAAAACCCCTAAAACATGTTTTAAGTGGATATATACAGAAACCAAAATTTTCACATTACAGAACCGCTCCTACTAAAAATTAATGTAGCAATAGCAGAAGCTATTGCAGCCATTTGTTTTGGTAACTTAAAAGAAAATGTTGTCCTTCACTACCTGAAAATCAAATTATTTCTGAGGTAGTTTTTAAATTTGTCAGTTGCTAGAGTACCCACTCTCATGTCGCACTTGCCTCTTTCTGGATTGGCAGATTTCAGTGATTTACTGATGAGCTGTGTGCTGGTGAAGCCTGGCAGACAGGTGATGGAGGGAGCACCTGGGGCAACAGGACATGCAGCCTGCAGATTGCTCTCTGCTGCTGGGCTTGGTTGTGCTCTCAGGCAGTCTTTTCCATGACCTTGGGAGCCTGCTCTACAAGGAAGAGCATGGAAGGTCTGCCATGGAGAAATGGGATGAATCTGGTCCAGAATCAGTGAAATGATTCTTGCTAACCTTATGTTAGTTTCCATAAGGAATTTCTCTCCTTGGCTTTTAAGGGGAGAAATAGGGGATGAGTGTGCCTACATGAGAGGTTCCTATGCTCTCACAAGAAACCTGAGCAAAAAGGATCCTATCTTAAGTGCATATAAATTAATGTGTGCTTCCTGGGAAAGAGATAGGAAGGGGGATAAATTGTGAAACACAGAACGGCACAATTAGAATTATGAAGATGTGGTAGGTAGCTTGCAACTGGACCACTGCAATAGATAAACAGAAGCTCTTTGGGAAAGACAGGCTGTGAAAATGAGACTTGGGGAATTGCTACAGATTGCTCAAGTAATAAGGGAAGAAGGTGGAAAAACCTTTAATAACTTGAAGGATCCTCTCGGTTGAAAGCTCTGGTTATCATGGGGGACTCTAATCACTCCAACATCTGCTAGGAGAGCAACAAAGCAGGGCATAAATTATGATTAATTTGTGTAGCTGTGAGACAAACTGTCAGAAAAGAATGTTCTGCAGATCCTGCTACTCATAAACAATGAAAAACTCATTCTCCAACCAATGACAGTCATTGGGAGCTCTGGCTGCAGTGACCATAAGCTGAATTTAAGCACCTAGGGAAATAAAGAAGACAAGCAGCAAAGACAGCGGTTTCAGGGGGACAATCTTGGCTACTTCAGGACCTTGGTAGGCAAGATCTCTTAAGAGGCTGTCTGAAGGAGCAAAGAAAGCAAGAGGTAGATTGTCAAGGACAATCTCCTCAAGGTATAACAGTCTGATTCAATGGATAAACAGACGGGCAGTTTTTGCAGGAGGCCAACATGGCTCAACAGATTCGTCTTGAGCCCAAAGGCAGAAAGCAAGCTTATGGAAATGGAATACACAACCAAGGATGAATATGAAAAAATTATCTGAGCATGTATGGGAGGAACAAAGAACACAGAAAAGGCCCAGGTGCAAGTGTCTCCTTTGCTCTAATCCTCACTGGCACAGTTTGTTCTTCCTGGAGAAAGTACTATCCTCTTCTGTGAGAAATCAAATTGGTGACCATTTTGTTCAGCTGGATACACACAAGTCCATGGGATCAAATGCTGAGACATCTCAGAGATGACACGGCAAAGCTGTGGTCTGTTAGGCTTAGAAAAGGTGTGATGGCTTGATAGGCTTCCAGTAACTGGGAAAACAAAGCAAACACCATTCCCATTTTTAAAAAATGCAAGGAAAATCTGGGAAAATACAGGCTGGTCAGCCTCACCTCTATCCCTAGGAAGACTGTGGATGATGTCTGTGTGTCCTGAGACACAAAAATAAAAGCAAAAAAGGTGAACCAGAGGGTGAATCATGAGTGAACACCCTGATTGACGTCTGTCATGGTTGATTCACTGCAAGAGAGGACAGGAATAGGTTTTGTGGTACCTCAAAAATGGCTGGGTTTTCAGCACAAACACTCCTGCTAATAGTCAGTGTGATGCATGATGGCTTAATTGGGTAGTTTATAAGGTGTGTGGAAAACATGGCTGGACTGCTGGAGTCAGAGAGCCATGGCCAATGGCAGTCAGTTACAAGTGCCTGTCTTCATGTATCAGTATCGCCAGGAGAAATCCTGTTGAATATTTTCATCATCTCCCCTGCACATTCCCCACGTTTACAGATGTCACAGAACTGGGATGGATGAGAAAATTGTTGTTATTGATATATTTGGGGAGAAAGGCTGTCATTCACAGGGAGCTTGACAGGAACATCCTGAATTTCAGCAAAGATGAACACAAAGTCCTGCACTGTTAACAAACAGCCTCAGATGCCTAGGGATGGTGCTGCAAGTCCTGATGGGCAACAAATTGAACATGTTACAGTGTATACCTTGGGCATCAATGGCTACTTCCACATTTGCATAGCAAAAGCATAACTAAGAGGTTGGGGGATGTGTTTATTTCCCTCTGCTCAGCACTGGAGAGATCCTACCTGAAATGCCATGTCCACGTTTGGGCTACCCCAGAAAACATGGTCAACAGGCTGGAAGGAGTCCAGTGGAAGACCAGGAGGATGGGTAGAGGTTGGAGAGCACAAAATGCAAGGAGAGGCTGAGGGAACAGAGATTGTTCAGTCAAGAGCAGAGAAGATTTCCTCTTGCTCTATTCTGCTGTTGAAATGGACAGAATAGAAGATGAACTTATTTTCAGATATGTGCAGGACATCAAGGAAATCAATCAATAGCTGTACATTGTAAATATGGAATATTCCAGTGGGCTTATTCTGTGATGTGAGAGCCCCAGGGGAAATTGCCCAGAGTGCAATATGAACCTCCATCCTTGCAAATTTCAAAATGTGACTCAGTGAGGCCCTGCATCCCCTGAACCAACTCTGAAGTTTTTCTTGTATTGGGTGGGGAGTTGGAGTGGATGAGCTCCAGAGGTCCCTTCAAATAAACATTTCTAATGGTTCTGTGCTTCTTCTGAATCACTCCAGCCCTCTTTTCTAGCTGATTGTTGTAACATTTTGAAAGTGTGGGGTATTTTGACTGTGGAGGGTAGGAAAGTTGTTCTTACCTTCTTTATTAAACAGATATTGGATTATTATTGTGTAAAGTAGGAACATTTTTCAGTATATGTAGAACTTAATGGGGACCATATAACTATTTAATCTTCACATCTTTAGAATATAGGCAACATGTAATGCATCTCCAGCAAACCATGTGATCATTATGACAAAAAGTCTCCCTAATGAACCTGACCCATGTTGTAAATAATTGTAACTTTTTTTTTTTAAAACCCAATTTTTTGTACTTCATTAAAAAATTAAAAATTATTTTCCTGTGTAGTTGGAAAAATCAATGTACTGCCTCTCTCTGATATTCTAAAATCAAAAATGTTCCTCTTTATATAAGAAAATGGCATAGTAAATTGGTACTGTCCTGAAGCTGGATACATTCTTGTTTATCAAGAGCTCTTCTATGAACTGGCTTCTCCATATCCAAAAAGCTGAAACACATGAAATTTAGCTTCCAACTTTGACCTTGAGAAATGTTTGTCTTGGTTTTAAATTTGTGCAATCTCTACTTCTATTGAATTTTTATGAAGACATTTCTGGGGTTACAGAGGTGTTTTTGTAAACCTTTTAAATATTCTATTTCAAATGTCTGGGAAACATTCTTGGTTTTTAAGTTCAGGCAGCCTATTTTGCATGTGACAAACCATTCTCTTCTACAACCAAAAGGCAGGAGAGTTGCAGCTTCCTTCACATTACTGAAAGCTTTTATGATTTTAAATGAATTAGTGGTCACTTTTTCTACAGTCTTATAAAGTGGTCTTGTGAAACCATCACATGTTCTTTCCTGCCTGTGTTTCATTTTATTAATGTTTGGCAAAGGATATTATATTTCTGTAGTGTGGGTTTAAAGCATGCTTTTATAATTGTAATGTTATTACCTTTTACCCTCTATGGTGAACATCTATGAAAAAAACCCACCTCAGCAGGAACTTCTGTGAGCTGATGAGTAAATAGATACAGTTCCAGGAGAGCACTGGGAATAGGGCTTATGGTTAACCACCATCCTGTTGGATGCAATGATGCTGCTACCTTTGTATATTGCCATACACACCCCCTATATGCATGGAAATTTTTCACAAATTCTAAAAGATTTTTATGGACTATAAATCCATTAGTGAAATATTCAGACTTCAAGTGTGACTCCACAATCAGTTTGGGGACACACATGCAATTGATGGGGTGAAGAGAATAATGGATGGGGTTCTGTGTCTTGTTTTCAGATGCTGAGATAGGCTATTTGCCAGGACTTCCTTGGCCCTGTGACAAGCTGACAATAATTTTCAATATCCTGCTAACAGCTCTTTTCCATCTGATGCCAACAGATGCCCTGGGTAACTTTCTACTAACTGAAGATTCATCTTGAGAAAAGTTCTTGCTAAAAAAAGCCCAAGCATGTAAAGCTTGTCAGGAAAGAAGGTGGGGGAAGCAGAGAGAAGTTGAGTACGAGAGGCCAAAGTTGTGTAGCAGCTGTTGGATGGAGGAAGCTCAGTAATGGATGCCTCCACCAGGAGTTGATGTTGAGATTGTCCAGATTTCAACAGTGTCAATGGAGATAAAGTGTGCTGGCAGCATCACGGGAAACATTCTCTGTAGAATAGAGGAACTTCTTCACAGAAAGGGTGTCAGACATTGGAATGGACTGCCCAGGGAGATGGTGGAGTCACCGTCCCTGGAGGTGTTTAAGGAAAGACTGACTGTGGCACTCAGTGCCATGGTCTAGTTGACATGGTGGTGTTTGGTCAAAGGTTGGACTCGATGATCTCAGAGATCTTTTTCAACATGATTGATTTTGTGATTCTGTGATTCTGTGAAAGGCTTTACATTGCTCGCTGCACAAGGAAAACTTGCAGAAATCTCACAGCCCCACGTGGAAACACATGCTTTTTTCACACCAGGTAGACACCATTTCTTATCTAGAGCTAAAATGTTTCTTCTCTTTGTGGAACTGAAAATTTACAGTGATTTACTCATTGTCTCTGCAAGTAAGATGCTTTTTATGTTCAGAGAATGTTTTTTGTTCAATTAAATCTGAATTTTGCTGTCGGATAAATTACTTTCAATAGTCATTAAGTACTAAACTCAGTGGAATTAAGACCTTGCAGATATTCCAGCTGGTATTTTATCCATTTTATATTTCAAGCAAAGAGGAGTAACCAGCACCATTTGAGAAGTCATTCCTCTTGCTTGATCAATAGCCTATGTATAAAACTTTCCAACAGAAAATTCTTGAAGTATAATGCTTCAACACTGTTAATCTCCCAAATTAAACTCCACCTATGCGCAGATGTATCATCCTCTGGAGCACTATTTATCACAATAAAACTTAAATATGGGCTTGGCTTACAACAGGCCCATAAATTGAACTGTCTGTTAGATACTTTATGTCCTGTTGGTTATGAATCTGTTCACAATCTTGCCTGTAATTACTAAAATGTATTGCTTGAATTTTTTGCTGAATTTTTGTATTTAAAATATTAAGTGCTTCATGCACATGGAACCTGGAGAAGAATTTAAATGCATCTTATCTTGATAGAATCCTTAATAAATTGTTTCTATTTATTTTTAACAAAATCAGGATATCTTCTGCTCCCTAACATCTGATACAAATATCTTGGATCACTATTATGAAAGACTGGAATTTCCACCAGTCATTTTGGCCAGTCTTATATATCTTGAGTTCTATTTCATGTCTCCATTAGACATTTGCTCTGAAAATAACATGAGGGTAACAGGCTTTTAAAAACCTTGGGCTGAAATGAAATGTTCTGGCTGATATATTTGTACTGTCATTTTAGCTTGGGTTTGAGGTCACCCTTGAAACTGAACTAAATAGTTTCTCTATTAGTTCTAGATAGTCTCTCCTATACATAGTCTCTAAATAGTTCTCCTTCAGATTTTAACCGTGCAGCCACTCAGCTGGAATTCCATATGGGGAGAAGCAAATGCATGATGGGTGCTGGCTGCAACCTCACTCCTGTCCACACAGGCATGGGAAACAAGCAGCTCAGGGCATGGTGAATAGGAATCCACACTCACACATCTGAAAAAATCCATATTAAAATAAATCCATTGAGACCTGTTGTTGTCAGTGTGCCTTATTGGGTAACAGTCATCCCATGCCCCTCATTGTAGTGGTCTTTTCCCCAGTACCTGCTAGATTGCCTGTTGTTATGTGAAATATCATAATGACAAATGTTAGCCCACAAGGGTCCAGAAACAACCACATTGATATGAATATTTATTGTGATGTTTCTACTTTAAAGATTAAAATATTACAGAACTTAAATTTGTGAGGAAGGTGTCATGTTCCATTACGAAGACTAACCCATACACTGTAATTTTTTTTATTGAACCATGTGGACCATGGCTTTTTTTCTTTCCAAAGAAGCTTTGGATAATACAGCCTAACGTGTGAAGCAAGTTAGATGCCCCAAAATGCATAGCCCCAAGTTCCTTTGTCTTTTGAGTGAATCCCACGGCATTCCTACTCAGCCATCTAAATATCTATATGTCAGAAATCCATTATGAGTCTGTCTGTGAGTCTCTGAAATTCAATGACATCTGGAAATTTGATTGCAGTGCGATCTAGTGGATGAAACTCAGAGCCAGGAGTTTCTGACTCCTCAATGCTTATCTGATTTTGCTGCAAACATATTGCCTATCATTAGGCAAGCTATTTAAATGCCATGCCCTGGTTTGTCATGCTGCACTAATAGGAGCAATAAATACCATGGAACCCTGCTAATTAGAGCACCATGCACTCCTGATGCTGGTCAGGCTGGTGAAAAATTGCTCTACTATAGCTAGAAGCAACTACATATCCTTCACTATGCTACAGATATTTCCAATCAACATTAACTTTTCCATGCAAGATGAAAGAAAATAAGCCATTGTTTTCAAGTTCTTGTAATAAATATATTTCTTTGGATAATCAGTGCAGATAACACAGAAGTTAATGTTGAGAGAAGACAATTATTTGTGTTAGTAAATAACCAGAACAGTAAGGTTTCTCTGTGCCTATACTGCTGGGTGTTTTGAAATTTAGCATGTGAATACATTCTGCAAAAGCAAATTGCATATAATTTTTTATCCAGCATCTATTTTTATGCAAATACCACAATTAGTAGTGGGTCCAGTGAACATGAACGCTTCTAATTACTTCCATGTTTTCGTGTGATTTAAAATCAAATCTGCTTAATACTAAAGCATTTTTCAGATTATAGCACAGGCTGTTTAGCTGTTTTGGCAGCTTTAATATGGTTTACAAACAGGAATTCCTGGAAACAGGAATTATAAAGATGTCATACTCTGGATACTTGCAACCAAATTATAAGTGTCAGGAAAGGCTCTGGTTAGGAGATATAGCCCTCACTCTCATCCTCAACATAGCATTTTCAGCCTTTTTTCTCTAGCAAGGTATATGTCCTGCAGGTCTAAGACTACTGCTGCTGTTGCTCACAGTAATGAGCTCACCTTTACCCTTTGTTATTTCATCCTCACATCAGGTGTTTTGCCTTTTTGTACTTAGTTCATTAAATTTGTGAGGCAGGGACCATTTCTTGCATTTTGCATTCTCTAAGTCCAGTGAAGGCTGATATATTTTATACCCATAAGTCACATTCACTGCTCAAACACCATTTATATGTTTCTTCTTACCATTCATATGCCATAAATTTCCATAATTGTTAACTATGACATCAATCAGAGCATACTCATGTAGACTAAATCACAGTTAAGGAGAGGGTTGTTACATCCTAATGTTACAATTTCCTGTTTGAAGACCAAACTTCTCATAATTTTTATGTGCAGGAAAGGACAAAAACATTTCTGTTTTGCAACCAGGACCCCTAGTATGTATAAGCATGTAGTGACAGCAAGGTACAAAGGCAGTCTGCTCTGTCCCGTTGCTCCTGCTGGGAGGTTGCAGAGCAATACTGGGTGGTGTGTGTGGGATGCAGAGCCCAGGAACAGCTGGCAGGAGCTCCACCATCCCTCAGCTTTCTCAAGGGTGTTGTCAGAAGACCTCCAGATGATGAAGTTTATCCCCACAGATCTTTTTCAGAGTGGGAGGTAGGGGGATGTTAGGCCTTAAGTCTCTTATGTCACTTATGATTAACAGATTTTAAAAAATAAGACAAAAATTACTTTTCTTTCCAAAGCAACAATCAAGATAATTTCTAGAGTTTCAGAGTGCTATTATGATGTAGAATCTCTTTCCCAGCCATCCCAAAGTGTGGGTATTCTCACTGCAATTCCCTGTGGTCACACAATGAAAACAGTACAGAAGTTGGCAACAGGCTGTCAGCACATTAAGAGAAGGACAGGGGGTCCCAGCCATCTCAGAAGGCCAGCTGTCCATTTGAGCCTGTTTGTGTCTCCTTTAGTGGCACTGCAGGATTCTCAGCTGCACTAGTGCCTCTACATGGCTATGGGATCACTGCTCCATCATTCTGGCACCTCCTGTCACACCACCACCATGGAGACATGGTGTTCTGCTCAGTGTATCTTTTACAAAGAGCTCAGCTAGAAGGAAGATTGAAGGTTGAGGCTGGTTTAAAGCTGATGCCAAGATGTCTTAGTTAACTGTTCCACAAGTTCTGCTGGAGGCTCCATCCTCGCCACAGCCTGATGTCCAACATCTCCTCTTGAGCCACACCTACCCCACTGCAGAACACAGATATGCCACAAAAGTCATGCACTCTGAAATCAGCATTCCTGTGAAATTCTGGGTCAAAATTTGTCAGTTAAACCATCTATAGTCCTGTTGAATTTACAGCATTTGAGCCTCTGCATGCAAAGCAATCTAATTTTAAAGAGATCCAATTAATTATTCAAGATAGTGCAGTACTATTATGCTAATAATTTAACATACATATTTTTATGATTTTGTGCTGATGTAATTTCTCATATGCACCACTTTAGATTTTTTTTTTAATTGTAATATGGCTAATAGTCACTGTAAGAGTAAAGAAATGCAACTAATGAAAAAGTAGATGAAATTACTATGTAGGGTTATGTAGGCTATATTTTGAGGCAATTTAACTTTCATACACTAATGTATTATCTATGTAAAATATAAACATTCTTTAGTTTGCGCTAAGTTTTTAAATCAGAGATCTGAATACTGAGGACTGAAATTATCTGTCATTAAAAGACATATGCATACATAGAAAAGAATTTATAGCAGCTTTATTCTATACCAACTTTCAGATGGTAAAATTTTCAAAAACTCTTACCTCTGGCCAAGTTAGATTGTAATAACACCTGAGTTAAATTCACAATAATACTACACAGCAATTTCATGCAGTAGGTCCTAAATATGCTCTACAAGAGGCCAGCATATATTTCGTTCTTTTATAGCTAGTAAGGAGATTTTTAGGTTCTTCAGGCTGTACAATGCATCACTAACAAAACACTATGTACAAACATTTGGCCACTCACTGTTTTCACTGATACAATAAAACAAGCAAGTGTGAATCAAAAAAGTGTTGCCGGGGAAGGATATCCACTGCCTACTTGGTGAAGTCAGAGGAATAGTTTTTGGCACAGGTTTGACCCAAACTACCAGTGGTTCCTAACAATCCCAAGCACAGCTTGGGAAATTAAACCAGTCAATCCCAATAGGGAATTTGGCTATGGCCATCCTTTTTTAGATGATTCTACAGTATGTGCATAGCCCTTCCCTTGACAGTTATCCTCCACTCAAGCAATGGCATGATTGCATACTAACATGGATGGAGCCATATGGTTCATGGTGAAACACAGGCAAAAATGATCTCATAAACATAAATTTCAGAAATAAATCCTATTCTGTCAGCTCTGATTTTATTGTAAGCACCTATGATATTTTATCTAAAACTCTAATTCCTGGAAATAAGTGATTTCATTACTACCTTCCATTTAAGAAGCATCTTCTTGATGTGTTTGAAGAGCACAGTTCTTTTTTATTTCCTCTTTTATTTTAATTTTTAATCTTAATTTTTATTATACTGGAAGGGAGGGGCTGCAGAGAGCAGCTTCATACTGCAACCCAAAGTAATTCTAGCATCACTGATTTTGAGAGTCAGATGAGTAATATCACTTCGCGCTGCAAACATTGCACTTTAACCCATGGAAGAAGTTTCCTGCCATGGGGATAAATTTGTGCTTTAGCTTAATATTTTACCAAGTCTCTCCAGCCTAAAACCACTGTAACTCCTCAGAAAAGCTTGTATTAGATGACAGACACAGAGAAAGGGGTTGAAATGGAAACCAAAAATCTGTCTAGCCTTTGAAAGATTTTCCATCACTTTAGAAGGCAGATCCCAATTTGTCATTTCTTCTGGGCTCTTAAAAAGAAACCTCGTTTGAATTCAGTTTTTTACCTTAAGAGAATGGTGATTTTGGAGTAAAAACTGCTAATGAGTTTTTATGTTCTGACTGATAAACAACAGCATACACCAATGGCCAGTGTATGAGCTTTTGAGCTTTTACACACACTGCCAGGAAATTATTTTCAGAACCCTTTCCTGAAGTATTGTATAGTAAAAGCTCAAAGGTGAAAAGTGAGCTATCAGTAAGAGCAAGGTATTTCTTATAGAGATGTAGGAATAAGCTTTAAATTGACATATTTCAAATGTTGATCCTTTATGATATAAGAAGTGTGTGAAAAATAAGATTACTGTTTTAATAATATCTTTTATTGGCTTTTCCTGAAATTATAATAGCAATAAAGATAGATGTTGCAAAGAATCAATTTTAGCCCTGTGTTTTATGCTGACCCTTCCTGACATCTGAGCTTCAGCAACATTGAAAACTGACATTATTACTTGTTCAGCGCTATCAAACTGGAAATTTCACCTTATTAAAATGCAGTTGCTATGGAAACACCATAGTTCTGTGATTTTTGCTTGCAGGCGGTATAGAAAAAATCTTAGTATCAATATACAAGTCAATGCATGTCATTTTAAAATACCTTCTTGGTTCTCTGATGCTTTTATATATCAGTAGGAACTGTAAGATGTAGCACTTTATCTTAATGTGCTAGAAGAGTGAAAGACACTTTTCAACAACAATCTTGGGTATATGCCATAGAGCATAATACCTAGATAGAAGCACCTTCTAAAATTGCTTTCCTTTTTTTATTAAAGTGAACACTTCTAAAGGCCCAGTTCCTGCCTCTTTTTTATTCATACTTACTTATTCAATTTGAATATTTTCATTTTAATCGCTTTGTCCTTGGGGTTTAAAGGCCTCTTTTCTTTCTTGAAAATCCTGAAAAACCTTTCAAATATATATCATCCTATCATCCTTTATGACAAGGAAATACAGAACCTAATAAGGTTTTTGCCTAGGATGTACAAGAAGCGCAGAGCAGAGCAGGAAGAAAACTGCATGCAACACTGCAGACTGACCTTTATCAACACCACCATGTTAGCATTACCTTTTAAACTGGCCTTTTTTGACAGCTTAATTTTCTTATTCTACCTTCTGTCATTTAGGTCAGGAATATATATTCAACTTATCAAATTCTGAGCAGCTAAGGATTTTTTCACAGCTCTGGCACAGATTTTCTGGATATATAGCCATGGGATATGAATTGGGTGAGAGCAAAGGTTTGGTGTGAATAAAGGTCTTATTCACAGTCTGGTCAAACGTGGATGCCTAAGAGCAAAGATCTTTTGTGATGATGTCTTGTAGCCTCCAGCAATGAAGTTCAGGGTCCTCCAGGATAGATTTTCCCTTCCATAGTTTTGTCTAATGCATGGTTTGGTCAGATACATTTTATGCCAACTAAAAACTCCTAATGTGCTGCCCAAATTTTGCCTGGGGACTGTGTTAGAAACCTCACTGGTTTTGAATTTGCCATCTAATTATCTCACTTGATACTCTCTACTTCCTGAATGACAGGAGTCAGTAAGAAATTATGAATTAGGTATGTAATCCACTTTCTCCACAAATTCATGACTTCATAAATCATTATTACATCATTCCCAGGCTACTGGTTACACGCCAGCCACTACAAGTCCATTCTCCTGTGTCTCACCTTGAAACAGAAATAATGAGAGCTTTCATTTTCAGAGAATACTCATCACTGCATACTAAAGAAGCCACTGTATTAAAGCCAGAATAATAACTTAGATTATGGCAGTGGATTGGCACTAAATATGACTGAGTGAAAATAGAAGCACCTCAAGCCCTACTGCACCTGTCCTGGGAGTGACAGAACAGGGTGGGCTCCTCTGTGTTGGCCACTTATTTTTCAGCTGCTTTGGCAAGGTATCATCAAGTGGGGAAGGGAAGGGGGCTGGTCACAGTGATTCTATCGCTGTGCTGTGGAGCAGTATGGATCCCTGTGTTTGGATTGCTGAGGCACTAGCTATTCTGGAAAGGGAAACTTTGTCAAAAAACAAAGCCTGTACTTGGGACTGGTGTGGCTGCACCTTGGATCCTGTGTTCAGTTTTGGGCCCCTCACTACAGGAGGGACATTGAGGTGCTGAAGTGTGTCCAGAGAAAGATAATGAAACTGGTGAAGGGTCTGGATACGAGTCATACAAGGGAGCTAGGGTTTTTCACCCTGGAGAAAAGGAAGCTCAGGGTGCTTCTGTACCTGAGCTCTGTATCACTCTCTACAACTGCCTGAAAGGAGGCTGTAGCCAGGTGGGAATTACTTGTCCCAAAGAACAGGCGACAAGATGAGAGGAAATGGCCTCAAGTTGTGCAAGGTGAGGTTCCAACAAGATATTAGTAAAGATTTCTCCACTGAAAGGATGGTCAGCCATGAGAATAGACTGCCCAGAAAAGTAGTGAAATCTTCTGGAAATGTTTGAAAAAATGTATGGATGGTGACACTTAGGGACATGATTGAGTGGTGAACATGGCAGTGCTATGTTAACAGTTAGCCATCTTAAAAAGACTTTTTTTAAAAAAAAGACCTCCATCTTAAAAGACTTTTCCAACCTAAACAATTCTGTGATTCTGTGACAGTATGTTTGTCCTGCAAACACATCCTGAAGCATTTATAATCAAAATAGAGGACACTGTGATTGTAAGGTTGAGGTTTATAAAAATGCACTGAGTACCATGTTGGCAATTTTTGTGTCGAGTAAGTGAACTTTGGCAGTTATCACTTCCAGACATTACCACCTCCTCCTCCTCTTATTAATGGAAGTTCCCTCCCTCTGTTCAGCTGAAACCAGATGGTGACTGACTATTTCAGTCACCCATAAACACAACTCTTCCTGCATGATAGTGGGGGCTGGGTGGCTGATTGATGCCTAGAACTGCAAGAGTCCAGTAAGGGAGACATTTCAATACAGCAACTTGAACATGCAAATATTTAAATCTGAAGAGAGGATGTACTGAGATATGTCTGGGTAAGCTAAGGCTAGGACAAAAAGGATTTAGTTGAGCAGATTTCTGACCCATGCAAAGAACCTTAAAGTGAACAACCAAATGAAAATCCTTGTAGTAAAATTAAACTAATTGCCTTTGTAAGAGTTCATTTCTTGCTTGAGCTCTCCTTCAGCTCTGCATAATTAGGTAAGTACATATCAGTAAATTCACAATTTTCAAATTCCTTGAAAACATTACTTTTAATGTGTTACAATATAATCACATTGGCTATCCTGATATGACACTAATAGAAACACTTTTTCCTCCTTGGTAAAGAGAAACTATCAGAAGACTTGTTCTCATTTAACTCCTGCATAGAACTCCAGGGATTTCAATAAACTATGTTAGTTCTTGGAATTTCTACATTTTCTTCCTTATTTAATCTTGAGGGAAAAAAAAAAAGAGGTTACAGTACATTATCTAAGGCTCACTAGCAATAAGGAAGTGAAGCCACTGGGTGAAAAAGAACTATTATGTGCCCCAGGTCATCAATATGATGGAATGTACTTTTCATTTCCAAGAAGTCTGAGTCTGTTAGATATTCAGTATAGTTGCAGGTTAAATATTAACATGTTTGGTATAAGTGGAAGGTGTCTAGATGCTTGATAAGAACAGTGGTGAAACCTAAAATCTAAGAAAAATCAGGCTGTTGCTTCTGCACAGGAGTTTTGGCAAAGCAATGTAGGAAATGGAAGGTGGTTACTTTCTCCACATTTCACAAGGGCACTGAATCTTTCCAGCCCATTTCTGTATTGCAGTACACACCTGAAGTATGTATTTTTTCATGCTAAGTTTTTAGGAGAGCAGGAGAAAGACAGAATTCTGTTTGATGGTTTCAGAGTATTAGAGGTCTGAAGGGTCCAGCCCTCTGTTAAAGCCAATACCATGTCACAGTGGTGGCTGGCAGTTCATGTTCATCTGTGAGTTTGAAATCTTCCTGTACATCCACACATTTATTCATGGGTTGTTCATATCCCCTCACTTTTGTGCCAGCATCTTGCACAGCCAGCTGTGTTCTATTTTGAGTATTATTTTTTGACATGCACAGATTAGGTACTCAATGGCACCTGGGTAATCTAAGAGCACAAGGACCATTGAATTGCACTCCCATGTCAATAATTTGCAAATTCCTATTCAGATTTCTTCACCTTCTTATAGTGGAAACAAGGATCAAATACAGAGAAGAATAACCTAAAATTCTAATTGAACAAGTTCCACTACTCTTTAGATAGGTAAGGGAAAAGAAAAAGGAGAGTCCATTATTTGAACAACAGGCAAGTACATAATGTGATAGAAATGATGATAATTTTAGGGAGATATTAAAACAGTATCTTTGGGCTGCTATATTATAGGGCTCTAATTACTGAATTAAATGACACAAATTATAAATACTTAGCCATTATCATAACTCCAGAAAAATTCTTTGAGACTTCAGAAAAATAAATACTTCAGGGATAAAAATACCAGCAAAAAACTGGGAAAAAAAAGTTTGATATACAATGCAAACTGAGTTGGTTAAATACTCAAAATAAAAAATAAGTTGCCACATTCTATTGCAAAAAAGATTTTGCCCTTAGGTAATGGTAACTAGTTATTATGGTGCAGTAACGAATCCAATTCAGAAGCACTCCTACTCTTGCATTATTTCAGTTTGCTGAGGATGTTCCAAACTCTGGAATGATTGCATTAATGTAATTTTTACAAGGCATGTTATACCAGATATGAACAGTATAATATTTGGAAATGTTTTTTTTTCATATACTTACTTTATTATGCACCAAGAACTTTGTGTCATGAGGAATTCCATTCTGGTTGAGTAGGCTGCTGTAATAGCAGTTTGACATCTTTTTGCTGTCACTCATAGCAGCAACTCAGATAGTGTTCCTATCTTAGAGCTGCTGTCTTTGATAAAAAGAATGAAAAAGATTACTTCTTTTTCTGAAGCACCTCGGCGTATTTGGCCAGGTATACATCAAGTCAAGTGCATATGGCTGACATACTGAACCTTAAATTTCCTGAAGTTTTTTAAAAGTTGATTTCTGATACATTCTTGATCTTCCAACACTTGCGACCCTTTCAGTGCTGTAAAAAAAGTTCCCCTTGAATACAGTACTTAACAAGCATTTCTGAATTTCTAGAAACATTAAAGAAGCCTATTTTCAGAGCATGAGAACCAGTGGTAACTTCTGAGCACTGAAGAAAAAATTCTAATGAAAATTGAAGCCAACATCCTGTAACAATACAAAATAAACTACCTGTAGTAAGCTGTTTTATTTATATTCCTGGCTTGCTGTTGCAATCAAAATTCTGTTGTTCCACTTGTACAAACTGGTAATTTCGGCTTTCTTGCTCTACTGTAGCAGGTATAGTTTCTAACCTGCTCATTTGAACTCTAAATGGGCTAACTGTAACAACATTACAAAGAAATGGCATTTTCTATGATCAGACAGCCATTATTTTGGGTAATCAAAGAATAACACAGCAAGAAAATCACTTGTGAAAAAACAGCTACCTTCATACTCCCTGCCTTGACCTAATTTGCTACAAAACTGGAAATAGAAATTGCATGATCACTACGTCTTGGCCATTTTGGGTATTGTAAAGCAGAAAGCACAGCCTACTCTAAAAGCAAACAGTGATGACCACATTTACAATGTTAAAAGAGAAATTCATCTGCTGTCCTACCCAGGTATACTTTGATAAAACTTCACAAATATCAATTTTCACTTAGTAGCCATAGTCCCCTTACACCAGTCTCACAATCACTTCTAACAGTTGTTTTGTGACTTTATCTTTACAAAACTAATGCCTTTGAAACAGGCTTTTGAATCTGTAGTAAAAAAAATTACACCAGATGGACAGGTTATAGAAAGTGATAGAGACAGCATAATATTCAAGTTGAAATAATGCTAAAATATCACATTCTGAAATTTAAAGGTTTGGATCTTTTAGAATGACTTTTAAATCTCACAGCAAACTTCTGCCCATTGTTACTTCTGCTTGTATGATATGTGCATTTGTTACAAGGGAACACTAGAAAAATCTACATTAAGTGTGCAAAAAAGACAATAAGACAATATATCTGGAGCTCAGAGCAAGGTTTTTCTTCCTCTAAGAGCCTGGTTGGTCAGCTAATTCTTTCTTGTGCTCCACTGAGTTGATGGGGGGCTTAGGATGCACCTGCGACACCGTACAGCTCTCCAGGACATCCATATGGCAGATGTGGCAGAAGATTTAGGCATATTCGTGTCCTGCAGGGTAGATGACTGTGGGCCAAAAGGGATATCTGACATTTCTTACAGAGGTCTTAACAGAGTGTCATGGTTTTGATTTGCCAATTAAGATATACTCATTTTCTGTTGTGAGACAGAACTAGGAGTAGAAGCAAGGCAGGCCTAAAACTTAAGAAGGTATAAAAAGAAATTTATTAACTACACAAAGGGAAAAAAAAACCTCAGAATAAGATTGTCACACCACTCTTTCCTTCCCTTTCTCAACCTTCATAACAATGAAACAAACATACAAGAAACTGCTTCAATTAATTCCTAACTCAAACAGTCCCTTTTTCCGTTCACTTTGGAGTGAGAAGCCTCCTCTTGTTAGGCTATAGGGATTTCTTTTACAAGAAAGTAGAAAACAGTCTTCTCGTGGTTTTATTTTCACGATTCTGCATCCGCCCGGTATCTGCAGTCGTGGCACTCCTCCCAACTCCACAGCCTTCCCAAAGCTGTACTTGTGGGTTAATGGTCAAAATACATGGGGTATTACTTTTAAGAATGAAATGTTCCAAAGCAAAGGTTCTCTTCATCTCTTTTCTCTCNCTCTGGTCACTGTCCATGGCCACCCCCCTTCTCTCTCTCTCTGCCAGGACATGCCAGCTCCCCAGACAGGGGGCCCGGCCCGGCCCCTGCCAGGCCCACAGGCCTGCAGTGGAGCCAGGCCAGGGCCCTGTTACCTGCACTGCTGCCGGAAAAGCCAAGAGGGCTCAGTTCCGGATTACCTCCTTCAAAATGTGTGTTCACTGAGCAAACTAACTTTCTCCAATTGGTTCTTCATGCTGTCAATAGCCAAACCAGCCTCCAATTGGTCACTATCAACTCCCAGGGGAGTAATCATAGAGAAAACTCCTCTGAGATTTTCCCTCCCCAGGTCAAACTACGACACAGAGGTATCTAATGCCCTTTGATGTAAACAAGCTCCAGGGTGTCTGAGACATCCATATGGGATTGGCAAATATGGTACTTACAAGGGGTCTGTGTGCTCCTACACCAGTGTCTGGAGACAGGGTACCAACAGCACCTAAAATGTCACTGACCATTCACATTGGTCGCAGACCATGCTGTAATACTTTTTCGTAGCAATCTAAATGCAGATGTGTCATTTATAATAAATAATTAACATGGATAGTTTAGGCGTATTTTTCTCACAGAAAACTTATGAGCAGATTTGGCTTTATTTGAATCTATCTATTATTTAAAATTATTAGCACTTTTTATTGTTACTTTTTTTATACCCTATATATTGACTGCACTTAATTCCCTAAACATTATTAATATTTGATGCTCCAGTTCTGCTGTTTGTTGGGGGGAAAAGGCACAGAGCAGGAATGTACATATCTTGGGTTAGAGACTTGTGTTCAGATATCCCTGGCACCTCTCATTTCTTTTCCTCGTAATAGTCTCATATTTAGGTGAAAGGGGGCTTATAAATTCTGTGATTGGGATAGTGAAAAATTGCTCTAAATGTTTGCTTATTGGGTTTAAGGGTAAAGTATTTGTTTTACTCTTGCAACTCCCACAGTCAGTTGCAGCTAACCCTCTGCTGAGGGCAGGTGAAGCAGGTTTAGCTCAGCAATGAAGACGTCAGCCACCTCTCCAGATCACTGTCTCTCTCCATCTGGAAGGTTGCCTTGAGATGACCACCCTGTGGCACCCTCTGCAATCTGGTGGTGCCTTATGCCATGGTAAGAACTGCAGGAAATCAGCTACATTTCAAGAAAACATTTGTATCACACATAGAAAGGGAGCTGAAAATGAGCAGCAGTGCTTAATGTTCCAAGATGCAGAAGGATTGATAGTCCTTAAGTCACAATTTCAGTAGGAGGAAATTAATCCACTTGCTCAACACAGCCAACAAACTGAAACAGATCTGCCCCCAAGCCTCTGCTTTGCTTAACTATTTAATATAAAAAGTAAAACTCAGAAAATTAGCAAAAATCTCCAACATGAACATTGTCATCTTAAATTTGTGAGGTTATCTAGGAATTTTAGGGAATTTTTGAAGCTTTTGTTCTTTGCTGACATCATTATGGCTCATAAGAAGCAAGTTAAGTATATGTCTGATTAAATTATATCTTCTATCCAAATAATCACTGAGACCCGTGAGCTTTTTATTGGTGAAGTACTGGCACCATTATGGAGAAAGATATCTTAATTTTGAGCTGCAGAAGGAATAATACTTTCTTCTAGAATCAATTTGTTAATGATGTTTATATTACCAAGTCTCCTTACTTGCCAGGAAGGAATTTGGTTGGGCATTGGCTAGGAACACTGTAAGTTAGTCCATGACTACCACTGCAGAGGCTCAATTAAGTACTTATGAAGTTCAATACAAAAAAGGAGAGTTTACAAGGCTCACCATGGGTTTGATCAGGAGAATAACCCAGCATGATGCATGGCACATTGGATTTTCTTCCCTAATTAGTGTGGTAAGGTGGCAAATATATTGAATTTCAGTGTTCACTGGCTTAATCAGGCTTCAAGATTAATTGCTATGCAATCAATGTGCCAGTGAGCAGAGGTGCAAGATATCAAGGGCTGATTCTCAAGGGGAGATTCAATGCTTGGGTCTTCTTCCCATTTATACTAACAGCTGCTAACTCACAAGGTCATAGGACACATAACTGAGCAGTTTAAAGGACACAACAATAACTGTGATGAAAGAAGAGCTACCTGAGTAATGCAAACTGTCAGCTACTGTCTTAAAAGGATAACATATCTCCCTTTGAAGACTGCTGCTTGAAATGTCAGTAACTATATGTCTGCTTCCTTCCTGGTGTACTGCCGCAGAATGCATCTTCTTCAAACAGCAAAATGCAACTTATTACATAACCAGGATTGTAATGCTCAGAAAGACAAAAAATTGTTAAACACTTATGAACAGGTATATATATTTAAAGCTATTCTAGAAAATGCTGCTCATGCAGAACAGCTTAACTGTTTTCAATGTGAGATTGTCAAAGAAGAAAATTTAGCAAGCAGAGCGCTGAAATGCATGACAGTTTATAAGGAGAGAAACCAAAATTATCATCATGAGAATAGCTGTAAAACACACAAATATCAAATTTTTTACAAAAAAGCACACATAACAGTCTATGACAGAGAACAGAGCTGCCCAGGGACAGAACTTTTCAGGTGTAGTTGAGAGCAGAAGTAACTAAAATGTTATTTTGAACTCAAATAAGTATTCTAAATAAAACAATTTAGGGTTATTTTGGTTTTTTTTGTTTTGTTTTGTTTTGTTTTATCGAGTTTCTAATTATGGGAAATTTTATGGACTGGAATTATTGGAATAAAAATTGCTTAGAAGAATAATCATAAAATTTAAAAATTACCAATGAAATGGCGTATTTAGACAACTTCAAAGAATCCCAGAAAACAATATGTTGGCCAGACTACTGAGATTTGGAAGGCTGGGCAGAGTTTTGTCTTGCTTTGCCAGATCTTGGGATTAAGCAGCAGATATGGAAAAACATTTCCTCCATAAAACAAAGGGATGGAAGACAGTTTTCATGTTATCACATCTTGTTTACCTAGGCTGGACAGATGAAATTGCAAGCCCTTTCCTTTGAGGAAATAAGCCTTGAGAAAAATAGAGTCTGGCAGCTTCTGTTGTTTTAATTCCCTCTTTACATTACCAGCTACAGACCTGGAAAAAAAAGTCTTCTTAGTAGGACAACAAACAAAGGCTTGCTATTGATTGCTTTGTGGATGACTTTGATTTCAAAAGCTTGTCATATTACACCTTTTTCATTTATTTTTAAGATATCAGTTACTACCCCCACACCATAAGGAAATAGAAATACACTTCTTAGTGCACTTCATTTTCTCCTGTTGCCCTGTAACAAACCAAGTCCTTCCATGCCCTTGTGAACCTGAAAACTTTTATATCCTGGGGATTCATTGTCAGACAGTGTTAGCAGGAAAACAAGGGAAAAGGGTTACAATAGACCTTCTATTCCTTTCTCTCACCAACCCACTCAATCAGTTTAGAAATGCTAGAAAGAGTTCATTTCAACTTCAGTTCAACATGCCCATTTTCACTACAGCCTCAGACCAGAGCCTATTATAAGAATCCTTTTCTCTCTATTTATAACACCACACTTTCACACATCATCCCTGGCCTCTGAAGTGACAGGTCTAGTGGCATAAAGCAATGGAGTGGATTCAATCTGACTGGGAGTTTTTGTCTGAAAATACTTTCCAAACTAAATCAGCATTATTCTGACAGGTCAAGACTAGTAATAAAATATAGCTTCATCTTCGCAGTAGTGGTGGGAACACAAATGTGAAAAATTGGACTCTTAGAGTAAAAAAAATTTCCCAATTACATTTTTTATCACCTAACCCTAACACAAATCATGCTAAAAGTTATGTGGCAGCAGAGATTCAAGCTCTTGTTAGATACAATGAACTTTATCTGTACTATTCAGAAAAGAATGTGCAAGTCTTGTCTTAAAAACACACAGTCATGCTAAATTGTGGGGATTGTTTTGTTTCATTTTGTTGTTTTGAGGTTTTTTTGTTTGTTTGTTTTTATTAGCCAAATCTAAATAGAGTAAAAAATCTACAGCTGGGCCAGAAAATTCTCAGTTGAACATCACACGCCTTTCATCTACCAGAGGAAAAAAAATGGTTGGAATATTTCATGATGTTCCATGCTAATTAAATAAAATTTATGTGTTTAATTTTAAAATATAAAAAATGTTAAATTTAATGTTCTTTGGTAATAAATTATTTTCTTATTTTAAAATGAGTGCTTTTTATAAAAAGTCTGTGTCAATTTTCCTCTTAAAAAGACAAAACTTATTTGATATCTCTGAAACTAGGATAAATTAAAATATTGCACACAGAACCCAAAGAAATTCAGCATTTTGTTTCAAAAACCAAAATCATTCAGCTTTGATTCAAAGAAAATTTCATTTTCCTGGTGACAGGAGGCAAATAGGTACTGAGTACATTGAATTTCCTGACAACATTATTGAATTTGAGAATGACTAAAATATGCAATTTCTTGGCTTATATTTAAAACTGTTGGGGGTTTTCTCCTTTGCTTTTCTATTATTCTACTACGAGAGAGAGCACATCTTAAGCTACAGTCCTTTGCATTAGATTTTGGAACATAGAAGCCGTCCTACTGGGATTCTGTCTTGTTTGATTACACCAGAGGTTACAGGAGCACTTTTCATTTGAGCATGTAAATGGTTAATGAAAAGCCAGTAGATGGCACTCAAGAGTGTGTAGCATTGATCATACCTAAGAATTAGAAACCTTGCTGTGCTCTGCAAATGGCTTCCTCAGCCTTCCCTGCACAGGACACCTTTAACACCTGGGACCCAAAGGAAGCTGAGGAAAACACTGCACTTTGGATCTCTTTGGCCTGTTCTTCCCCATGAACTTTGCAGGTCTGGATTTTGTATGTCTAATTAAAATAATTTTAATTAGCTGCTAAATGCAGTAAAAATAAATGAGAAACCTGTAGGGAATATTTTTGGTTCCTTTATGGCTGTATATAAGACTGGACTTCACTTGGCTAATGCAAATTACTGCATTTTCTTCAAACAGAATATGTTCCAATGCTGCTTGATAGCTTGATATTTTTCCCAAGTCAGGATTTATTCTTTTAAAATAGGCCTTGAAACATTCTCTTTTAACCCAATATAAATTACTTGTGCAAACAGTAGAAAAACAATCTAGTGAAGGGGGTTTCTTGCTGTTCCTGGAAATATCCTCATTACCACATTGGAGTCTGGGAAGATCTGCCCTCAGCTGGAAATGTGGAAATGTAAAGACTGCCCTGCCAAGTGACCACCACCAGGGTAAAGGGGAAAACCTGTCCAGGGTCAGTGATCTGTCATCTGAATGGCTTCCAGAAATGGCTCTGCTGCTCATAACTAGCACAAAGACCAGTCTGACAGGTGGATTTTTATAAAGGTGGGTATATTTGAGTCCAGATGGGGGCCACAGATATGAGCAGAGATGCTGGAGAAGCTCTCCTGTGAAGACAGGCTGAGAGCATTGAGGTTGTTCAGCCTGGAGAAGGCTCTGGGGAGACCTCATAGCACCTTCCAGTACCTAAAGGTGCCTACAAGAAAGATGGAGAAGGACTTTTCACAAGGGCATGTAGTGATAGGACAAGGGGGAATTGCCTTAAGCTGAAGGAGTGTAGGTTTAAATCAGACATTAGGAAGAAATCCTTTACAGTACAGCTGGCAAGACACTGGAACAAGCTGCTCAGGGAAGCTGTGGACACTCCATCCCTGATGCCACTCCCGCCCAGGTCAGACAGGGCCCTGAGAAAATTGGTCTAATGAAAGATTTCCCTGTCCATGTCAGGAGGATCAGAATTAGAAGAAAGCTTTGTGATTTTGACCAACCTAGCTGCTTGTCTGAAACATTTATCTTACCCTTGTGTGAGGCATACTTAAGTTGTATTCTGCTAGTTAACATGAATAAAATTAAGAGAAGACAGCCAGCAAATGTGGCAAAGTTAAAACTATCAGGAGGAAAAAAGCCAGCTGGGAGGAGCAAAAGGAGAATCAGTTTTAAATTTCTCTTTGTGCAACTAACACAAACTGTCCACCCAGATGTGAGGGGCATTGACTACTCTGCTGTGGTAAAGGGAAGGAGAATAGTGGAGGAAGCAGGTGGAAGAGCTGATACAGAGACAGAAAAGAAAGCAAAGCACTGGAGTGTTCGGCTCCCCACAGGGAAATGGGACAGTGTAATCACTGCTAGTGGCCAAGGCAGCCTGCTTTTCCATCCCCGCCAGCCACTGCTCCCTGCCACAGCTCAGCCACACATGGTGCTCTCCTGCTGGCCCTGGAAAAGCAGCAGGCTACACACTGGCTGACAGAAAGCAAAACTGAGGCATGGCCATGAAGTGTGGGTGGCATCCTGGTCACTCAGGTCTGCAAGTCTGACAGCCTGCATGACCTCTGTAGCCACATGGTCATGACTGGGCTTATGGGGAGATTTTATAAGAGAGGAACAAAGGTGAATTTCTACTGTAGAATATATACAAGGATCTACCTAGGATAGAAGGATTGAGCAATACTTGTGCCATTCTGATGGACCTGAGAGATGAGAAACCTCATCTGACACTAGTGTAACTTGAGACCTAAGTTGAAGAAAGTAGTGTTGAAACATGGTCTTTTTGATTTTATACTTGGAAAGAATATGCCTTATTTAGCTTCCAACTTTGCTAAATCCTTTTCCTAACCATCACATGCTAGGTGCCTCCCTCTTCTGCAAGATAAACAGGCTTCAAGGATCCATCCAGTTCTTATGACAGATGTTGCCTTGCTCTTCAGCTCTTACTGCTTTGATAGGTTAGTGTATTTCCTGCCTGGGTCTTGTTCATGCTCCTCTGCATCTTTTTCCTAAGCTGCTTCATGCTTCCTTCCCCTATCTCACTGATGTCAGCCTTTCCCCATTTTCATCATTTTCCCTCGCTCTCTACCCTGCCCCAGCACCTCCCCTGTTGGCAACCAACTGCCTAATTGTATTTTAGAGAATAAAAGCCTACAGGCAAGGAGTAAGAAGAGTCAGGTTATGAAGGATTACAACTGAATAGGCCCATAAGGTGCTAAACAACCCTTCTCAGTAGCACAGAAAGTCTGACAAATGAAGCCTTGCAGATGTTTCTAATCCAGCAGTTTTGCCTGGTAGGCAACATGTACTGAGGGGTGATTTGGTAATTCTGATATCAAAGAAAGAGGAATGAATGAAAACTAAGTATTAATGGCTTAGCAAATGGAAGCTTAAGCACCAGATATACTGCTGCGTACCATGAAGCAGTGCACCAGGAAGTTTCTTAGCACTAAAACAGAAACAGAAGGGACTTATTCTATTTATATAAGAAAAAAACACTTATCCTAGAACATTTTGAGCTGAAGGGGACCCCTGGAGTTCCACTGTTTGGCCCTCCAAAACATCATTAAGAATATTTTCTCCTCTCTAGTCAGAGCTGCCCTTGCTACGGGAGCTTCTTGGCAAGTTTCTGTCAACAACTGAGAGCACTTTGGTAAACATCAGGTGTTTTTTGCAAGCAAGCATTGCTGAATGGAGCAGAATTGATATCTTAAACGCCTCTCAGCATATTGATAAAAGCAGTTTTATGTGCTCATATGAACTAACAGAAAGATGTGAGATACTGTCAGAGATTTTTTATAGAACAGTGCAAGTTCATGCTGCCTTCTGTACATCTTTTTTTCTGTCTTTCTTAGGGTGTGTTAAAAATACTGAATCAGGAAGATTTTTTCAAATGTATCTGATATCAGAGTGATGTACTAATATTAGGAGCCTCCATGCCCACAGGAGCTTATCAGCATCCTTATCACTAGCTTTGCTAGTTCCTCACAGAACTAAATAGTCTGACATAAAACACAGGTTGAAGACATCAACTTCTTGCCAACTGGACTAATATTTAGAAAGAGTATGGTTGTTTGAAAGGTTAAACACTGTAACTATAGCCACATCACATATGTTATCTTAATTAAAAAAAAAAAAGTGAGAACTGGAAAATAAACCACTGCAATATAATATAAAACAGTATTGGATCACTATTTAATACTAAAAACTGTGGGAAAATGTCAAATCTAAAATTAGCTGCCTGCAGAATAAAATGTGAAAGAAGCACAAAATTCAATTTTGTGCTTAAACAGATCTAAAGCCCTTGCATATAATAGCCAGATTTTGTTTCTCTAATGATGTTCAGTTTTTACAAATTATTTATCTAATTTGTTAGAGAAAACAGTTTTTACTGTACCATTCATCACCTCGGTTTGCATTTTTTCCAGCGATACACAAAGTAAATCACACATGAGCTACTATTAAGACTACACTATTATTCAAACATAAAGGGACTCTAAAGAAATACAACTGTTTTGAAACCAGTAGAAAATTTGATAGAATAAGTGCACTCAAAAGGGCTGAAAAAGATCATGAAGATTTTTCTTACATCTACAAATTTTTTTTCAAATGAAATTTTCTCTTTTCAAAAAGAGTATGCGGATGATAACAGAGAGGCTGTAAACCTTACTGCCTTAGGCCAATTTAACATACAGCAGCCAGCACCCTACTCCTAATGGAATACTTTCTGCAAAAGTGCAAACCATTTAGAAACCTAAATTTCATTGAAAATTAAATATTTCCCCTGAAATTATATTTTTCTTATCCTATAAAGTAGCCACATTATACGGAAATTTTTTCCAAAAGCAAAAAAAATATAAAATTAATTAAGACCAATCAAAAGGTAAACCTAGAAAAAGTGAGCACAGAGAAAGATGTACATGTATTAACTTACATACATTCCATCACCTCCTAGCTCCTGTCATTTGAAAATCCATCTACATACTTCGGCAAAGTACCAGGTTTCTTAGTATGAACTTTTCTCCTCAGCTGAGAATCTCAGCTGAGATTGTGTTTTACAATCCTTTCAGAAAAAAAAAAAAGTCCTAAAATTGGAGGGAATAAGAAACCCAAACAATTTGATCTACTTGATATTGAGGTCAGATAGAGTTCCATACAAAGACTCACTAGGGAACAGAACACAAAGCTGCTGTACATAAACCTCCCCAAAGGGCAAGAACTACATATTAAAGATTTTTATTAGATGATGTTTTAAAGTGTCCCTAGGCATAATACTAGCTTTTATTTTTTTATGTGTTCAAACAGCATAGTTGTAAGACAATGAAACTGTAAGATGCCATGTGTCAGTAATTCGAAAAAGAAAGCTTGTAAAAACAGTGAGGAAATAATAAGTAGCTTTATATCAAGAGAAACATTATTAAAACAAGAAGGATCTGAACTGCCAGCATGTGGTGAATGCCACAAAACAAGAAGGCAAGAGGCATTATGTTGTTTGAGCAGCTTACACTTATATTCATCCCTTTAGCCTCAAAGCATCAGTGGAGGCAATGATTAATCTCCAAGATCAGTGGAAGTACCACAGTTACTCCCCTAAACTCTTGTTTAGTACTTTTTGCTTTTGGCTTATTTTGAAGTGTATTCTTAACTGTTGCAAGGCAGTAATAAAGTAGTTGGAAACAGCCTGTTGTTTTGCAGACACAAGAGATCCTATAACCCAAGATCAGCCATGATGCATGTTCACTACATTTGCTAATCTCTCCTCCCAAAGCCATGGTTCAAGATAGTATAATAAAACACAATAGACTTACAGAAAGACAATGTGATCTGATTGTTTTTTTTCTGCAACTCATTCTATACAGCCAGAATCTGATCCCAAGATGATTAGAATTCCAATTTGTTTCCATACTTGTGACCTCAAAGAAACATCAAACATGGATGGATGCCACAATTTAACACACTATTTTTTTCTTATACTAATGACACTGCAGGTGCTGCAAGGCTGTTCAGAGCTTGGTGTTCAGGTTTGATCAGGAGTATGAAGGATCATGCAGCAAACACTCTTGTTTGCCTGTTTCTTAACTGAAGGATTCTATGGTAGCAAGGTCAAATGTGATCCCTGAAGGTTGCCATGGTAACTCTATATTGATTCATTACATACCAGAGTTTGTTCTGAAGCCTCTCCAAGGCAGGATATCGTCCTACCATAATTGTGTTTCTCTGCTCTTCAACTTTAGTGTTTTGTGCCATGGATAACTGACTCTGAATGCAAAGAAAACTGATGTACACTGATGTGTCAGTTATGCAAGGATAAAAGGAAAGTAGAGAGAGAAAGTAAGACCAGAGAAAGAACAAAAAAAAAACTAAATAAGGCTGAAGGGTACACAGTGCACACAATGGGGGGAAGAGAAAAAAAAGGGATAAAAAGATGTTCTGATGTTGTCTGTGTTGCACAAAGTCAATAAATTCACTTTAGAGAGTCTCGAGATTAAATATGCCTCTTCCTGACATGGACTGAAATAAATGCTGTTATGACATGGTGACTCCATAATCCCCAAAGCTGGCTATGGAAAACATGAGTGAAATATATGTTCCTTTAAGTTCTGCTGGCAGCAGAAGAGTAGAAAATCTGAAGGCTAAAGGAATAAGTGTACAGAATCATAGAATAATAGAATACAGGATCACAGAATTGTTGGGGTTGGAAGTGACCTTAAAAATCATCTTGTTTCAACCCCCCTACTATTGGCAGGGACAACTTCCACTAGATCAGTGGTTGTTCAAAGCCTCCTCCAACCTGGCCTTAGATACTTCCAGGGATGGGGTGTCCATAACCTCTCTGGGCAGCCTGGTCCTGTGTCTCAGCACCCTCAGAGTAAAAAATGTCTAATCTAAACCCACAATCTTTCAGCTTAATGCCATTTCCCCTTGTTCTATGGGGACTGTATACCCTTGTAAAAAGTCCCTCTCCATCTTTCTTGCAGGCTCCTTTTGGTACTGGAAGGCTGCTGTAAAGTCTCTCTGGAGCTTTCTCTTCTCCAGGCTGAACAATACTAACTCTCTCAGTATCATTATAGTGACCTCTCTCTGTTGGTGCAGCATTTAAAGACCTATGGAGTTAGCACTGATCATAGCCACAGACCACCAGCTGCATTTCCATTTCAAATTCGCATTCAGCTTGGTAGCGAAAGGGACTTGTGCCCTCCATGAGGTTTTTGTGCTGTTATTTGAGTGTTACAGGCTTTTTCTGCTTGTTTCCTGATAAGCTTTTAGTTCTGCCTTTCATGCTGGAAGTTACTAAATATCCATCACAGACTAGATAACCAAGAAAAGCCAGCCACCACCTCTGAACTTTGGTGATTTCCAAAACCACTATCTTATTGCATGGAAAAATTAAATTACCTTCAGGAGGATGCACCCAAACCAGACTTCACATTGTCTCTTCAGCAGATACGTCATCCAAACAAATCTGGTCCTTCAGTCAGTCAGGAAAATCAATCAGCAGACTACTGCCCATCAGCAGAGCAGGACAATTCGATTTTCACACACATTATGACAAATTTACCCTTGCATGGATAGTAAAATACGTGTATATATATATGTATACATATACATATATATATATATATATATACACATATACATATATATATATATATATATAAAATATGTAGTGCATTCTTACCTCACTGCAGAGATTACAAAACTGACATAAAAACTGAGCCATGTAGAGTTGGCAAACACTGAGCACTATACTTTTCTGAACCCCATGTAAAAATGGATATGTGTCAAAAAACAGTTAAACAAGAAATATTAAAATTATGCTATTTAATCATTGATACTTCAAAGATTAACCTGGTTTTCTGCTAGTGATAGTCAACGACTTAGTGTTTTATTTCTCCTTCATAGATACACAATGGCAGATATTTATGCAATTTTTTCATAAATGTTATGATTTACTATCAAAAAATTCATTGTGGACCTCTAGATGATCAGTGAAGCATAGTGCCACGTCACAGAGAAGAAAATTATGACCAGCTACTACAGCTATGCTTTAATGTTCTCTACTTCCTCATAAGCCTTTTCACTAAATTTATGGCGGGGGGGTTTCGTCTCTTCTACTGTCATTAGGTTTTCTGCATATGTTCTGGTTTTTACTATTAGTAAAGGGTAATAGAATCACCAGCATCTGTCTCAAATTTCCCTATGAAATAATCATACTTATATGCAGTATTACTTGAATATAGTCAAAATAATCACATGTGTTGCCAACACTTTTGATTTTATTTTGGCAGAGGACTTACGCGGTTTCTCAGAAAAACAGATATCACTTTTTATATTTCTCTCTCATGTCTGCCAAATAAACTTAACTCCACACCCAAACACATTTCTTTACAGTGTTTATCAGCCCTCAGAAGCAAAGTAGGATCAGTCTTGGTCTATAAGGAAGTGAAAAATATTCAGAATATTACCAAATATTGTATGGGAAAGGGATCCCCTGACAAACACAAGACACTGGATCCTTATCTAATTTTTAACAGACTTTGTACATACTTTTAATTCTTAGACATCCAACACTGATGGGTTAAAGCCTCTATTTTGTGACTTAGCACAGGCAAGTGCATATTTGTCCACTGTGTTCTGCCTGTAGTGCAATGTAAGAGTTCATCCTTGGGGAAGTGAGGTGGAGTGCCCTGCCTCTCCAAAGACGAGGAGGAGCACCTGGCCCATGCTGGACTGGCCAAGGGAGCTCTGTGCCTGCCTATGCACAGCTCCCATTTCTTGAGCTGGTGAATAGTGTGAACAGTACTGATTGTTGAAGGGGACTGTGTGAGCTGTTAGTCTTTCCACCAGAGCAAGCACCATGAGGTCTTGTGTTTGCTCTGCTTGCCCTGTGTCCTCTTCATCACAGTGATGTGACCTTTTCAAGCACAAAGAGGGATGTGGAGCCAGAACTTCCCTGGTTTATTGATGCTGCACTCAAATGTCTTCCCCTCATATTTTCTGTGATCTTCACACCTGAAAATCCTACAGGGGCTGGGTAAGGTACCCAGGGTGCACCTTAACCAAAAGCCATTCTCTAAACTCCCCTGGTTAAAGTACATCAGACTGAGTTTCCAAGAGGCACTGGGTGGGATGACAGCTTATTAATGGTGCCGAGGGACGGAGCCCACGTCACATATTCCACATCCCTCACAGCTCCTGGGAAAAATGGAGCATATATTCTTGCCTAGAGTCGTCCCTGCTGGTGTCTTGTGTGGATTATGGGGGCTCCAGGGGTGCACGTGGAGCCATGGTGATTCGACATAAAAACAACAGTAGTCACATTGACAGACCATCTGCTTTGTCAATGTGGCAAAGATCTTCACAAGCATAAGCACTTCTTCACAGCCCTCAGCAGGACAGGTCCTATAGGATCAGACAGCAGCCTAAAGAGTAATTTTTGGATCACACTCCTATCTGCATGTCCCTGACAATGACCCTGTCAATGACCACATTGCTTTGTATATCAAGGTCTTTGCATTGCTTGGACAGCTTATCTTTTTCGGCAGATTTCCTTTCCCATTTAAAACAAGACCTTTAAAATATAGTTATAGTTTTACTTTTCTGTAGTTAGTCCTATGACAAGTATCAGACATCTGCAGAACTGCATTTTTGCAGTGATGATTGAATAAAAAATCATCAGAGAAAGCCCATACACAGGCCCTTCTTAATAGTGAAGAGGGCGGAGAGGAAAGATCAGTGATGAAAGCGTGAATACCAGCCTACATTAGCATGCACCAACACCTTATAGCTATTTTGAAATTTGTGAGAAAATGCTGAAGAGGCAAAACAGTACAAACCCTTATGTGTTTCTGTGTTTGAAGTGTAGAGTGTATTCATTTTCTTGGTAAATACGAGAGCATTTTCAAGGCCTGATCCAGTCATCCTCTTGCCACTCCTACTTTTCATGTGCACTCCCTGGAAGAAGTCTTTCAATAACACAGGAAAAATAAGGAATTTACATTTAAAGGTTAAGGAATCTTTGAAGATGTGATATCATGATATCATATCTTTGAATCATACCATATCATGATATCATATCTTTGAAGATGTGATCTCTGTGTTTCAGGCCAAAGGTAACACAAAGACACAGCTGAGTGTCAAGGGCTGAAACTTAAGGATCATTTTATGCAGAAGTTGGGTGGCATGGCAAGATAGAGAAGGTATGACTCTGTTCTGGAAAAATGTGCTCTGAGACATCAGGGAAGAAGCAGAAGTGCAATTTAGTCTTGCTTAATAACGAATTGTAATTCTTAAAGATCCTTTTTTTTACCAATCTGATCCATAGTATTGACCACAATTTAAGTCAACTGTCCCCACAGACATTCATCACTCTGGTCTGGTATCTCAAGCATGCTGCTGCACAAAATAGCCTGTAATTTTATTGCCACTCACACACTGTCACTGAAAGGATCAAAGAACATGTATGTGTCAAAGAGGGTGGAAATGAGATTTAGGGGTTATAGTCACTGATCTCAGAGTGCTAGAATTCAGGGTTATGTACTAAACCATTTTAAATATGGGGTTTAGTATTATTTTTTTCCCCCAGAATTCTGACCCAGAAATTAGCACAGATTAAGAAGGGGTCAAAGGTTTTGCAGAAAGACTTTTGTCTCAATTGCCCTAATTCCAGGATGCAATCCAAGTAACCCCATTCTGGGTGGTAATACAGCTACATAACTTTTAGGAATGATAGACAATTAGGTTGTTTTAATCACTCTTTTTTGTGTTCATTTTTTAAAAATTTGTTTCTGGAATTATCTTTAAACAAATGATGAGAAAGCAGGCTAGTGTTCAATGTAAAAAATAATAAAAATGTAAGGCTGTCCCTGTAATGTCCAAAAATATGCATTCCTGCTTTGGGGACCAGACGTCTTCCTCAGTATTGCAATTACTGTTTATTACTTCAGAATAATCTAGGACCAGTCCACTCAATACAAACATTTGAGAACACAAAATGCCATTTCTTTTCTTATAAAACATCTCCAGAAAGAATTATTTTCTACTGTGATTAATTTGACAGCAGCAGAATAAAATTATGAGATAGAATTAGTATCTACTGGTGACTGTTTGAGCAACAGGAGAAGCCACAAAAGCATTCCTGCAGGATCAAATAGTCAAGAAAGTTTAGCCTTTCTGCTATCACCACCAGGAGTAATATGGAAATATTCTATCACATCATGGCAGGCAGTGTTATAGGAGTAAAACTCATTTATCAGTGAAGTTATTTATCGAATTTGATGAAAAAACTGTCTCCTGCTACAAAATAATCCAAGCTTAGAAACCAATTTCCTCAATGTTCTCTTTCAACACAATGTCATTGTCTTTAACCAAATCACAAATGTACATAAAGAGAGCCTACCAGATTCTTTCTTTTGAGGAATAAAGATAATAAATGAAGGTTGTTGTTGTGCTTGATGAAATGTGTTGACATTTTAACCTATAAATTAATAAAGCCTAGGCAGCTATAGCCAAAAATACTTTTATTTTTCAAATGGGAAGGTTAAAAATATAATTAATCTTTTCACTTAGGTTGAAATTTGAATAAAAAGACCACTTACAATATTTCTAAATTAGGCCTTTGTATAAATGATAGGAAAAGTACATAAAAATGTGAAAAAAAAATTTCTGATTGCAACTATAAGATGCAAGCTGAAGGTGAGGTAATACAAGGAGGAGGAAAAGGGCTGAGATGAGACCATATTAAACGAAACTAGGAGTTATTGAAGTGAATAGAGAAATAAGGAGTCTTAAATTTGAAATGTTGCATTTGATTAATTAAACTGCATCCTGAATTTGCTAATTGGTTGCTTACATGTTGTTGTGGGACAATGACAGATGGCATTGCACTGATGGCAATTAATCCTAGTAACACTTTTAAAATAAGGCAGTTAACTATCTGGTTATCCCTATTTCTGTGGTCATCCCTCTGAAAATCTAGAATGGAAATAGCTATGAGCCTCTTTACAAGGAAGAAAAAAGTGATGAGTATACAAGTAGTACTAAATAGCATTCATTTGCAATTTGGAATATAATACCTTTCAAATAAAGATATTTTGTGAAATTAACTGACAGTGTCTCCCTTTAATTAACACCTATAGTAGCGATGGAAATACACTCCTAAGCTTACATCTTTTTATTGTATCCTGTACAAGGGAAAGACATTAAATATAAAGAGTTGAAATTGCAAAGCCAGTAGGGAAACCACATTTCTACTGGGTTTTGTTGGTTGTTTTCTCTCTATTTTTAGTATCATTTGATATCTATTATTAATATTATCTGCGCAAGAACAGATGTTCTTTTGGACTGACAGTGGTGTAAATACTAAACTTTGCTACTCTGAAATTCCAGGGAATTTGCATTTGATGATATACCAAAGCACGACATGCGTGTTCATTTATCCTACTGAAAAACTCTCTGTGAGAACTTTGCTGAAGCCCCACTGAACTATTCCATGAGAAGGAAATCAACACTCACTGTGATTTAGGTCACTTAAAAATAGACACAAGGAAGGTCAAGGTTCGGTGCTATATGTGCTGACTCACCCTTTTTCTCTCACTTTGTAGTTTAAATTGTTGCAGAAGTCCATGTGGTTGACTTCCATCACTACAAGTCACATATGAAAACAAATCTACACGTTGTCATCACCAGTGAAAAAATTTTGCTAAGGTTACTTTACACATTTGTATATCTACCCCCTCCTTTTTTTTTTTTCCTTCTTTCTTGAGGTTTGGCAAACCCAGGAAGCACCCTGCAAAATAGAGAAATGGAGGCTATAATAATTAAAATAATAACCCTCTCTTTGTATGTTTTAGCCTGTAATGTAACCCTGCAGCGAGCAGTACTGAGGCAAAAAGTAACTAGGCTGTATAAGATCTTCTATATGAAGTCTTTAACAATGGTGGGATATGTCTATTGGAAAAAAGCATCCAATGTCTAAAATTACCACACCTCAGCTAATGCCTCTAGAACTTACTGGAATTAAAATAACAAATTTATTTAACTTTTGTATGTGAAATCTCTAAGTTGGTCCATGTAACTGTATGAGGAATGCACATTAGCTGATCACAAAATAGATGGGAGAAAAAATATTATTTTTTTACAATAGATCAAGATTTCTTAAAATAAGAAGCTTCAGGATTCTTTGCTCTTTGACACAGTTTCCAGCCCCCCTGAAGTCTCACATTGCAGGTATCCACACATTTGAGTTGGATTTAAGCCACAGATTCAAGAGTACAGATGACTATAGGATGATAGTCATCAGAAACTATAGTAGCATTAAATGCATGTAAGAAAAAAGGAATGAAAAGACATTTTTTTGCTTTATTTTTTAAGGACCAAAGTCATAAGATTCCAACATTATTCCAACCAACTAATTTATTAATTAGTGACTAATGCCAAAAGGTCTGAATTTTCACTTTCAGAGCAAAGGTAGGAAATAATTCTTATAGATAGTGAGTGGGGAAGAGTGTTTATAACCTGACCATGAAAAGTACTGGCCTCAATCTGTGTTCTTATTTACACTTCTTTATTTGAAATGCCAAATACTTCTTAAAAGGTAATACTGGATCATGTATGAAATAAGCAATGTCCTTTAACACTTATTCTGTCTTACCAGCATTGCTTCTTCTAGGTGATGGTAGAATTATAGCAAATCATCAGGATATTAAACGTCTTTTGGTCTAATGTAATGTAAATTCAGGTCATCTGTAGGGTTTGCACTAGAAGCCTCTTATTACCATATTGATTAGTAAAATTTTATAGTCTTCGATGTTGTTCTATGCAGCACTTCTGAAAGCAATTGCTGTTTTACAACTATGTCTATATAACACATATGATAATAATAAATATGTGCAAGAAGTGGAATGAATCTGAGAAGCCTGGAACAGCAGAATTGGGACATGGAGAGAAAGATACTGATGACTCAGACTGAACTGAGATCTTACAGTGGCTACTTAATCTTTGCCACTCTGCTGGTGCGTTTCTGATCATCACAATGTGTTGTAGAAAGTACACATTTAGTTCAAGAGAAACTTAGAAAGTAAAGTAGTTGTTGTTATTATTATTATTATTATTATTACTATGAAGTACCTTTCTGAAGCAAACCATTGCCAGCAGTTTGCTATTCTGTGCATAGTGAAAAATATTGGACTCATAAGACAAAAGTCCCGACTGCTTCTAAAGGCACCAGAATCATGGAATATTCTGAATTGGAAAGGACCTGTCAGCACCATCAAACCCACCTTGGATAAACCTGTGAAGTATTTTTTTCCAAAAGTCTCTTTCAAAGCCCCAAAATTTTAATTTATTTCTTTGCCCATATGTATTCAATATTGTGTTCGAGACACCTTATTCTTCTGAGCTGATCTGCAATACATTTGGAAGTACCTCAATTCCACATTTACAATATAGTTATGGACACAGTGACTTTAGAGTAGCTTATAAACTCTTTGGTGACAAATCAGCAAAAACCAACAAATACCTTGATGAAACGCAGCTCATACCCCAAAGTTAAATCATTCTCATAATCTATCTAAAAACATTTGACCCCAATGTAATACACTAGCATATCACATGGCTGTGCTACTTAACAAACAATCCCAAATATTTTTTGAATCATGGCAAATATTTTACATTTCCATTATTCTAACCATCATTGCTAAACAATGAACTAGGTATTTAAGGAGAGTGAATTTTCATTAATACCACAGAGAAAAAGAATTACTTTTCAAGAGAAAGAATAACCTGTATTTCTCTCAACCAGCCAGCAAGGTGGGGGAAAAAAGTAAGCCAGCAAAATTAGGACTACCAGATCATTAGAATTTTTGAGACCTAGCAAATTACAGCCAGAACTGCTGCAACTGCTCATGAATGTGTTCAAGGTTTCACTATTGACTGTTGGCTATCCTTAAACAAATCTGTAGTTTGACTGCATACAGCACCCAGGAAGAGTCTCACACACTGTAAAACACAACCCAGTGCCAGGGGGTGGCCTGTTATGAGTACCAACATTACATTTTGCTAGACTGTCTAATTTTCTGCTGAGAAAAGAGAATTTATTAAGGTCCTGTGGCTATCCCAAGTGTTACAGAGAATCCTGATTAATGAGCAGCTTACTAAAAAATAGACTCTTCCCAAGGAGCTGTCAAGCCCTGAAGAATTGTGCCAGCACTTCTTAGCTGTGCCCTCCACACCTCAGTGAGCCCAAATTGTTCAATTACTCTTGTACATTTTTGGAGGCATAGGAGGTTTTTCCATCTTTCACAGAGGATCAGTCAAGACATTTGCTTGTCAAAAAAGTGGCTTTCCCTATCCCAGGGTATTTATTTTTTTTTAAATAAAGTTATATAAAAATGGCCTTCCTTTCAATTTTGGGTCATAGCTGCTGCCTATGTGTTGAGCAGACTTTGGTAAGCAGCCCACACCCAGAGTTGGGTACACGTGTCCAGCTGAGATGGACTGGGACAGAACTGCAGTGGAGGAAAGTTTCTATTTCCCTTGTTTCACCAGTCTGATAGAAGGTGGAAGGACAGCCATTTTCCCCTCACCACAGGCTGTAACAATGCCAGGCCTGCTTTTGTCTATATTAGGTGGCAGAACTTCTTAGGGGTGATTATATTGTGAACAACTGGTGAGCTCTAATAAAATCCATTCCTTCTGGCAGGACCCTTTGCTAAAGTATAGAGTTGATCAAAGCCAAAATTTTCGTCAGGCCAAGGAAAAACCTAGAAACCTTTAGGATATTTTTAGGACCCATTGTAGAGTCATTTCCTGCACAGGATAGAGACAGGCCAGAGCTTTTCTTTATATCAGCCGCAGTCAGCTTGTATGACCATCCTGTGTCAAAAATCTCCCTGTAGGCAAGATCCAAAGTGTAAAGCCCTGTTCCTCAGATGACAGAGAGGAATTGCTGTGGAATGATGCTCATCCAGGGATTCACAATAATGTAACCCTGCCATGTCCTGCAGTGCTTCATAGAAACAGGAAGGCTATTGAGAGATACTGCTTTGGCCTTCATGTCTCTCAGAATAGGAGGGCTGGCTTGCTAACACAGTGAAGTGATAAATGTGAAGTGCATGCACCCTAAACTACTAAGATAGAGTTTGGATATTAACTACTAGTTTAAAAAAATTAAAGATGAGGTAGTACAACTAGTCCAGCATATTATAATACTAATATTTTTAATATTAAATATAGGATTCATTGAATTTTCATCTTTATTTCAACTTCTGTTTGCCCTTATTTACTCTCTTGACAGGGTTGCTGACCTGAGACTTCCTTTTGTAATTAATGGCCTATGGCCATAGCCTTCAGAAGATGAAAGATTTTTCTTACTTTTTGACTGAGCACTCAATTCAACTCTGAATTACACTTGTAAAAGTCAATTAGCATAGGGATAATCAAGAAAAAAGCATCAACAATGCTTCTACAACCTTCAGTCTTTTTGATTTTAATATACTGCACTGAAATTATTTCAATATAGGAAAAACTAGAAACCCATGTTATTAATTATCTATTTATTAATTTATAATGTTATTAATTTATCTATTATCTATAACCCCATTAATTATCTATTCTGAGGTAGGCAATAGTCAATTCTTGGTATATCTAGAGCAGATGGTACATTTTCCTCCAGATTCTTAAAAACTTTTAAGCTATATGAATATTTTTAATTATGACTATTCAGTGAAGGCAACTAAGACCAATTGGCTTAAGATGATCTTCATAACCACTCAGAGGAATCAGGAATTAATGATTCCAGCATCTTCTTGCATTTTCAGTATATTTTGTAACAAAGAAAAATCTAAGATAAGGACAAGGATGAATCTCAGCTTACAAACAGCCCATGGTATTTCAAAATGCATATTTAATGGCAAGAAACCTTGCTGCTGAAATTGGCTCTTTTTGTCACCCCGTACATGTCACTGGTGGGCCCAGCCATGGCATGCAGGGCTCAGACAGACCACCCAAATGTCTTACACAGCACTGGGAGATCTGGGGGGTTTCTTTAAAGAGAAGAAAGAAAACAAGAGAGAGAAAAAATATACAGGACATATTCTCATGACGCTATATTTACAGAAAAATGAAATTAAAATTTGTCAATAAATCACATTAAATTTGTCGGCAGCATCAAGGTTGATACATAACATGTACGCCTATAACAGCAGTAAAATGTGCTTCTTATCCTGATACAAAATGTTTTCTATTTGTTCTGCAACTGTCAGATGAAAAAGTTGTCTCAGTAAACCTTTGGATTTAATCTTAATCGACTCTTATCTGTCTGCTTCTCCTATCCTGTTGTATTTTTTGGTTGGACAGCCAAATCTGAAACCAAAACAGATTTGTTTGGACTCCATATTGGCTCGGAGTGACACAGGGAGGAAAAAAGCACATGCATACTGAGTCAATGCTTTCTCATGTAGAAAGGAAGAATCTTAAAAACGCTTTTTCATAATGGCAAACTGAATTATTTTCAAGCTACCACCCACAATTAACTTACAAAGTTCAACAGTGCTAAAAGAATGGCAAAACAAAGAAACCATGTATGCTTTTTACTGCCTGCATTTTTCATAACAATTATGCAGCCCTGTGAGCACGGCTAATATCACCTCTGCTCAGAATCTACACTCCATGACTGCAGACAGAGATTGCTCTATAATAAAACATCAGGTCCATTACTTGACATTAGAAAGCAATAATTATACCAGTGCATTTGAGGTTCTTTTCCCTTCATAAAGCTACCTTTCTTTAAAGAATTATCCTGCCAGACAACACAGCTGCCTTTTTAAAGATGCAGTATAATTAGCTCCCTCCCACCCCACTGCTACTTGATTCTCTTATCTCTGGGTTGATCTGAGAAATAAGAGCACTGCAAATGTTTGTTCCAAGAAAGCACAATGGCAGCAGAGGCAAAACTGCTGCCTTGATTTAGTGGGTCAGGAGGGTCCCTGCGGATGCAGGAACTCCAGACACATAGCCCTGTTGCTAGGGAACTACATCGATCCTTTCCAGCATCTTCACTGACACCCTCTCTGCTCCACTGTGATTGAACACCAACCTTCACAGGAGTGGAAGAGTTAGAAGCTTTGGCTTGGCTTTAATATTTATGAAGTAAACGTTTTAACCATTGAAGCTTTAAATGTCTAATGCTGTTTTCTTTTTCCAGAGCAGCAGCTTCCTTTGGGAATATTTCCATCACTCTAGTATGGCAAATTACTTGATGTTGGAGGCAGAGAGCTTATTTTCTCTGAACTAAATGCAATCGCAGGAGATTTAAGATGTCCACAGAAATAATTGAAGTATATTTTTCCTCATTCATTTTAATTCTCTTATTATTTCAAGATAATTTACACTTAAAATGCATCATGCTACAGGCTTGACTGAAAATCATCAAAATCAGATTGAAAGGTAGATCAGGATATTCTGAATATTTTTATATAGGCTAAAAATATGAAACATATTCATAAAAATGTGGTGTGCACATACAGAGAATGATGTTACACAGAAAGTGTTAGCTTAGCCCAGTGGAGCTCTGTGAGAAACGCCCAGTCCCATACCAAGAGGAATGAGGAGAGCAGGTTATAAATCTTGAGCTAGCTAATTCAGATGTTCATCTTTGTGCATGCACAGTGGGAGGTTTTTAACATCCAGCTCTTCAAGAAGGTTCTACAGTGGGTGTCCCCAGGTGGTGCTGTAGCCCCACCCCACTGGTAAGGACCTGCACTCGAGGACTTGTAGCTGTGCTCCTACATGTGAGTCCCATGTGCGGCCTGGAGGCAGCATCCTCAGCATGTCAGCTGTCTCAGGGGGAAGGTGGCCTGCAGACACCTCAGCTGCTGCAGGCAGAGAGCAAACATGCTGTATCAAACGATATAATTGAAGGAGATGGAGCACCTGAGTCCTGTCCCAACAGATTCCCAACGAATATGTATTTATATAAAAGTGATGCCATGAAGCCTCACAGATTGGAAGACTTATCAGATGCTATGAAAGCTTTCCAAACCATCTCTCTGGCAATGGTGGGAAGAAGGTGAAGAAATGATAGTTTTCCAGATTAAATATAGAAAATTCTCTATCTGAATTTTAAAAGTCACTATTAGAAGTGAACAAAACCCACACACCTAAATAAACTTCTGTTGATTTCACGTCTATATAAAAATCAATAATTTAAAATGTATGTGAGATGATTAAGCTCTTGGCATCCTTCCTATAAATACTCAAAACTGGCAGAAACTGTCTAGCAGTAGCTTTAGAAATTGAAATAATTGCTGTAATCAGACACCAGATGCCTGATACCGAGCTGCATAACAGATACCGCAGTGACCCGAGGGAAGAAAATGTAGCATAAGGACAAGGTACTTATGTGAGCAGGAACAAATTTATCAGAAGAGCTATGGGGACAGCAACTCCCTCCCTCCCTGTCAGCATCACCGCGTGGGTCACATACTCCAGCCTCATTAGACCAAATGCTGCTTTCTGCTGTTTTGTTGTTCTAACTATTGGGGACGCCACACCTGGCCCTGCATCCAGTCCTTTCTATCAGGAAGCCCATCCCAACAACACCCCCCCACTGAAATCCCCGGACACTAACACAGAAAGTTAGGTTTGTAAAAGCTGTAGTGGTTCCCTCCAAGGCAGCCAGCAGCTCACAGTGTTTCTGCACATGCAAAAGTTCTTTGATATTGACATCACATGGGTGTGCATGACAGGATCTGGCTCATAAGCACAAATCTGTATCTTTAGCCTAAATCATGGTGCCTATCCTATGGTTAACTAGATTCCTCTGATTGAAATATAAAGTTCATAAACAAAAGAGTGAATTTTCTTTTAAAAATATAAGTATTCAAACTTGTGCTTTGTAAAAGATGTCAGCAAGTCCTAGAGGACCTGCCTTCAGTCTTGCTACAGCCTTTCTTCTTAATCTAAAATAAATTCTCATTCTTCCTCATTTCAAAGCTAATCTTCTCCCACTCGCTCTCATATTCAGTGTTAGTATGTAACAGACCATGAATTAGGAAATGGCTGTTAAGACAGCACCGAAGTTCTTTTTTCTTATGCCCTTATAAGCAACAACGCTATATAATTTTTTACAGCATATGACATAATGGCTTTCTAACTGAGGCCCTGCTAGCATTCAAACTAGCACTCTTTTCTCATACAGCATTGACATGATAATAGCATAATACTTCAGGCCATTAAGTCTATTGAAAGTAAATTATTGTCATCAGATGCAATAAAAACTAGTTGGATGCATTAAAAATCTTACATTCTGTCTTGATAACACTACTAAAATAGTGATTGCCTCTGCTTAGCCTTGCAGTAACAGTTTTTTATCTGCTTCTTCTTGAAACACGGTCAAATGTCCTGCCTGAATCACTGCTCAGAAAATATTTAGGGAAAAGGGCGGCAGTGCAATAAAACTTTGGATCCTAATCTGAAGTTTGGCAAACTCAAGGGGGACTCTGCTATTAGCTACAAGATCTTCAGCTCTCTGTGAGCTATCTCATGTAATTAAAAACAGAGATATGAAAAATTCCACTGCCCCTTAAACCTGCTGACTTATGCATAGTTGTTATATATAGATCCATGTGTATACATGTGTGCCTGTATTATACACATTCATGTATGTACATTACTTATTATCCCATTAATAAACCAAATTCCCATTATCTCCTCTGGCAGCTACAAGGTGTTTACACACTGTTGTTTTTGTTTTAATTTCTCTAGTGACTTATTTAGATAAATGTTATCAAAAAGGTTGTTAGAAGTATCTGAGAAATGTACAAGTTTTAAAGACTACCAATAGGATGTGTCTCTTTTATTCCTGAGAATTTTTCCATTTTACTTTTTTTTAACATGGGGTGAGTATAGGTGAGGAAAGTGATTCATTTTCCAAAGTGGTTGTTAGTTTTTAAGCATTTTTTAAATATCTATTTTCATAGCAGGATGTGCCTGCTATCTGACATGTATCTTAGTAGTATGATTTACTTGGAGAAATATAAAAATCCATCATAAAGTATAAGTTTGGAGTATGCAAGATTTTTCTCTGAGACAGTGGAGCAAGAAATGGCAGACTTGTCTCTGATGTGTAATCTAGGCACCACTGCATATATGATAGACATGTAACACCAAGTAAAATCAATTTTAGTAGCTGGGAACCCTGTTTTCATACACAATCAATTAAGCAAATAGCAACAGTAGAGTCTGTGGACATTTACACACCAGTAGGTTTGTCAAGACAGACAGCTGCTTGTGCAGGTAGATAAATCCATTGTAGCAAAGAAGTGTAGGTCACACATAGGTCTGGCTCCTACAGAAACTTCAGTCACAGACACCTGCCACCCTGCCAGAGTCACACACTTTTAGTGTGTATCTATTAAAATAAAGGCAGTTTCCCACCTCCACTACTGTGTCAGACTTTGTAGCTGTCCCTGCAAGTGAATAGATTGTTTCTTGGTCACAGCAATTAGCTAAGGCACTCTCCACATCCCTGTCTACTACTTTTTTCTTACTCCAAACTGCACAGTTTCACTGGGGACGTTGGTGTCAAATGCACTTGGAGTGATGATGCTCACTACTTAGCATTCAGCTCTGAAGCCTCTCAGAGGGGAAGCGTGAGCTTATCTGGCTGCCTGTCAAAAATGCTGGCCTGGATGAATAGCAGCTGCCTGGAACCTCATGGTAAATAAGACCTAAAGCTTCTACCAAGGGTTTATAGGCTCTGGACAAACATGTTCACACATAGTTGTTACATTTGACAGCTTGTAACCCTCAAGCGATCCCTGTGATTTTTTAACAAAGCTTCATCTTATTTCCTCTCCAAGAGTTTAGCTATGTTAATTTTTTCTCAGGAAGATGGGGTTACTTACTCACAAACACTTTTTTCGCATGCATATAATGGGAGAAAGTGGTGACAAGCAATACAACCTCTCACATGAGGTTTCCCTTGAGCAGGTAACTAATGCTTATTTAGTGCCTTTTCTCTCCAAATTCCGAAAGGTATTAGTGAGACAGAGGAACGAAGTAATACAGCCCCTGCAGCTTCTTGCAGCTGTAATGCTGGGTAGAAGTTCAACTCAGGCAGTGTGGGGGTAGAAGGAGCAGGACACACAAACCTCATCCTCTGCTTGGGGCCCTCAGGAGTAAGGTGTTGGTTATGATTTAAATCTCTACTCTTCTTTTGACGCATTTTACTTATTTTCAGAGACATCTGATTTTAAGTATTTGGAGCTGCCTTCTCTTGGATGTCATTAACATAATTACTTATTTTATAACTTTCTCACTGGGTAGGTTCAAAATATTTTTTTTCTTTTGTGTATGGAATGAGTTGTGTGTTGCATACCACTAACAAACTTCAGGAGCGAGGAATTTAGTATACAATAGAAAACAAGAAAACTGTTTAAATATATTTCTTTATTCAACTCATGACTAAGTGCATAGGGAGCTTAATAGTATTGGGATATCAAAAGCTGAAGATTAGCATCTTCTAAGAATTCACTATGTGTCTACACAAGTACTGGTAAAAGCTTTTGCAAACCATTTAGGATGACATTGACCTCCATTTTCTGACAAACTGCAAGCATTACATACAACTTAATAAGAGAAAAAGGGGGGAAACAAATTGACATAGAAAGGTCAAAACAATGTAAATGTGATGTTTTCACGATGGAAAATATCTTCATGGTTGAAAAAGAAATGAGGCAGGTTATTGCAGATATTAATATGAAAAAAGCCTGATGTTAACATTAACATCTGATTTGCCTAATATAGCTCCTTATTGTTCAGCATTTCATCTAAATTATTTTCTCATTAATGCTTAACCAATACCAAATAACTCCCTGGCACTAGCCTTAGCCATCTCTATGAATATTAGTAAATTTATTGCACTTGGTCCTATTGTAATGCAGCTTCTGTGGATTTATAATGATCAGATACTTAGAATAAGCAGTGAGCATTGAGGAGACTCTTCTTTCTGCTTGGGAGAGCACAGTAAAATACCAGAGGTTCACTAGAGACATCCTCAAAACTGGACACATAGTAAGGCTGGGGGGAAAAGATATCCTTTTTCTAATTGTAAAGAGGAACAAATGTGAATATCTGCCAAACTTCTAACTTGAATTCCTCTTACTAACCTCGAGGCTTATACCAGGACTGATTAGGTGCACCAACTATTCAGAGAGCATTTAGTTGAGCAGAAAGCAGCCTGTTGTCCATTTAACATGCTGGACTGTATCCTTCAGCAGGCAACTAGAAAATTTCAGGGACTGCCTTCCTCACTTTAATTTCAAAATATTACCCAATGGGAAAAATATAATAAAGGCTAAGGCTTCTAAAATTTTGGTCTCTAGGACATAAAGAAATCAATGTCTCACCAAGAGAAGAGGTGTGTTATGGCAAAATCTGTAATATTCAGGTTCTGTCAGCAGTGCTTAGAATACATTATTCTTCACAGAACTTGGTGGAAAAAGGTCACTGGGATTGTTTCAAGCACTGTGATCAGAATGTTTGCATTTTAATTAACACATGAGAAAATATGTATTTTAACTTTGTAAGAAAACTGTACTACAGCACCTTTCTCTGAGTACAGATGGTAGTAGTTAGCTGTATCTTTAGAAAACTGAATATCATCTATTCTGAAAAGAAAGGGAGGTGCAAATGTGCATTTTTCTTCTAACTTTGCTGTTCAGCTGACTGCACTGCATTTCAAGTAAAATATTATTTTAATATTCAACATTTTATGACAGAAAATATCAATGCCACAATCAGTAGCTGAAACTGCTTCTATAATGTGGCACATGATATTTCACAGGTGTGAATCTGTGTACTCAGGACTCACCCTGGACCATTTAAAATGCTGGTCACAGCGAATACTGATGTACAGTAGATAGTAGCCATGGAAACCAGTCAGAGCTTACCTTAATAATATTTTTTAAAGGAAACTAGATTTCAAAGGGTGATTTTTCTCTTTCTTTGGGGGCACAGTGCATTATAGCATCTAGGAAATTATCCATTAGAGGTTTTCCAAAGCAATTCCATCTTAAAATCCCTCGCAGATGTTGCACAGTGCTCATTTCTGCACAATGAAGACCAGATGTGTTATTAAGGCATGATAAATACACCAAAACCTCCCTGGGGAATGCAACAAGTGGGAAGCAGAATTGAACCGCACCCCAGGCTGCACTGAGAGGAGGCAGGTTCACTCCTGAAAATTTCTTTCTAGCCACTCCTGAAGGGACCAAACAACGGGGGAGGATGTGCTGAGCAACAGGGAAGGCAGGCAGCCAGGCCCCTAGAGAATACTTGCAGGGCAGGAGAAGAGGGGTGGAGTCCTGGGTCTTGTGAAGACTAAATGCATGGTGGGATTTAATACTTGAAGCCTGAGAATAGGGCAGATGGAAGCTCTTGGTAAATACAGGCTTTGCTGTGAAATTTGCAGTGTGGAAAGTGAAGTTTCTCTGGGAGGAAATAGTAATTTAGAAGATATTTTTCATAGGAAGCAAAAATACATTAAAAAGCTTTTTGACAGAACATTGAAATCAGGTACTGAAAAGTGCAAATATGATTCACAAGATATTCTGAGTTGGAAGAGACCCACAAGGACCATCAAGTCCAGTGTTAAGTAAATGAACCCACAAACTTTGAGTGCTATTAGCACCAAGCTCTAACCCACTGAGATAATCTCATGTCCCTGAAGGGAGGAAAGCTGTCTGGTTAGTGGTGATCCCTGGGGAGATGTACTGCTCCACAGGAGCTCTCTGACAACAAAGACTTGGCAGCTCTCTCAGCTGCAAAAATGAGCATGCAGACCTGACTGAAGACATGTTTGCAGCTAAATATAAGCTCTGTGTCTGTGAAAAGCATAGGGAGGGAAAGAAAATGGGAGAGAAACCTCCCCTTCCTTCAGCAGGGAGCCTACTCCTGTCTCTACCCCAGCCTGTGAGGTAGATTTCGCTACTCTGGTGAGAAGCTCTGAAACAGACCCACAGGTAGAAGAAAAACAAATGGAAAGGGTATCAAATGAAGAAAGTGGAAAAAATAAATGATGAAGAGAAGCAGAGTTGAAGACATTTTCTATTTCTTTGGAAGAATAAAATGCCTACAAAAGCAGGAAGACAATATATAGATGTAAGATAGATTTTTTCCACTCCCTAAAATTTCTGTATATTCAAGTTTTTCCCACAGTGAATGGGACAGGAAAATTGTTTCAAAGTATGTTCACTTTGAAACAATTTTCCTGTCCCATTCACTGTGCTTTGATAAGAGCATATGACCTCTGCAACAGACCCTACTGGACTTCTGTGTGCAAGTTAACAAAAAATAATATCCAAGTGAGACCTGAAGTCAGCCTTGTCACATTTTTCCTTACTTCCTATGCTAGAAAAAAAAAAAAAACAAACCCAAAACCCAACCAATCTCATGAATGCTAGATACCTGCCACATTAGTTAGAAAGTAAAACCACTAGGAAAAAATATTGTTGCTTTGTGGTGCACAGGACATTCACAGTATTAATTTCAAGTCACCACAAATTTAGCAGGGTGCCAAGCAACATCCTTCAAAGTTTGTGTAACTCTATAGCAGAAACTGAATCAAGGTCCAAATTTTATAGCATGGTAAAAAATTAGTTAACTGCAAAGAGTTGACAGATTACTATGCAGTCTTCCGCAAAACCCAAATATAAGGCTGATTTACTACAAGATTATTTCCTGTCAAATTAAGAAACATTTTTTTCCAGCTTGGTTGGCAATTTTACAGCACTTAGATGACAAGCTAACTGTCTGATCTCAAATTAAATCAGCAGACTTGTGACATTATAACTGTTCTCTTAAAAAGGATAGTGCATGGAGAGGAAAGGAAAAACAACAGCAACGATTTTAATGAGATTTCCCTCTAGACTCTGAAAGTATTCCCTAGTAAGATACTAGTTTACCTCTTCCTGAATAAAATGAAACTATAATAGATATCATCAGGATACCCAAGACAGCCCTGTGGAGAAACAAAAGCTTGATAGCATTCATATTCCTCAAAGAAATAACTTACCATTGAAAATATGACTCACAATAACCAAAAGCTCAGATGACTAACTTACAGTTCCAAGAACATGTCCTCCGCTGTTAAATATCAATCACAAAGTGCAAGCATATCCATTAATATTTAAGACATTCACCACTGGGAAGTAGAGCACCACTTGAATACTCTTGTTCAAAATTTATTGTCATATTTCAAAATGACAGATGAGATGTTTGCCAAAGCTTTTTCATGGAGTTGTTTTGGTTGTCTTCTGAAATACATGAAATTATGTTCTCTAAGATAGAAGCTTTCTGGTGATAAGAGAAAAAAGGAATTTGCATTTACAAAACAGCTTTTTTTTGCCCCTCAATGCCAATGGGCTGGAATCAAATTCATGAGGCTTTTGAATCCAGTGCAGAAAGAAACATCTCAAAGGGTCGCTGTTGTCACCCTTCCCATGTACCCAATTCCACCTGTTGCCATGAATAAGTATTATCTCTACTGCTCGCTAAAATTGTCTTAAGGGATGATCTCAACTTGTGGCTTTTCCTGTGTTCTTTCTTACTCAACATGAGCTTCCTCCTGTTGCATGCCCTGCAATTGAAAACAAAATGTAGGTTAACCACAAAAATTGCACAGTTTTGATTTTTTTCTGATAATTTGGTAATACTTTCATAAAGATGTCATCTTTCCTTCTGCATTTCTCATCCAATAAACTTATTTAATGCAGGAAGCTTTTCACTACTTTCTGTGCCAAATGTTAATCATATTTATTGAGAAATTATAGAAGGAGGGAAGTTATTCACAAACTGTGTAATTTAAGTATCATCATCTTAATGATTTACAGGGACTCTCAGAATGAAGGTTTATAATGAAGTTACCATCCCTTCTCTCTGCTCCCCTTCTTCCCATTCAAGGAACTGAGAACAAGAAACCCAGTAGGAAATTCAAAACTTTCTAAGGAGTAAACAGATCCAAAGAGCCTAGGCTTGGTAAAAGTAGAATAACAAACACTTGAAAGGTCACAGTTCAGCAATATTATGCTGCACTTAAAAAGGAATGGTCTGTATTCATTTCAAATCCCCAGATAAAATTCAACACAGATCCTTCCTTGATATAGAAGTGTGATATTTTTCTTAAAAATTAAATTTAAACTGCGTTTTAGATCTATATTTTAAAATTTGAATTGGATATTAAAGTGCACAGGCCTTTTTTAACATGAAGCAGACTCATTTTAGAAGATTGGGAAAAGCAGTTAAAGGTTGATAAGTGAAATGGCTGAGTAAGGAAGAAGGCTTATCCAGAAGAAAACCATATGCTCCAATGACTATAAATCTCATTAAAGAGGTTAAGACAACTGTCTTCTTTTGATCTGGTGGTTTAGCACAGAGGTCGGAGTAACCAAATACTGAAGAAAAGGAAAAGCCAATTTTTCTCTTCTTTATGTGAATCCTGGGAGCTCCAGTGATGTTACAAACACATTACAATAAGATTAAAATACCACCAGCACATAACATAAACCCAGAGTGAATAATATATTGACTAAACAAAGCATTTAAAGCTAACTTGTTGGCATCTTCTGTTAGATGCAAATAAATAAGGTACAAAAATGGCAATTTTTTTTTTCACAGAATTTACAGAAAAATGTACTTTCTCATTTAGCTGGACCAACTTGTGCCCAACTTTTTGCTTCTTTCAACTCCTGGAATTTGTAGCAGAACTTTTCAAGACACTGCATTTTATGCCTTCCCTCCATCTCCCCAGTTCAACTTTCTTTTTTTTATTAGCTGAAATAGCACAGCTTATTGCATATTTAGTCAATCAGTCTCCTTGGAATTCCCATCCTTTCACCAAGATCTTTTCTGCACCTGCTCCTGCAGTCTAGTCTATGAAATTTCAGCAAATGTCACTGTCAAACACAGTACTAACATGCTCATGGCAGGTGACGTGTGCATTGGTATTAATTAGTCAATACCATTCAGTTCCTTTGCCAGATGAGCTGTGCTGCTGCTTCTCTTTTTTCTTGCATCTGAATCAGTAGTTGCAATCTCATCATACTGTGGCTGGTGCTTTCTGCAGAACATAAGACACCAGGTGTAATGACATGTTTCCATCTTTGGCAGAGAAGATTTGGTTTTATGCTTGCTATGCTCAAACATTTTGGGCAGTGAAGTCAGCCAATCCATGCTGCAGATTTGACAGTGTTCTGAGTACAAGCAACCAGAAATTTCAAATCTTCTTAAGCAAGAAGGAAAGCTCCCTATAATTATGTAAACAAATCTGCTACTCTGTGCTAGTCACAGCTGCACACCACCACATTTTGCAGAATGGTTTATTAGACTCACTTTTATTGCTGCAATCCAGTTGGAGATAAATAGGCTTTACTCCCAGCTAGAGGATACTGCTCAAATAGCAGACAAAAGCTTCATGTATAATTCTCAGATTAACACATGTTAGGTGAAGAATTCATGTGCACAGATACATTTGGGATCAGAAGAAGGAACGGTTTATGTACTGGCTGTCAGTGGCAGAAACTGGCACATTCAGTCTGTGTGAGGAACCTTTTCTAGAATAAACAAAAGAATAATTCACACCTTTACTGAGCATATTATCTATGAACCTGAGAAACTAAACCTTTCTAAACATTTTGTTGCTCCTTACCCCACAGTCACCATCCCCTGGGAAACTGAAAAACCTGAGCAATTATATCTGAAGAAAAAGAGAAGAGTAACAGAAATGGGACTATGCAGTCAAAAGTCTGCTCCCAGGTCAAGTTAAATTCAGAAATTCATCCTTTTCCCACCCATGTGTGCTCGAGTCCAGAAAATTCCACGTTGAGGAGTTTGAGTGTGCATTTTACCTGCCATCCAGTCCAAGGTTGTCAGCATCATGGAAGCCATAAATCACATCAATCTTTGGTACAAAATCTGTTCTGTTCTAATTATTGCAGATGTTACTCTTGTGACATCATTGCCCATCTGCCCTGGATGAAAATGTCATCAGCTTCAGGCTACCACTTATCCCATCCAATTCCAATCATAAAATTACTGCATATAAAACTCAGGATTCCAGGGATAGAATAAAAAAAAAAATTAAAAAGCACATATTTTACACAATTCTATTTCTTAGAGAACTCTGTATTTGCTACCATTCTTGATCTATTCAATGCAATCTTAAACTTGCCTGGGTTTCACCTAAATTCTAGGATCTATGATGCTTTGAGGTATCAGTATGACTCACATATTTGAAATTTTGTCTTTCATAATATTTATATATATTTAATACAGTTGTACTAAAAATTTCTTCCTCATGTAAATGTAAACATTATAATTGAAAACAAATAATAATTTAAGCAAGGGAAAAAAATCTGTGTCCTAATTTATGACCATGATAATAGTATTTTATTTTTTTAGGTTGTAGTGATTTCCCAGCCCAAGTTCTGGGTTTGAAGCTTGTGATCCTTGCTCAGAAACGAATATGGACTTTAGGCAACCGTAGAAGTGAATATATTTATTATCCATGTGGTTTTGTTCAATTCTTCCACACCATCTTGTTTAGTTTCTTCTTACAAACCTCTGACATTAAATGGTGGCTTTTCTGCATTTCTCAATTCTCCTGACCAACAGTAGATGCAAAGGTTTGTCATGTAAAGATTCTTTTGCCTTTTGAGCTATCTTCTCCTGCCTCTGGATGTACTAGAACTGTCTGTGAAGACACATACTGACCTCTGTCCTATTTTGGAGGCAAAAGTATATATATGTTGCAATAACACCAGGCCATAAATGCTCTCTGCCACTCAGGTGAAGATGAGCAGCCCCCTGGGACTGCATCCTCAATAAATGTGGCAGCAAGCCATCCATCTCCTCTCCTAAACAGCTGTTGCATTCCATCCCACATGGGTAGGGATGACAACAGAAAGGCCCCAGCATCTTTAGCAAGAGAACTGCACTGCATACACAGGAAAGCAGGGCCTGATGCCCTCTGCATTGGTAAACACACTCACAGTCCTCCTTGTATTTCCTTGAAAATTATGCCTTGCAATTTATGTTTTACTGGGTTGCCTGGGTCATGCTGTCAATACCAGGGCTATCATTTCAGTCTCCATGGACTCAAGCAAGTGACATCCCACTTATTATTCTTGATTCACATTTTCAGACGTTTCTTCGGAAAATGAAGAGTGGAGACGTGCCTCATTTAATGAAGACAGGGATTACTTATTTAATCATTAAGGATAAGTTTATATGTTTTAGAGGGAATACACAACTAAGGCCTAATTCTGTTATAAATATTCATTACCAGACATACATAGTCTTCAATTTTCTTTTACTTACCCATTCGTAAGAATTTGTAATCAAGAGTCTCTGCAGTCTTCCTTCTCATAAGAGTATAAGAGTACATTTTCCAGGTACATCAAAACTGAGCGTGTAAAGTCCATTGCCGATATTGTGGAACAACGGAGGCAGGAATGGTAATACTAAGGCAGAAGTACAATATCCTGATTGCAGGTAAAGAATGAACAATGTTGGCAACTAATTGCCATCATCGAGGGAACATTGCAGTCACAGTCTGTTAATTCTCAAATCTGTCATTAGTTACTGAATAGTAGCTAAGGAAGTAATTCAGGTAATGAGGAGGCCATATAAAGCAGCAACACACAAAAGACACCAAAAGTTATGTCTCCATGCTAATCCTTGTACTTGATACAAAAGAAGTGGCAGGAGGACATCTTCAGTGCAGGAACATGACTTTGGTTTGGTTCTACCTATGGTCAGAGTAGGTGCTGTCATTAGTATCAGTCATGCCTACAGGTGTACATTATCCCTTTGCTATTGTGATGTCCTGTGTAAGTACAACTCACTCCTATTTGCTCCAGAACCATCTCCAAAGCTTCTTGTGACTTCTGGCAGCAGCACATGAAGGTACACAACTCCCAGCTTCTCTGAGAGGAGAGGCAACTCAAAGCCTGAGGAAGAATCAGGACCACTGTCTCACCCTTCAAAAAAACTTATTATGTTGTTACTGGAGTACAGCTCAACAAAAATTGTTTCCCTCAGTTTCAAGAAAGAACTGATAAACTGCCACGCAGGGAGAGCATAGAATTTTCTGTGTAGTGAATTATGAAACACAGATGGATTTTTATCCATTGTCAGTCTTGCACTAGACAAATGCAGAGTGCAACAGGATCGAGTGGCAGTGGTTTTAAACTGAAAGTAGAGTTTAGATTAGATATTAGGAAGAAATTCTTTACTCAGAGAGTGGTGAGACACTGGAAAAGATAGGCTGGGTAAGTTTTGGACTCTCTATCCCTGGAAGTGTTCAAGGCCAGGCTGGATAGAGCTCTAGAGACAACACGGTCTGATGGAAGGCATCCCTGCACAAGGCTGGGGGGGTGGAACTAGATGACCTTTATGGTCCCTTCCAACACAAACCACTCTATGATTCTATAATTCTCTGCTTGGTCATTAAGACAGTGCAGTAACACAGGTTGGTAGGCTGCCTTGCACTGGTAAGCTTATAACTATCCACTTCACAGTTATGACGCACTAAAAAAGTACCCAAAAACTAAAAGTGTTGAACATATAGAAAAAACTGGATTCTTAGAGAACTGAAAGCTTAGAAGATGAGATAGAACAGAGGTAAAGAAGGAAGAAAGAAGCTCCATTTTAGAATAATGAATTGAGATATAGAATCATTAAATGGCAAAAGAAGAATGGAAATAGTAAAAATAATAAGGAATCAAAGGTAGATCAATATTTAGAGTAGGGGTGGGTTAGTAGGTATTTACCCTGGACTTTGGAGGAATCTTATCACATTAATCAGATGCTAATCATTCAAAAAATTCTCACATTTTAGTATCACAGTTTCACACACTTCCTTACCCTCTCAATTTTTTTCTGTACTTCTACTCTGTAGAAATATACTGCAAAGATATGAAAATGTTTAGGTCTGAAATTTATTCTATTTGTCAAACTAAATTTTTATGAATAAATGGCTTCTTTCGAAAACACTTATGAGCCTTTTCAGTTCCTTCTTTCATTTCAGCAATTGGAAATTAATTTCTAAATCTCTCTTGGATATTCCTTGTGACAACTGTATAATTTCATAAATAACTGACCCACTTCACCATGACAAGAGCTATATGTCTGAGAACTGTTTATCCAGAAGGTTGAGAAGTTCCTTACCTTGGTGCAACATATGCTTTACCAGATGTTTTGTGGGGAAGACAACCATGCTGGTAAAAAAAACTTGCACTATGAACAAACTATTAGTGAACTGATTTGGATTTTATGTTAACCTTAGAATGGACTGATTCTATCACTCTCTGGTTGTGGGTATTTGAATTTGTTTTTCATGATTGTGGTTGTAATGAGCTGTGCAAGAAATTATCCACTCTCTGCCCCTTCAGTTGTCAAGAACAATAAATGCTTTTGAGTGAAGCATTTATAAGGCAAAAATGCACACACTGATGTCTTTATGGAGGGGAAAATATATCCCAATTGCAATTCTTTTTTAAGCCATCCTATTACCTTCAGTTCATGTTAATTAGATCCACAATAAAATTTTCACTGTGTTGATGAACTGTAGCAAAGAAAGCTCATAAAACCTGCAGAGTTATTTCTGTTTGCTCAGAACCCTTGAACTGTGCGGCAAATGGGAGTAAGTTCTTACTGAAGTTTTCAGTTGCACGTATTCCCTGAGAAAACAATAAGGTTAATTTGATTTCTATTTTCAATTTTTTTCTTTTCCTACATACAGTGGGCAGTAGCTGGCATCTTTATTAATTGTCTTGCTTTTCATGCTATTTTATTGATCAGTAATTTGTCATTGTAAGTTCCTTCAATAAATTTGCTTTATCAGTGAGAATTTTTGTCCAGCTATTTTACAATTATTTTAACTTTGATATACTATTATAAAAATTATTGATAAGAAATTTGTATTTTGATGTCAATATTTCAGTAAAAAGGAGAACCTTTATACAACACTATTTTGAAGGGATGGAAGAATCATTATGGAGCATGATTGCTACAATAATACCTGAACAGTTCTTCTTGACAAATTGTGGTAGGAGTGGAAGCAATGGTGCATGTTTTCTCTTATCTTTTTTTACAGTATCCCAATAACACAGCTGGGAAAGGGAATTGGACATTGTTGATGGAATATAATTCATATGCAAACGCACTGGAATTTTCCAAGCCAGGGGATGAGAAAATATTATAGCAGGATAACCTGTGCAAAAGAGGAACCATGTGTTTTGAGTGCTATTGATTTTTCTTCTTTAGATTGGGTATTGATTTCTTCTCTCTGCCCATTGATTAGTGAAAAAGTCTATTTTTCACTTTCAAGAGAATCATTTTCATTGCTTTGCTGCCCTTTATTCCTAGGCAAAATCCCTATAGATGCTACACTTCAGGAATCTCTAGGCATATGTGACCTTTTAATTATTTATGATTTGCATATCTATCAGCTGAAATCTCATGGCAGGAAATGAGATTAAGTTGCTCTGAAAGAAGAACCAGGTTCTCCAAATTGTAGGTTTGAAGCATGGCATCCAAAGACAGCCTATTTTTCTGCACAGATATTCTTTGGCATACTAAAAATAAATTAAAGATTGCATGTCCAAAATTCCACAGTATTTTTCTTCATTACTCAAAAGACAGGAAGTGCCATCATCTTATTTAAGAAGAAAAAGTAGGGGCTGCTCCTCAGGGTTTGATCTTCTTTCTCACCAGGCAGCCCTGCTGGCAGCCTGCCTTGGTCTTCCCCAAAGGAATACAACTCCTTCCCCACCCTGCACAAGCGACTGCCTGACCTCCTCCTGCACAGACACAGCCCCACAACACCCCAGCACAGAGAGGGGCATCAAGAACATGTTCAGGCCCTGACAGGAACTTTTCTGCTGTGTGTACACCATTACTTGATTTCAATACAAAAGTTAGAAAACAAATATTGACTCCTGTTTGGGAGTTTATAAATGTGGCTCCCTGTTGGGGCTAGATGTCCTTCATGCTTTGTTTATTTGTATGATGTTGCTACAGCAAATACAAACAGTCAGTTAAGCCTCCTATGTACTCACACTCTAGAGAGGCACAAAGGTTAGTCTGTGAAAAAAGAGGACTGTGGAGTGGGAAGAATGTTTTTTGGGGTTTTTCAATTCCTCTGTAAGAGTTTTATTGCTTTATCTTCAGTCCTACAAGTTTAATATTTATTTTCTAGAAGAAATGAAAGAAAATTTAACATTGCTAATGTGTTTTCAACTACACAAATGTATTTGAAACATGACCAAAACCCCTGTTTTCAAGTATGTTTTCTCCAAAGCCAGTAATAGGTTTTAATGGCTCAGAAAGAATATCATAAATACGGCATCATCAAACCTAATCTACCATGAGAAGAATAGTAATATCAAATGGCCTCTCCTATAGAAATGAATTGTAATTAATTACCTAATTTGTTGGAGCATTTGTAATATATATTTAATGACACTACAGTCTGGCACGGCCTTCCAGGCAGTGTTCTTGAGGAAATGATCTAAGCATCGCCTCAAGCTGATATTATCAAATAACTTACCATGCTGTGTAAAAAAAAAAATCCAGATAAAACAAGCAGCTAATGTTTCAGCTCACAGAGCCTCAGGAAAGTCTGTTTTCACCCTAGCATTTCTCTCTAGCAGCTTCACCGCTTCTGCCTTTATATCTGGAACGTGCAATAAATAAATATTCAGAACTGGCCTGATTGTAGGTAGCACCAATCAAACAATAGCCCATTACTATATATCACACTCCAATTACTAAACATCTTGCCATGTGCCTAATAGTCTGATATAAACAGTCCATTAGGCTTTCTAATGGTGGTGTTAAATAAAGGGTGAACGAATAGTACTAGTACAGCTAGAAGCCCCTGGGCAGCTTTGCATCTTCCCATGCCACTCCCTTTAATGAGATTATGCTATTGCTTTGGTCGATAGAAACTGTCATTTGAAGGTTTCCAGTTCTCCTGCCCTTTTGTGTTGAACTGACAAGGCAGATGTTTCTAAATATTTACCCTTTTGTCTATTTCTTCAACAGAGTGAAGTTCTTGCCCTTTATTCCCACTTACGTCATTGCGTCGTTTTGCCAGATGGAACAATGCATCTCTCCTAATCAAGTAGGGAATCTCTGGTACAGACCCTTCCTGGAATCTAATGCAACCCATGAATCTCTCAGCATCTTTGAGAGACAGCATTAGTCATATAAATGACCCCTGCGTCAGTGTTCTGGCAAGGCATTGTAAGAGTTTATTCAATTATGGTACAATATTTTTTCCAATTAGAGGAATGTCCATTATTTTTATTTTGATTAAAAATAGTAGAACCTTTCAAACTCAGAATAACTACAACAAAAAGCTGCTTCAGACTTAGAAATGTAAATTCAAAAGACAATATATCAGAAAAGTAAAATAATTGAAGAAGTATTAGATTAGAATAAAAATGTTTACAGAACTGTAAAACTAGGTTTCCTTTAGAAAGACTATAGCATAGTTGGTGTGTGTTATACAGAGGATTGGCAATGAAACCCAGAGAATAACATTCACTAATATTCTCCATCACAGACTAAAACTGGGTTAACTGCTGAGCTATCGTATAAACAAATAAACTGAAGAAAATGACAAAACTGACTTAAATGTCTAAGTCTCACAGACTGATTATTGTTTAGTTTAAGCTATAATGAACAGTAAACTATGGACATGCTGTTTACATTTGGAGATGTTAGTATGCCAGAAGACAGCAATTAAGCAGCTTTTTAGTTTAGATCTATCTGACAAAACCTGTTAAATTGTAAAAATTCAGCTTTGATCTCATACACTAACCAAGTCCAGAATGATGGTGTATTTCATATATAAAACACAATAAAATGCTACATGCAACATTCTGGCACTTACAATTTGTTTCAGCAGTCTTTCTTTCTTTTAAATTCTGCTAATTTAGTGATTACAAAAACAATCAACAAGCCTTCTGTCCATAGGTCTTCTGTGAAGCTAATGGATTTACCAGGAACCACGACAAAAACCAGCATAGCAGCACTGGACAGATGCTGTACTGCATCAAAAGGACCTCTTCTCAAGACTAGAAAATAAGCTGGCATCTTGCTTGCTATAATTTTGGGATATAACACCTTGGGTGTCATCTAGGGATGACTGTGACTATGGGTTGCAATGTATTTTACTGCACAGACAAATTTTCCAAATAATTTCCCAGTTGTCACTGCACCTGCTTTGCAATACTATCAACCAAAGATTACATGATAACTTCTGTTCTGTATTGTTTTGTTCAGTTTGGTAGGGATTTCTCCAATGGCTCAAGCAAAATGTAATCAGTGATACAAAGAGGCTCTATCACCCCTTTTTGACACAGCCTCAAATCTAAAACCATTTTTTAAAAAGTGGGTGGTGGTCCAGAACTTCCTGGTGAGGAAATCAAGGGATGTCTTGGATGCTCTCATGAGCCACAGTTAAGCAAATGGGAGCAGAGACTGTACTTTCCTCCAGTATATCAGCTGTTTGCTCTCAGTCTATAGGAGCTTTCTTTGTTCTTCTAAGAAGGAAGCAGTTAAAAATTTGAAAATGACAAAGTGCAAAGTGTGCACAGAAGTCACAGAATCAGAAGAAAATTCTCTTCCTTAAATAAGTTGAGGCCTGAAGGCATTTGGTGGTAAGCAAAAAACCGAAAACTGTTGGAAATGAGACTGCACACACAGACGGAAGCCACATCCAGGGATGGCAATTTCTGATGGAATTGACAGGTATTAAAGCAACCTACATATTAAGTTTCACATATTCATGTTATGTATGGTTTCGACTGACCTCATTTTAGATACCTAAACTGTGGATTTCTACCTCTGACCTCATTGTCGGAGGTTCTTCTTGTAATTGACACTATGAAAGAGGTATATAGGTAGTTTTAGGGCATGTTTCATCTTAGCTGCTCTAGCCTTAGATGAATCGCGTTTTACAAATGCATATTTCATTTCACTCATTAAAAATTAATTTTAGGCCACCAGTTCAGTCACAAAGCCAGATCCACATTATAGTCAGCCACATCATATCAAATGTGAAGCTGGAAATGCCAATGTCCTCAACCACAAATATCTTGGAACAAAGAATCTGAAAAGCTTCTAGTTCATGGGGAAAAAAAGGAAAGCAGAAGAACTTCCAACAGCTAAAAATCATCAGCCACTTAGTATGCTATAAGGAAGCCAAGAAATATTGAATTTGGAGTTGTTGTTACTATGACTTCATGCAACATCAAGTAATGATTAAAGCAGGGTATGAGGGAGCTGTTTTCATTCTGATGAAAAAGAGATGGTAAATCACAAATCATTGACTGGTCTACTTGAACAACCTTCACCACTTCAGACATTGTAAGAAAGCCAAATGGTGATGTGAGGCTATATACTGATGTTAAGAAATAGTCCATAAATAATCTCTCTCATGTTTGCAGCGCAATAGTTAAAAACTGGAAGAAAAACTGTAGCAGTTTAAGCTTTTCATACATTATCATTTGCAAAACACCTAAGCATGAAATGAAATGCCTCCTGGTTGTCTCAGTTCCTCCAGAGCCTTTTAAATCCATAAAAGTGTTGAATTCCTTTCAGACTTAATAAGCAGCCCTCATTTAAGACATGAGAAATAAAGACATGGAGTCAGGTAACTGTCTTTAATTCCACAGGACAAATAAATATTTGGTAAGAGGGCAAACAGTAGCTGCATAACCAAACAGGACTGGAAAGAACAGTCTGGGTCACCACATCCAGTCTTATTCTAAAATCTCCTGAATTTACAAATCTCCATCTAAAGAAAATTTCTTTTTTATCCTAACCCCTTACTGAAAGCCTATTGCAGAACCATCATCAAACCTTTAAACCAAAGATTAGAATTTTTTTTATCTTGGTCATAATTACCACAGGAATTTCCGCAGTTTGTGTACAGGCTAGACTAATTGAGGAGAATGAAATAAAGGAAAATTACCTTTTTTACAATGTCTGACCACCTTGCTTTCCATATCAGTTCATATGCCATAGCGAACCTTCTGCTCAGTGCAGCTTCCTCTTCAGAATGTTTTCTTGAACGCCATTATTTCTTTGGCTGAAAGAGAATACTTATGTGCTGCTTTTGGCTGGGGTAGAGTTAATTTTCTCCACAGTAGTTATTATGGGGCTACATTTTGGATTTGTGTAGGAAGCAGTGGGATTTGTGCTTGATAACACAGGATAACACACAGCTATAACTGAGCAGTGCTTACACAGGGTCAAGGCCTTTTCTTCTCCCCATCTTCACACCAAAGGAATATGTGATAAACATAATATGAATCATTTTTACTGCTTTATTTATTACAACTATGATATATAACTTATCAGAAATGACAACTGATTGGCCATAAATATATCTTGCAATCTTCCTTAACAGTGTACCATTCGCTTTAGAATAGCTGGAGTGATACCATGCAAAATCTCCTTCACTGCCAGAATTCTGTCAAGAGTTAACTTTATCTTCTCTGAATGCTCAGTGCCCTATAAATATCTACAGTCTCATTATATTCCCATAAATGTTTATTTTTCATTATTTGCTGTAGTTCCACTGAAAATTCTGTGGTTAACCACTAGGGAAAAGAAATGACAGTGTAAGAGTTGGATGTGCAATAAGGCTTTATGGAGACAGATTAACAGCCAGCAGACAGATGAGGAATTAGGTCTTGAAATGAAAAAGTTGAGAGTTTGAGGTGTGAGGGTATAAAGGCTTAATGTTGCCCAGGAGATGGAAAACCACATTAAAAAAGATTTGTCTGCAGTACCTCACTGAAGAAATTTGTTAGCATAACAGTGGAGGAAAATTGCAAATTGAGTGAGTAGTAAACACTGATGCTTGAACACAAAAGGCAAATGCACGATCAATATTTATTTGCAAACACGTATGGGCAGAAGCAATTGTTACCCTTCAGTGTTACGTTAAGTGTAAAAGGGGTCTTGCAATAATTGTGTTTTGCCATTGTTCTGGTCAAATTACATAAATTCTGGAAAGCAGCTGAACTTAAATATGTGTGACTGCAGTGAAGTCATTTACCAAACCTGGAGAAAAAGCCTTCAGGAGGATGTGTCTGTGCTGTAACCAAATCGCCACAAAGAAATTACAACCACAACCTAAGTTTAGACAAAACCTGACTAAATTAAAGAGGCATTCAAAAAACTAAACACATTTAAAAGCATGAGCTCTGCTCTGACATTTTAGCTTACTCTAGTGTGGACTTGGACTTTATTTTTTGTTTGAAAGCCCTATAGCAAGGCCTGCTTGGTCTATGTGAGTTCATAAAGAGAAGAACTTTGTCTCAGACACCCACAATGGTCAATATGAGAACTCCTTGAAGGTCTCTTTCACATAAAATGTACATGCCCAAAAAAGATAAAGTGGCTGCTGCTACTGGGCATTGCATCCCAGGTTTAATCTGTTGGCTATCTTAATTATTTCCTTCTGTATGACTTACTTCATAAAAAAAATTGCTAAAAGTCTTTACGTGGTGAAAGTCCAACTGTTACTTGTGGATATAAAAAGCCTCCAGAGAAAAATGTGGAAATAGAAAATACAAAAGCAATTATTTTAGCAACAGCAAAAGCAGATTTTACTTACTACTTTTTCCTCATCTAAATAATTCAGCAACTGGGAGATTTCATGTCAGCAATTTCATTATAGGAATGAAATTATTTCACAGCCCTCCTTTCCTTTCACAATTGACACAGGTTCACCTCCTCAGAGAGACTCTTGAATTCTTAAATGTCAATAGCAGTGCTAGTAACCATCAGCCTTTTCATTTTCTTGCCTAAATTTCCCTAGCACGTGGAAGAATGGATCCTTTAGCATCTGGTTTACTGCATTTCTAAAGAGAATGGAAAGCAAGCTACACTGTAACTAACTGGGCATAATGAGCTTTTACTGGGATTTAGAAGCTGTTAATAACCACGGTCTGTCTCCATAACTTCAAAACAATACCTGGCCTCTTATAGTTTTTCCTCACTTGGTATCTGTCTCGTTCATACTTTATGGTGGCTGGCAGTGCATTTATTTTACTAGAAGTTAATGGAAAGAAAGAAAGAAATGGAAGATGTCTTTCTAGGAAAAACTGCCACCACTCTACAGGCAAGAGAAATACTGTCCTTTAATAAATATGAGCAAGAACTTTGAGTGAATGTTTTAATCTTTGCACAAAATATTGAAAACTGTCTTCCTGTAGCATGGAGGAAATATTAAACCAGCAGGGCAGCTAATGCATTTCCTGGGACTAATATAAAAAAATAATGAGATAAAATCAGATAAATTATGTTAAAGACAGGATATGAAAATGCAGGCATAACAGTACACCTGCAATAGCTAACAACAGGGAAGCAAAAGTAAATGGTGTTCTGTAGCACAGCAGGAGCATGTTGAGGGCACGTCTTCACATCTTCAGTCTTAATCTTTTCTAATCTGACTTTTCAAAGTATATATCTTTTCCCTGAAAAGTCCATGTTGTATTATGGGACAGCTATATTTCCTCTAAGTGCTGCAGGAGCTTTCCTACCTGTTCTCTCTGTATTTCTATATAGCAGAGGCATGTGCTCCCTTCCCTTCTCAGTCCAGCCATGCACAGCAGTGGGTTTCAGGAGCATAGACATTTCCTCTGTTCCTCTCCTGACTGGTGGTAGGACACGCTAGATAATCTACATGCAAGCACAAAAAAAGGTTAGGATTGAGAACTATTTTCCCCTTCCAATCATCCTGCATTGAGTACCCCACCCTGATTTAGTAAGTATACTATGCCAACACCTAAGGAGACCTGTTTTTAGCAGTCTGGGAACACAAGGGACATAGACAAATTGACTGTTTAAATCCTGCCTAGCTCCTCTCTGAAATAACCTCATGCAGATGCTGCCCAATTTCAAAATGCTGCAGCCCATTCTCAGCACACTCCCCAGGCCTCCAGATCTCCCTGAGGGATAACAGGGACCTGAGTCCCCACAGCCCCCTCACAGCTCCAACAGAGCTGGTTTTTCAAACCCCTTGGTTTTATAGTCTTTGAGAGATGTAACTACATTTTTAAGCTGCTGAATCTTTCTTTGCAATTTTTTAATCTGTTCTGGTACAAGAACTTCCTGTAACTGTGGGGGGAAACCTGTTCAGATTGCTACTAAGGGAATCTATCATTAAAACAGGCAAATTTCTAAGAGAAAAAAATCCTCTTTAGTAAATAACATCAGTGCCTCTATAGATATCTTGGAAATTCAGTATTTTCCTGTACCAGTAATTTACCGGTGATTATGATGCTTGAATGTGACTCAGTGATTTAAGTATGATCAGCATTATTCCTTTTCTATTGTCTCATTTTCTCACTGGTAATTAATGTCTTAAATGATGCATTCACTGGAATATAGAAAACAATTCTGCCTGACCATTTCAGCCTTTTTAGCTTTTTCAGATCCTTTCCCAGAACTCACTTCTGACAAGCTTACTTTTAATAGTATTTCGTCCCTTTCTTGCTGCCTTGCACAAATGCACATTTATCCATGCACATATACACATATTTTTTTCCCCAGGATGTAAGAAAAGGGAGTGTAAACGGTAGCACAAGACCAGTTTTCATGAAGAAAATCACCTTCTCTAAGCAGAGTTCTAATCCTCTGTCAAGCAAAAGTAAAAAGTTCCAGGTATCATGACTAATAATTATTAATAATGGGGTGACTCTCCCTCTTACTGGCATTGCACACAGCACAGTATCTTCCAGGAGACCAAGTCCAACACCAGGAAAACTGTCCATTGTCATATTTGTTTGCTTGAACGTATGCTTTCAGAAAGTGAGAAACTTCTGTCAACAAATTACAGTCAGAAAAAACACTGCTTCATGTCAAAACACACTTAGAGGAGGAAGTCAGTGATGCCTAGTATTGGTTTCTTGAAAGTGTTTTGCCCTTCATGAATTTCAAAAGCCTGAGCATTCATGGAACAAGATAAAATAGATTTATTTTTTGTCTCTTAATATACAAAATTTATTGTTTTCCACATAATGCAGATCAGAGGAAAATTACGCAGTTGGTATTACATGGAAAGATGAAATTGCTTCTTTAATACCTCTTAGCAATTTCTGCAGTCTTTGGAATTCTTCTGATATCTTGTTCTCTGAAAGATATATGGGTCACTTCAGAAAGAGAAAATCCAAGCTCTAAGAGCTACACATACTAATTAGATTTTTCAATAAATAATTTAGCAAGCCTGTTTCAGTTGAGAGGTTTCATTAAATACTTGAAAATATTTTAAAATTTTGCATCTTTTTACATCTGACAAAGGTTTGGCTCCCCAGAGATGTCTCTAGGTTTTTAAATACAATTGCACTGTTATTCCAATAAACCATTTCCAGCTATTCTGCATACATTTGCTTTGTCATATTGATTATTTTAATTTTTTTTTTTTTTTTTAGAGTTCATTGGTATTCACCCTTTAAAGAGGGAAACCTTAACCTGAGGCTTACAAAGGTCTGTTTTGCCTCTGGAAATTTTTCTGCCAAAGGATTAATGAAAGTTACATACGAAATAATTTAAGAAGAATACAATATTCTACTATTCCACCCTCCTTCACAAATTTGATTTCCTCTCTTAATTTGAAATCACTTTTGCTTCACAATTAAGCAGATTATGTGTTCAATATTTTTCTTTCTTATCACAAACAAGGCTTCAGTCTGTGAAATCTGCATGCGTGTATAAGAATGTTCCTGTTTTGTGGGTGGTATTTAACGTCATTAGAGTGTCTTATTAATGGCTCCAGTGTACTTCTCTGAATAATTAAATTCTGCTAATGGCTGTAGTATTTTCATGAGCAACATTATCCTTTTTTTATTATTATTACTGCCAATGAAGGGTAGGAAGATGCCAACCACTAAAATGCAGGTCTTGTGGAACCCAAGGACATATATTTAGCATAAATCAATCCCACCAGAATGGACTACAGAACATGGCAAAGAGTTTTTCTGGAAGACTTTCAAAACACCATCAATAAAGTGATGCTACAATTGATTACTCCTCAGCACACATTCAAAGATAAATGATCTGTGGTTCCATTTAAAAGTTAATGCTGAAAAGTCTTCAAATGCTAATACCATTGAGCAATACATAAACACTATAAAAAGAACCAAGCAGATATTGGAGGCAATAATTACAGGCATGCAGATATACCACAAAAATACACACAAAGACCTTTTTCAATACACAAATATGTTCGTTTCACAGGTATTTACACGGTAAAAAAAAATTACTATACAAAGAGATAAAACAAGGAAACTTTGAAGCTAATTCACAAGTTAGAACTCTTTCAGCAAGATAAAATTTGTTGCTGAATTTTATCAGTTACTGTTTAAACTCCTAAATTTCTCTCTAAATAAATACCGAAGGCCTAAATCACGCCATTAAAGCAATAGCATGCAGTAGGGTTGTTTGCTCAGAGTTCGCTTGTCTCAGAGGCAGCTTCTGGCAGTCACTCAGCAGTGCATTCCACAATAAAAATGGGAAATACATAGACTTGTGCTCTCCACGAATCTTGACAGTTCTGTAGATGTGCACAGATGTCAGAAAAACAAATAGTATGCAACAGACAAACAAATAAATAGACTGTCCAAACCTCTTTTGGCCTTTGCGGTGTGGAAAGATGCTTTGTTCATGATGTTATGTGACTACTGCCAGCCCAGTCATACCCACACAACACAGCCAGGATCATTTAGGAGCCAAAACCAACTTGTCCTGATGGAGCCATTTCTGGGAAATCAATAACATGTGCAATGCATTTAGACTGGCAGACAGAGAAAGATTTCTATGCCTTGTAGAAAGGAGGTACTAAACATTTTCCACACAGAAATATTGGATGGTAACAAACAATGATTTTAATATAAATATCTATGAAATATTTATGGGAAGGAGCATTGTGGAAAGGCATATAATATTGTCACCTCAAATAACCAGCAACTGAACATCATAACCCATTTTGCTCCTTCCAATCTGTCACCCAAGTTGTGTTTATTTGCAAACTGGCTTTGGTCCATATTTACCAGGACAATCTAGTTGCAAGGGAAATGTATCTATTCAGAATAGATCTGGAGTATAACTTTTTTTCCCCCAAAGGATTATATATTAATCTGAAGATCTATGAAAAGCTGCTTTTTATTTTTGACATTCTTATTAAAAGATTGTCTCATTAAAAATGCTGGCTCATTCTGGTGTGTTTAGTTTGGATTACTAAATAACATGCAAAAACTAAATAACTTGCAAATATGTCTGGCAATTTATTTTTTTCTGTAGAAACAGAAATTATTTAACTTGTGTACAATTTTCCTGCTTCACTGCAGAAATTCCTCCATTGTCAAGGATACCCATTATCAAGAGCTAAATTCATTTGTTATGCTCACAATGGTTACAATCACCTGCATAACTGTCAGCCAGACTTGGTGGCTAATTGTTTTTCTGAAGTGCATTATCTGTGTTCTGCTAATACAAATAATGAAAGCTTTAATGTGCATTCTGCTTCTAGAGCAGAATGGTGATGTGTGTGTGATTTTTAAAAATAGATTAATTTACTGAACCTAATGCCTTTTTTGCAAGAAGATGAGCATGTCAATCTTTATAATAGAGAGAAAAGAGAAGAACACTGCCATTTCATTTTTGACCATGACAAAAGTGCATTGGATATTTTCTCTTTTAAAAAAAGCTCCTTTTTTTCCCTCTCTAACAAGAAAGCTGAATAATATAGACCTGTATTTTCCTGCTATGTTGAACCAAGAGTGATGACAGGATCTGAGTGTGTCTTGAGCAGCAAAAACAAATAAGCTTTTTCAGTTGAAAGACTTTAGATTGACTTTAGTTGGAATATTCAGAATCAAAAGATTGCAATTTTAGAACATACCCAGCTTGAAAACACAGGGATTAATATCTTGTGGCCAGGTAAGATTTGATAGTGATTTATCATTTTAGACCAGTAGAAAATCAAATTCCTCCATTGAAAAATTAAGGTTAGACATATATCAACAAAAAAGCATCCACCTCTACAATACTTTGATCAACCTCTTTAATTTCTTGTTCCAAAGATAAACACAAGGAAAGATAAAAGCGTTGACCCTCATTCAGATCCATGTTGTACCTTGGGATAATCATCCTCCAGAGATAAGAATCATTGCCTCAATGCTTACTGTGCTGAGACACTGCCCACAGGTATTCAGACACCCTATATCACCTTTAAGAATATGGCAACCACTAGCAAATGAAATCTCTTAACAACGCTAAATTGCATATTGATATTGTAATCACAGGATTACTCTTGTATATTAAATAAATACTTTTCACTTTGTAGAATACTACTTATCAATTAATTTCTTACATCTCTAACTCAGATTACTGAAGTACATCAATTATTCACAGCTATCATCAATATCTCGCTGACTGAGAAGAAATCTCTAGCGATAACATGAATAAAGCAAAAATGTTGAATGTGATCATAGAATAATTTATTTTGTACCTTTCATTATTGCAAGAACCCTTTGATGCATATTATAACAAATACCTTCTTCTAGCTGTAAAACTTTATAGTGTTGTGAAAAAATAAGGTGGAGGATTAATTTTTAACTAATAACTCAGATTTAAGTCATCTCACCAGCACATGCACTTACTATGCCTCCAAAATGTCCTTTGTATGTCTGCTTAAACAAAGCCCTCCTAATAATTCAACCTGATTACCTTTGTCCCACCACCCCCAGGGGGTTCACTGAATGATCTGACATGCACAGAACATTATCTACCATTAAGGGTGATGAATACTTATAAATCCTCACTTCTGTGGAAATCAGGACCTTTGTGGAGAAGGCCTGGATTTGGTGAGGTGACCTACTCTGTGCTCAGTGCTGATCTTGTTGAGCCATGAGCAGACAATGAGAGACCACCACAAAAAGCCCAAGGAAATCCAGAGGAAGACAATAGAGAAGGCCATGCTTAACATTTCCCAAACTAAATTGGGATGTCATTTGAAAGATTAAAATGACTGTGTTTGTTTGCTTTTGGGCAGTAAAACAGAGAAGTCTTCAAACAGAAAAAAAAAAAAGTTTTGGGGGTTTTTTATGCAGTAAGGAAAGAAAACGAATATGTATGATAGAAGGGCAAACATTTTATAAATCTTGAGGAAAAGTTACATAAAAGGTTTCTCCACTTTGAGTGTGTGTTCATGTGTGTCCCAGAGTGTGTGTGCACACTTATAAAGACACGGAGAGATGAAACTGCACAAGCTGTGTATTTTTGTAACAAGCATTTCCTTCTTTCTCAATGTGTACAATATTATTTGTGGATTACACTCAAAAGTTCAATTTCTAGTCAGGTAGGAGCCCAGCTTATGTCAATGCGAGTGTTATTCATTTCAAGGATGAAAAAAAAAAAATAATTAGGCCCTCAGGTAATAAAATACCTTACCACAGGGACATCTTATTATAAAGACCCTATAATAGTCTCCTCCAAAACTTTCTTAAGCAACAGACAGAACCTCAGCTGTAAGCAAAGGTCCTGCCAGGTGAATGGTTCCGTGTACAAACCCTTTTTGGGGCAAGTGTTTCTGACCTCAGAGGAAACACAGGAAACTGCCTCAGCTTTCAATTAAGTTCTGGTCTTAAAAACTTTATTACAAAATTCTGTGGGCAAAAGGACTGGCATCCTGTCTGGTCTTGCATTTTTGGCAATGAAGCTCTCCATTCTCATACCACAGATAACCTGAAATTGTAAATACTTGTCATAGGAGGGTTATTCTTCCATCATCAGTTTTCAAAGCTGTCAGTGAAGCACCTTCCAGGAAAACCCATGGGCTCAATTTCTGTTTGACTGTGGTTAGATTTCTCTGCCAGCCCCCTCCAAGGAAGGCAGAACACATCTCTGCACAAAGGAGGCAAAACATGCAATAATTCCCTTCTCATGTGTGAATGAAATCCAAGGGAGCACTTCCTGGATAGCTGGAGATCTCAGAGGAGTTTTTCCCATTGCTGGTGTTTTACCTTAAAAAGCGCAATTAGATACCTGCCATCCTAACAGATGTGAATCTAAACCATCTGTTTCAGGCTCACAGAATCCTTGCAATTCCTACCAGAGTTTTCAAAACTGTCTTGAAATTCATGTTAGTATAAACTTGCTGGTGATTTTTTAGGATGTGTATGAGCCATTTGATGCATAGTAGCATTATTAATTGTCCTGCAGTTAAGGAATTCTTCCTGTATAGAAGAGCTGTTGCCTACCTTTCTCTGATGTCTATTTCTGCTTAGATTTATGGTGCCTGCTCACCATCCTTTATTAAATGCTTCCATTAACTTTTCTGTCACACTTTTTCACAGCTTACAGCTCTATAAAATTGAGTTACTATCTATGCAAATTCATACCATTTGCATTTGTAGAAGTCCTGGTCCAAACAAATGTGTTATCTCTCTACAAATTTGGTGTATGCAGAAGCAAACCTTTGCCTAGTTTTTCAAGACGCATTGACTTTTCATATTTCACCAAATCTGATGAAAATAAGTCTGTGTCCCATCTTGTGATGATATGGGGGCAAGGTACAAAGTTAGAGTCAGATCTGAGCAGTATGTAGTGGTGACAGTAATTCTTTGAGACATTATTTTCTTAGTCAAGAACTTCCAAATTTGTTTCTATTTTCTGTCTGTGGACTAGATCTACAAAAATATTGCATTATAGTTACTTAAGGATGTATTTTGCTTAGTTACCCTTACTACAGATCCAAATTTCCAAGTTTCAGTAGTGCTGTGCCAGATGCCTGGAATACTACTGTACGCAAAGATTTAAGACTTTCCTTTGTCCTTAGTCTTTCCTACTGAACAGTTCAGGCAACTGGACACCAGCCCAGTACTCCTTGTGGATAACATTTCCAAGTCCCTTTTGTCCTGCAAACACAGCTTGGAGGCCACAGTAAAGGCTGTAGAAAGTTCCTCCAGGGCTCAATGAATCAATAAATGGGTAGTTCACAATCAAGGGAAATCAGTTAACTTCTTCCTTATGATCTCCATCAACCTTCTTGCACTGAAAAGGAATGAAATCAAAATTTACATCTGTATTGTCCATTGCCAAATTTATCTTAATGTCATCATGGAGAAAATATTTCAATTCCAACTTTCTTTTTTTAACCTTTTTTTTTTTAATTTCGGTGTTCCTGGTACTCAGATATATACACACAGTTCTACTATATTGCTCAAGTTACCGTTTCTCTTCCCTGATCTGTTAAAAGCGGGTTTTTTTGGAAATCATGTCCTTCAATTCTTTGTATTGTAACAAGCCAAAACAAGCCACAAACAAACAAACAAACAAACAAAAAACAAAAACAAAACAAAACAAAACAAAACAAAACAAACAAACAAAAAAAAAAACACCCAAACCACATTTGAAAAAACTAGCAAATCTGTGGTACACCTTAAGAATGATCCAGGTCACTGTGTGAATTAATGCAATACTTCAAAATTTTATGTTACTATATTTAATCTCCTTCAATAGTCTTCAGAAAGAAGAGAACTTTGCCCAGTACAGCAAATAAAATATATGAATTCTCAATCTACCATATAGTCACAAAAGAATCATGGAGAGTTGGTTTTTAGTGTTACTCTTTTATGCATAAATATGATCAGAGAATCAAAGAGCTTAACGCAACCATGTTGCTTCATGCCAGTCAGTGAAATATCACTGAGGGCTTGTAGTACAGAGATATGGGACTGTTTTGCTACCATGGAAAAAAATGTAGAAAATTTACAAGAAAAAATTAAAAATAAGAAAAAACCCCATAGTATTTTGAGACAGAAACTTTGCAGTTATGAAGACAAAAAATAATTATAAACTACAAACAGCTTATTTTCCAGAGAAAATTGCTGTAGAAATCCTTAACTTGTCAAAAAATCCTTGCAAAGGGAAGAAAGATCTATTTCTATTCTTAAATTCTTTCTTTCTGTGAGTGATATACATTTATACTATCTTTTGGAGATACAAAGAAATATAAAAGGGAAAGAATACTTAATATGATTAATAAAGACTTAAAATATACCCTTGCGGTCAATGCTCTCAGGATTCAGGGGTTCATTCAAGTTGGTAGAGTAGAATAGTGAGATCCATGCCTCATTTTATCATTCCTTATCTAAATCTAACTCTCATACCAAGGGTTTTGATATACTGATTTCTCAATTGATCATATCAAAGCTGTCCACACTCCCTGGATCTCACCGGTCTTTAGGTCTGTGTTGTTTCACCTGCATCTTTTTTGTATCTTTTCAAGCAATAGCTCTTTCTGCAACTATAAAGAATATTTTCTACACATTTTTATATTCTTCTGCTCAGTTTCAAGACTTATCAATACCTTGCAGAGTCTGACTATGAAACTACATTTGCTATGCATCAGAAAGCAACAGCCATGACTGCCGTTTTCTTATCAGAAGTGTTCTCAAGATCTTCTGAGTAGAGATGGAATAGAAATAAAGATGCAATTACTCTTGAAAATCACAAATCTTTTCTGGGCCTGGCTTACTCTTACAGTTGCTTCAGTTTTATGTTCCTAATTTCTATAGCATCAGAACATATAAAGGATACTTCTGAATGGGCTGATGTGCTGCCACTGTATGCTTTGAGACAAAACATATAAGACAAAAAACCAGACAGAAATCAAATGAAAGCCTGAAGGTGAGATTAGGTCTCCTGACAAAACCTCATGGACTTTATGGTAGAGGGGTTTGTCCTAAGTTTGAACTGATTAAAAGGAAATCATGAAGGGAGGGATACAGAGAGCATTGGAAAATGGCTTATGGATCTATCAGGTATTGGAGTGACCTAAAATTAATGTTCTCTTGTCTGGTACACTTCCTATCTGCTCAGGACGTGATCTCACTGTTCAATCTGTGGAGAACTGAATCTGCAGAACTTTAATGATCTAACTTTGCCACTAGGATAGCTTTGTTAACTGGAGACTAGTTATTCTGATAGTATCCTGGACCTTTGTTACTATGGATATGGGGTTTTTTTCCCCTAAAGGTCCCTCCTTTATTGATAGATTCTGGGACTTGTGTGTACACTTTCTCTCAATAGCCTTTTTTAAACAGACTCAAGTGCTAAATCTGTGGAATTAGTTTGGCTCTGAATACAAAAGATCTTTTACCTGCTTCTGACAAAACTACTCAAGATAAAAGTGAATTTATGGAAGTGAAAATTTTGTGGACAAGCACAGACTTGTGCTGAATCAGAAGATTAGATCCTTCAAATGGGAATGAGAACGCTCTGTATCAGCCCTTGTGCAGGGAACTTCAGGGTCAGAACCCTGCAGCTGCCTGAACTTGTATATCTGAGTGGAGACTTGGATCTGCTGGCATTCCACATGTGGCTTTCACTCTGCTCCAGCTGCTGCAGGCTGTGTGAAGGCTGGGAGGAGCAGTGGGTTGCACTGCACCAACAAGGGTTCCTGTCTGAAATGTTTGAAACAAGGTAAGAAGCACAGTCACTCATCTGTGGTTAGTTTTTAAAATTATTATGAAATAATAACTCATTTATTTTAAGTTGGGATTAAAGGTTCCTTTTAATAACACAGAAAACCAGAAATTATTCAGAACATTGGTGGCCAAACTGTGTTCAAAGCAGCAAAATTCAGTCTTCCCTAACCAGAGGAAAAAACTGAATTAAAAACAGATTCCAGGAACCTTCTCTAAAGTTAGATCCCAAAAGGAGGAAAAGAAATATTGATGTAATACTAGACTCTAAGCAAAAACATATTTTAACTATAAATCTCTTAATTATCACCTGTCATTCACAAATTTCTGAAACAGTCATAGATATTAGTGGTTTCATTTGAGCTCCTTTCCCTTGAAGTGTACTTTATAAAATATTTTTATTCTATTCCCTGTTGAGCAGGCCCATCTTGTTTCTGACTTGAATGTTCTTGAGCACTCCAGGGTAAGCTTCTCTCTTTCCCAAACTTATTTCTTTCCCTAGGTCTCAAATAAGTTCTGAAGTTCAGATTTCTAGCAGTGTAGGACTAATTAAAATTCCACTTAATCAGTGTATTGTAATTTTTTGCAGGCCTGATCCTAGTAAGCATTGGTTTTAGTGCAATCATACCCTTTGCTCCCGTTACCCAGTTGCTAAAGATTTTCTCTTTTCTTTTTCTTTTCTTTTCTTTCTTTCTTTTCTTTTCTTTCTTTCTTTTCTTTTCTTTCTTTCTTTTCTTTTCTTTCTTTCTTTTCTTTTCTTTCTTTCTTTTCTTTTCTTTCTTTCTTTTCTTTTCTTTCTTTCTTTTCTTTTCTTTCTTTCTTTTCTTTTCTTTCTTTCTTTTCTTTTCTTTCTTTCTTTTCTTTTCTTTCTTTCTTTTCTTTTCTTTCTTTCTTTTCTTTTCTTTCTTTCTTTTCTTTTCTTTCTTTCTTTTCTTTTCTTTCTTTCTTTTCTTTTCTTTCTTTCTTTTCTTTTCTTTCTTTCTTTTCTTTTCTTTCTTTCTTTTCTTTTCTTTCTTTCTTTTCTTTTCTTTCTTTCTTTTCTTTTCTTTCTTTCTTTTCTTTTCTTTCTTTCTTTTCTTTTCTTTCTTTCTTTTCTTTTCTTTCTTTCTTTTCTTTTCTTTCTTTCTTTTCTTTTCTTTCTTTCTTTTCTTTTCTTTCTTTCTTTTCTTTTCTTTCTTTCTTTTCTTTTCTTTCTTTCTTTTCTTTTCTTTCTTTTCTTTTCTTTTCCTTTTCTTTTTTTTTCCTTTCCTTTCCTTCCTGTAAAGGCTGTATTTTTATGTAACCCAAGCCTATTGACCACATTCTTCATATCGGTTTTTGTTTGCACTAAGGATCCCTGAACTGTTTTGGATTAAGCACCAGCTCCTTCCCTCTCTTTGTCTTGTTTATGAGAGAGATCTTCCCAGGCATGTTGATGATTCAGTTATGCCTAGATACAGATCTCTTGTTTTGTGTCCAAATCTAGCAAATATCATACAGATCTACCCAATAGCTGTATTTAAAAACAAGCTTTATCCTCTGTGGGACATCTCATTCCAAACCAAGAATAAAGCAAGTATTTAGGGAATGTGGAGAAAAGTAAGAGAAAGAATCGAGAGAAAAGAAAGATGTGAAACAGAGGAAATCCAGTAAACAAGTTTTTCTCAGCCAGTTTTGTTTGAATTGTCTTTGTTTTTTTCTCAGACCAAAGCACAAACATTCACTCCTCTGGGTTTTACTCACTAGCAAATGATCTGGACTGCATCTTTCACAGAGATATTCACAAAGTCACTCCTCCAGAGGACATGTTTTAAGGAATAAGTCATTACCTCTATTTTCTTCTAGCAGTGTTCTGAAAACAAGTAGTTTTTTTCCAGATGCCCTTTACAAGTAGTAACCAATTGAAAGTGAAAAATGGTATTTACTAAATAGATGCTCTTCACACTGATCCTCTTAATTTTTGTCACATTTGGCTTTAAATATTAAGTGTTGATTCAAACAGGACTGAATTAATGCAACAGGTATCTAACAGCTACATTAACATTCTGCAGCCGCTAGATAAGTAAAAGCCTTTAATGTTAGAATTGTGATTACTGTACCAGAATAAAATCACGTTCTTGTCTGCTAAAGCAGAAACTTCCACCCAAAACAAAAAGCCTTCCAAAATTAGCTCAACATCTCAGACAGGTAATTACAACACGTATGCAGTGACACAACTATGGCAAGCTAGCAAACAAAAAAATGTTCCTCTGTTTTTCATAACAAAGATTCTGAAGAAAACCACATAGAAAAAGTCTCCTCAAACTTATTTAGTATGCATGGTACACCTTTCAGAGATTCATCACCTTTAGATGACTCACCTTTAGAACATCTAGCACCATTCTTTGCAGATGATTTCATAACCTGATGTGACACTCCTTGAAGCTATTCCTTGAAGTTCTTCATAGAAAGGAATAAACACTCAGGAATCTTCAAGTGCTATAAACATACTGGATTAGAGGAAATATCTTGTTCATCTCCATAGTGATAAAAACACATTGCTTTCGCTTTCCACCTTGAAAGAGTCCAGTACCAAAGACAAAAACATCTTGTTCTTTTCCATCTCATCTTCAGTCTATCTTCCTCAAAATTGAAAAATTTCTCTTCCCCTCTTTTTGCCTCATTCCATTTGCAGCTGGGCAGACATAATTTCAAGTCTAAAGCACAGAGCACTCTCCAGAAAGATGGGAGATGTGATCTGAATCCACTCAGGGTGAGGGACAGGGAAATGTAGGGAAGAGAGAGAACAGCAGAACCATGACAACAGTCTTTAAAGGAAACTTATGAGGTACTACCTTTGAAAGAGGGTACTGGACCTAGGACCTGCACTAGAAAGAGCCTGCAAAAGTCTCAAACCACAGAGACGGCAAAATATTTGCTACAAGCCAAGCAGAGGAATTGCCTGCCTTTTCACAAGTCTACCCTAGATGGCTCCCAGCCAAACAGGCTATTTCCCTGGATCACAGGGAGCACAGATCTATTGGCTTTATATCTAGAATGGACGTTGAAAAGAACCTACAAACACTGCATGCTGTGGTGATCATATAATGATGTCAAACATCTCCTAAATTTCCATTCAGACACTGATTTACAAGGTTTTGGATACTCCAGCTCCGTCTCATTTGCTCCCCTGGAGACATAACACCCACGTGCCTGCAGCAATTCTTTTGTGAGTCAAAAGATGCTAAAGAAGGGTAACTTTACTACATTCATGGTAGTGTGAAACCTACTAAATTCCTCTAGATCCACAAAGCAAACATTTTTTCCCACCTAGTTTTCCCTCATATCCTAATCCATTGGTATTTTCAAAATATAGTACTAGAGGAAATACTGGCTTATCAAGTGCCTCTTTAGAGTGCACTCATGGGATGCAGAAATACTGGTTTCCTCTCCTGTTCTGTGCCTATTTCTGACATTTGGCTTCGTACCTGGAGAACAATTTTCACTTTAAACTGAGCCAAAAACAAAGCAAGAATCAGTGGCGCAGAGGTGGGACTTTACTGTGATGTTATTGATTCCCATTATATTGTCAGTATATTATATATGAAAAGTCTGGTCACTCTGTGAAGCAAAAGTGAGAGCTAACCATGCAACTGAGAGCTAGCTATGACCCTGCCTTCCAGTCTTTCTCCTATTTCTGGTTTAAAACATGTAAATACCTCACAGAGGGACCTTGGATTAATAGGAGGTATCATCAACTGAAATCTGAGAAATGACCAACTGTTTCTTACTAACACTGTAGTAATCTGGACACTACTTTATCCATTTGTCCTCGGCAGAACAACTGACCCTGAATCCAGGCATAGCAGTAAAAATTTATCCTATGGTAAGAATTAAAGAATTAAATTGTTTTAATTCCAATTTACTTTCTAAAAAAGCAATTGAAAAAATATTTTTTTTCTATTTGAATGTACATTTTCAGTTCACTCTATGGAAAAAAATTCCATTGTCCATGGGGCATTTCTCATACCATCAGAAACCACCATTTAATGGATAGAAAACACCTTGGTGTTGGCACTGATGCAAGAATTACTCTAATCTCAGTAATGTTTGCTCTGATAATTATGTTTGCTACATCATTCTTCCTATTATCTCTCCACTCCTTCTCACACTGTGGAGAACAGAGACAATTTTTCCAATCAAATCCACATTAGTATGTGTATTTCAGAAATTCGTATTGGGACTACTTGCAAAAATCTTGCTGTAAAATCACAAATCTTGTGGTACGCTCAAGAATAAATGGAGGCATTATTCCCAAAGCAAAAGGCAACATTCCTGACTCAGGACTGGTTTTCCACAACACCAAGTGGAAAGTCGCTGTTTCTCTTAAAAATCACCCCTGGAGGAGAGGATTGTCTTTGTTCATCTCTTTGCAACTCCAGTGCAGTTGTATGCGTATTAAAATAAATTATAGAAGAATCCTGAATACACTAAAGAAATATTTAAATAGGAACTAAATAAAACAGCTCCACTTGTAACTGGGATATGGTACACATTGATTATTTTGGGCTGCTGAATTTTCTTTTGGGATCACTTGGAGCCAAAACTTCAGTTCTAGAAGCCGTCTGTGGGCTATCTTTAGCTTAGGCTCAAAGGACAAAGTTGGCATAAAATTTGTTCTTGGCCCACTACCAAGGTGTTTTCAGGAAAGGGAGGATTAGGCAAATAATCCTTGTCAAATATTCACTGATGCTTAGCAACATGCTGCAGTCTTTGCAATGCTCCTGCATGTCTTCCAACATGACATAATTCTCATATTCTCAACAGAGACCTGTACAATCCTATCCCAGGATGGGCTGATTAATTTTGCTGAATTGACTCTATAGCTCATGGAGGGCAAATAATTATAAGAAAATTTTTAAAATTATTTTCAGGAGAGCTGAATGCAGATGGAACCTTTTGTCATCTAACATCTTTGTCATGTGGGCCTCTGTCTGGATATTGCAGTGGAGGCTGTCCCATTCTCCATGTTTGTCCTATAGGAGTGCACAGTGGGTGTTAACCTTATAGTCTTCTCACGGACATCTCCTTTTTATTAAGCATGTTCTATAAGAACCAAACCTTAGGGTTGATCTTGAACTAATAATTGTAAAGTAAAAAAAAAACCCTGAACTGCTTAATGCACTGGAACTGATGCAAAGCTTTTTTAACAATGTACAAATGTACTGTTTTTAACACAATTGAAGTGGTCATATTTTTTGGATATACTTCCACTTGAAACCAAAACCTGTATCTGACTGGATCATAATGTAGATTATTTGCTGTTGAAATCACTGCTCCATTGTGCAGTTTGCCAGAGATGGCTTTGTTTGAGAGCTAACATGCCTTGAGCTGCAGGATAACTCACACAGAGATGTCTACACTTTATATGGAGAGTCCTTATTGATCCTATCCCTAAAGTGGCAGTAGTCACCACAGGGTGAAATAAGTCATCTTAAGGTTTAATGATAAAATTTGAAGTTCTATCATCAAAGTAGTTTGCTTATCAAAACACAGTAGCCCAGCAAACATGATGAGAGTGCATTTCAGTTCCCTGAGCCTTTAATCATTAACCTGGTGATGCTGCTAGTCTTAGTTGTCTTTGCAAGAATAAGCCAGCCTCCACACGCTCCTTGGCTTCCTTCACACTCAATTTCTATCACTCTTCTCCCTCACAGAGATAGAAAATAAGATCTGCTAAGGTTGTATAATGGACAAAAATATTTGTTAAGAAATAATAGGAATTGTTAAGAACAGAATGACAAAATGAAAAGGCTGTAGAGGAAGAGATTACAAATAAAACAAAGCTAAACCTAATCAGACTAAACACATCCATGGAAATACACTCCCATAATAAAAAATTTTAAATGGAACCTTTTTAATTCTATTCTATTTCACATTGAGAATTCATTCCTTCAACCCTAACACATTTATAAAATGAAAAATTATCCAATCCTGTCGTAATGGTTATCCTTCATGCCAATCCTCCAGGATACCATAGTCTCTGAAATGAATGGTCATTAGACTTTCCCTCAGAAATCTCCATTTATCATAAGACTTATTCAAGCAATATGAATAATTTTAGAATACCAGCTATAGATCTGCTGCTGAAAAGAGGATTCATGTTCCAGAAAAGAAAACATGTATAAGAGACAGAATAGCATAATTTCTTTAAGATTTGGTCACAAGCTCAAAATTGCTCAAATGCAATAAAAAAATCTTTACAAAGTGAATATTTTTTGTGCAAAGATGTTCTGTAGTCTATTTATTTCTGTGTTTTTCTCACATTATCTAAGGAATAATTGTTTTTAGAAGGTCTGCAAATTGCTCTGTGTGTCTTATATCCTTGAGGACTAAAGCGCACTCAAAGTAAAACTGTCAGTCAGGGCCACACCTGGACATGCACAGGCATGTTTCCATAGGGATCCATAGAGATGTTTCTAGGTTTTAGGATCCAGGTTATATGATGGCACAGACCTCACTTGGGGCTTCTCAGAGGCAAAACCATCAATTGCTGTCTCAAGAACAAAACATTTTTCACCTTCAATACCAAAAGAGAAATTCTGCAGTACGGACATAACCAGGACCCTGGTGTGATCCCTGAGAAGTATCCAGAAATGTTTCATGAGAAGTTGTGGACAGAGCACTAACACAAGAGACTCAGAGAGCTATGGTGGGTCTGAGGAAACCCCAAGCAGATTTGATGTAGATAGGGGCTACAAAGGGAAGGAGATTTTTCTATGACTTTTCATCTGCTTCCTGCCTTCAGGAGCCAACCTGATTTCCTAAGGAATTCAGCAGCCACCTCAAGAGGATTTTGTCCTGGCTGGTGGCTGCAGTGCTGGGGAAGGTTTCCCAGACACATCTGGTGGTGAAGCAGAAGTGGTGGTGTTGGGCTGGGATGTGCAGATGCTCAAGGAGCAACCTTCACCCAAATGCTGCTGCTTGCAGAGGAGCATAGTAAGGGAGAAAGAGCAGCCACTGCATTCATTGGTGAGTCAGGGAAAGCCAGTGCTAAACAGGGAAGGTAAAGGCAGAGTGATGCACCCTCTAACATGGATCTGAGTGCTCAGCCTGACAGCTGTTTCATGGCTGGCATGTGATACAAACTCTTGTCCTCCAAAAACCCAGGAGCCAGAGTTATGAAATATAAAGACTCACAATATGATTTTCCTACAGCTCTTTTTCTTTTCTTTCCTTCATTTTCTATAGGAAAAACCAGGTCCTGGAGAGCTTTTGGTTGGAATGAGAAATGCCAGTTCTCCAAAGAGATGCAAAGTGTAGCTAGAACCTTACAGGGGGCACCCATGGAGACAGCCAAAGACAGAAATGTCACTGGATCTTGTCTCATGGTACCCCATCCTTAAAAAATTAGTGTCTCCAGCCCGGGGTGTAGCAAGCAGGGAGCTCCACCAAAATTCTCATCACATGCTATGTGAAAAGTACATCCCCTACTTTAATTTCAGAAATGTGAATAATAAACAATAAGAAAAGCAAATATTGTAATTCAAATATTTATAAAAGGCTGCTGTACTGAATTATCCTGCCTTCTTAGTGATCAACCTCAAAATTATACGATTTTGCTAACACTGGTGTATCTATACTTCTGCCCTTCCAAATGGATGATTAACTAAAACTGCATGTTTTGATCAGCGCAGCATCTTTTAAAAGCACTCCACAGATCATCTATAAGAGATGATGTTCTGCACAACAGAAGGAAGAAAAAATATTTCAACAGGGAAAGAACTACTTTCTCCAAACCAAAAATAAGAAGGAAAACAACTGTCACACAAATGTCTGTGTACATAAATAGAGCTGCCTTGGACTTGTACAAGTTCTGAAAAAACACAATTCAAAGTTGGCATTATACTGAAGGAGTGTAAGGGAGCTCAGGGTCAACCCCAGTGGCTCCAAAATGGTGTGATTGGTTCTGTAACACACTGAATGCTGGCAGTTTTAAAGGGAAGATTATCCCCAATAAATTAATCAGTGTCATTTGATAAAACTTTTAGACACTAGTTGTTAAAGCAACGCAATCTGTCAAACAGGACTGAGAAGGAAAGCAACATCTGATTCAAGGGTGTCAGCTCTGAGAGAACAGGATCCATGTTGAGGGAAAACAGTTCTGCTTGAGAGTCTATAACTGCACATTCCTACAGTGGCATTGGAACTGCAGCTGGGATGGATTAGTGGCTTCAGATGGGGAATCAATGGGGAGAAACTTGAAATCCATTTTGTGCACTGCTGTGCTAATGTGCCGAATGTCACTGTCTCCTGGTTGGCTGCCTCAGGGAGGGACACTTGCAGTTTTCCAACAGCTTCTTGTAGATTGCCAATCTGGAAGATTGAAGCAAACTCATGTTACTTCACTGAAGCAATGATGCAGAATGAAAATCATCATGAGCTGTGGCATTGTGATAGTGGCTTCAGCCACAAATTAATAATATTATTTGAGAAAACAGAACTATTAGAACAGAGATTGCTTGAAACTGTGCTCTCAGATTGTGGAGATGAAGCATCAAGAGAAATTATTATCAAACTCCCTCTTTTCTGCTTGATCTTCATCACTGTAATTAATACTGGGATGCAGGCCAAGCTGTGAGGAACACACGCATATTAGGAAATGTATGTAAATGTAGTGGCCACCCTAGAGTCCTCAAAGTCTAGACATCTAGAAATGGAAGCAGAATCTCATCTTCCATTTCCCTGATGAACAGAGCAACTGAATGTCTTGCTTAGGGAAAAGTATGCTGCCCAGAACACCTTCCCCATAGCCAATTATCAGCTATTTGCTTTTGTATGATTCTACCATGCCTTAGAAAATACTCATAAGGCATTTGCAAAAAGGAAGGAGTAAAAAAGGTCTGCAAAAGAAAAAGCAAAGACATTCCTCAAAGACAAAAGTCCTCGCCCCATAGGCCAAGGTGAGCTTACTCAAGAGAAGTTGAGAGGATAAAAAATGTGACTGCAAAGGAAGAAAGAATTAATGCCTGATGAATCACCATGGATGAAAACTGGAGAGATGATTGATGGTATTTACATTCAGCTTGAGTAATAGCACTGCACTAATCTGTTCAAACCTATAAAATCCAAGTCTGTTTTCACACACTGTTAAGGTCAGTGGAAAGCTTCCCTTGGTTTTATCTATAAGGCATGGAGACAGAGGTGGGTTAAGTATGCTGTGAGTTATGTGAAAGCAGTGTTTGTATGATATAATGGCAGATTGTTAAGTCCTGGCGTGCAAGAACATGATCATTCACATTTACAGTGTGGCAATAAAGAGGGCAGAAGACATATGAGACAAAAGGGCAGAGAGGGGGGAGAAAGAGGAAGGAAGAGGACAGATTGCAAACCAACCAAAATTCAGCATACAAAATTGTATTTTTGGTGGGGGAACAGTATCAATTTCTAAGCCTCAAACTGAAAGCTCTTCTGACATTTTCCCATGAAATAGCTTGTCATGTGAAAATGACAAATTATTGAAATTGAAAGTGCTTAAGGAAATATTTTTTCCCATCATTTTCATAAATCCAGCAATTTTAGACTATAATTTTTATTGCAAAGACAGAAAAAGGACACCTTCATTGTGTAACAGCTAATAGCCTAGTGATCTTTGCACTCTACCTGTCTGCAGGTAGGTAGTGCTATTTTCTAAGAGAATACCCTCAGTACTAAACTGCTTTACAGTGAGCATGTTCTCTCCGTTTTGTGGGTTTTTTTTCTTTAACATACACGAAATACGTCGGAACATTTATTTTCCCCTTTTGATTGTGGAAAGAAAGAATATCTATAAAATATTCACAAGTATTTAAAAAAAGTGGCCTCTTCAGTGGGCTATAGCTAGCATTTAGGTCATGTGCCTATCATGTTAATCGAGTGTCACTATGCATTAAGAGCTGGTGGCACTTTTGAGAGGAGGGAAGGGGAGCAGTTCATTTTAAGTTGTTACGCTATGAAAGGCCGCCTACCAAGGCAGGCTGAGTGATTCACAATGAATAATTTATTCTCTCCTTTCTCTTGTGGAGTAGAGACAAGCAGGTTGTGAAGGGCTCCTTTTCTCCACTATAGTTCTATTTTGTGTCTCTAAGCCTGATCAAAAGCCAGCCCAAGTCGATGGAGGACTTTGAACTCAGACATGCTCCATGGTTCACAATGAATGTCAGTAGGTAGCAACCCAGGGAAAGTTATGCTGCCAGGAGTTCTGCTATCTAGAGAGGAAAAATCAATGATCGTGCTTTAAGAAGCAGATTATAACATACAGTCCAAACTGAGAACATCTTAAGTAGCAGCTCTGAAGTCCCTCTGCAAAGTTTTTTGCAGGGACAAAAATTTTGGGGTCTGGAGCGTCTCTCTTAAGAGGAGAGACTGCAGGAGCTGGTCCTGTTCAGCCTGGAGAAGACAAGACTAAGAGGGGATCTCATCAATACATATAAATACCTCAAAGGCAGGGGCCAGGAGGATGGTGCCAGAGCGTTTTCAGTGGTGCTCAGCAACAGGACAAGGAGAAATGGCTGTAAACTAAAACACAAGAAGTTCTACCTCAGCATGAGGAAGAACTTATTTACAATGGGGGTGGCAGAGCAGTGGGACAGGCTTCCCAGAGAGGTTGTGGAGTCTCCCTCTCCGGGAACATTCAAAATCCAGAAAACCACCTGGACATTCCAGTGTCACCTGCTCCAGCTGACCCTACCTTGGCATGGGGTTGGACTCAATAATCTGCAGAAGTCCCTTCCAACCATAACAATTCTGTGATTCTGTGAAAATATGCAAATGCAAAGGCACCACTTTCTCCCATCAACATGGCACAAGATCACAATAAGAAATTCTTTACTAGCTCTTCGGAGCACAAGTTTCCATAACTACTCTGTGAGAAAAAGATGAACTATACAAAAAGATGACTGCTTATTATCTGAATACTGGGTTTTTTTCTAAGTGATAAAAAATGACAATATTTTTCCTATTTTTTGATTGGCTTATACATGAGCATTACTACTAGTATGAATTAAACCACTTTTCCACTATGTTGTTTATATTTTTTGTGACCATTCATGTTAGATAATCACTGCCACTTGATCCTCAGATTTTAATGGAAAGTACACACAAAAAAGGCCAGTGAAAGAAATTACATTACTTTCTTAGTAAATATTGAAAATTATTTAAAATATTCAGACAACTTTCCTAGTTTAGATGTATTTCATATCTCAGCTCGAAAGATAAAAAAATAAATTGAACCACAGTTTGAAAAGCTGCATGAAACCTTTTTAACCTAATTGCACCATTTTTCTGAGCGTCTGCTTGATAAATTTGGGAGATTAGCAACTTTCTTGTACAGAGACATTTTTAGTGTGTACTTCTTGGGAATTTTGCAGTAATAAGCAACATCTTCAAGCAAGAAAACAAAAATCCTCTCAATACTAAAAAAAGCTAAACCAAACCCTAGCAGGGGCCACACAGCACTCTCCCATCCAGAACTCAGGAATTGGTGTGGGTTGGAGCCCACAGTGACACTGACAATTGTGGAGGTAGCCACTCAGTTCTGCAGTATTTGAAGATATGGGTCTGGACAGGTCTGTGCCATTTTGAAATATTGGCATAAACATGGCTGAGAAACCTCAGCCTGCTATTTTTTGACCCATGATCTGAATAATTTAATGACATTTGTAGGTTTAGTCTGTTGATTGGTTGGGTTTTTTAATACTTGTATTTTGGTTAGAATGTGGGCAAGAGAAACCACACAATAATTTAGGGACAGTATCATCATCTAGGATGTGGTTGACTCTTTAAAACAGAAACTTGAGTCCTAATGTTTGGCATGAGTGAACCACAGTGACCAGACTCTACATGAAGATGGGTGGACAGGGTTGACCTTACTGCAATATAAAGCTCCACCCTGGGCCTGAGAAGCATTTTTCAATAGAAATTTAGCTGAAATGGGATGTTTTCAGTGAATTGTAATTTACAATATAAAAGAGACTTGGTGGATATTTGAAATTCCTTTGAATGTCTTTTGCACTGGTTTTGGCTGAGATGATAGAGTTAAATTTCTTCACAGTAGCTGATATAAGGCTGTGTTTTTGATTTGTGCTGGAAACAGTGTTGATAGCTCAGGGATGCTTTTGTGTTTCTGAGCAGTGCTTACACAGAGTCAAGGCCTTTTCTGTTTCCCCGCTGGCCCAGTGGTGAGCAGGCTGGGGGAGCATGAGGAGCTGGGAGGGGGCACGGCAGGGACTGCTGGTGCCCACTGGAAAAAGGGATATCCTATACCATGCTATTCTGGGCCTAACAATATACAGCTTGGGAAAAAGAAGGAAGGGATGGACCCTTGGAGTTACGACATTTTTGTTCCCAAGTAACTGGTACGCGTGATGAACCCTGCTTTCCTGGAGATGGTTGAACCTCTTCCTGATGATGGGACATGGTGAAAGAATTGCTTGCTTTGCACTGTTTGCATGCACAGTTTTTCTTTGTCTATTAAACTTTTATCTCACCATGACTTTCTCACTTTTACTCTTCTGATTCTCAACCCAATCCCAATTGTGGGGGGAGAGGGGAGTGAGTGAACAGCTGGGTCATGCTTAGTTGCTGCCTGGGGTGAAACCACAACAGTCCTTATTGGATTATAATGTGGGGCTCAAAGCATTCAAGATAAAGACAGATTTGATTGAAATGTGTTAGATCGAGTTTTTAGTTGGTGTTGCTGTTTAGATATTAGTTGCCAAGCTCCTGCACTTGCCACGGGGCCTGCTGGCCTGACTGTGTTTTAGAGTCTAGTGCTCATTAGTGGCTGTTTTTTGCTTTCACTGCTTGCTGCAGAGCTGCACTGCTTCTTGTCTTACTCTGGTGTGCCTGGGAACATTTTGATAATAGCAATTGTGATGTTTCTGGGCTGGCAGATGGCCAGGGCATCACTGCTGTGCCTGTGCTGCTGAGCTGGAGAGGCTGGCAATGCAGTGTGAAGTCGAGCTGAAGGTATTGTGACCTGCAGATGAGTCCAGAGGGGGGCAGGACACCTCAAAGGGTCTGTGGCTGGGGATAAGTCCACACCAGAGCAGGTACATCTCAAAGCATCTGTGGCCATGATTATGTCTGTGCCAGGGCAGGTGCACCTTGAAGCATCAATGGCTGTGCATGAGGTTGTGAAGGAGCAGCTGGAAGTGTGTGGCCATGTACTGTTGCTGGTGCAGGTTTCTGGGGTCCCCAGGAATCCCCGAGACTGCCAGAAGCAGTCCTCAGTGACAAACATGCTTCCAAGCTCGGCCCGGATAGAATTTGGATTGGAGCGTGCTCTCAAACCAGGAGGGTGAAGAGATCGGAATATGAAGAGAGGCACAATTCCATGGTTTATTTCATGAAGGCATCCATTCTTGCATATTCAAGGGTTAGGGTTTTTTCAGGGGTTTTTATACCTTTAGAGGGTTTTACACTTTTCACCAATAGCTAAGGGAATTCTAAATTCTAACCAATCCACGAGGGATTTTACATTCAAAGCTAGAAAGTGAACCACTAATATTACAGATAGATAATAAGGGGTCTAGTAAGGGGGTCTGCATTCCTTCTTGGGTTCATCATTCTACAAGCAGTTTGTTATCTTTTACACTATGGTCTTCCAGGGGGCCTTCTCTGAGGACTCAAAAGGGCCCTCAGATTTAGGAACATCCTCTGCTCCCTCCACAACATACCACATATCTACGCATTATAGTGATCCCTAAATACAAGTAACCTCTGCTAGCAATTACCACACAATGTTTTGTCCAATGAAAATGATCTATAACATTTCAGTGATTCTGCAGATAATTATCCATATCAAAAGAAAAGCTGAAGAAAATAGTTTGAAGTATTACAGCTAGATTCAATTCAGCATAAAGAGAAGACCAGGAAACATAGGCTCCATTTCTCATTTGAGAATCATGCAGAATCACAGAATCATCCAATCAGGTTGGAAGGGACCTTCAAGATCATCGAGTCCAACCCATGCCCTAACTCCTCAACTAAACCATGGCACCAAGTGCCATATCCAGTCTTTTTTTAAAAACATCCAGGGATGGTGACTCCACCACCTCACCAGGCATTCCAGTACTTTAGTACTCTTTCCATAGAAAACTTTTTCCTAATATCTAACCTATATTTCCCTTGTTGTGGCTTAAGACTGTGTCCTCTTGTTCTCTCAGTTGCTGCCTGCAGAAAGAGACCAACCCCCACCTGACTACAGCCACCTTTCAGGGAGTTGTAGAGAGTGAAAAGGTCACCTTTGAGTCTCCTTTTCTCCAGGCTGAACAACCCCAGCTCCCTCAGCTGTTCCTCACAGGGTTTGTGTTCCAAGCCCCTCACCAGCCTTGCTGCTCTCATCTGGACGTGCTCAGGCATCTCAACATCCTTCCTAAACTGAGGGGACAGAACTGGACACAGCACTCAAGGTGTGACCCCACCAGTGCCAAGTACAGGGGAAGAATGACCTCCCTGCTCCTGCTGGCCACACCATTCCTGATACAGGCCAGGATGCCGTTGGCCTTCTTGGCCACCAGGACACGCTGCTGGCTCATGTTCAGCTGGCTGCTGACCAGCACCCTCAGGTACTGCCCCTTTCTGCCTGGGCAGTGTCCACCCACACCATCCCTAGCCTGTAGCACTGCAGGGGGTTATTGTGGCAAAAATGCAGGACTTGGCACTTGGACTTATTAAACCTCATCCTATTGGACTCTGCCCATCCATCCAACTGTTCCAGGTCTCTCTGCAGAGCCCTCCTACCTTCCAACAGATTGACACACACTCCCAGCTTAGTGTCATCTGCAAATTTACTAATGAAGGACTCAATACTATCATCCACATTGTCAATAAAAATATTGAACAGGACTGGCCCCAGCACAGACCCCTGGGGAACACCACTGGTGACTGGTCCCCAGTTGGATGCAGCACCATTCACCACTCTCTGGGCCTGGCCATCCAGCCAGTTCCTAACCCAGCACAGAGTGCTCCTGTCCAAGCCGTGGGCTGCCAGCTTTTCCAGGGAATGCTGTGGGAGACAATGTCAAAGGCCTTGCTGAAGTCCAAATAGACAACATCCACAGCCTTTCCTGCATCCACCAGACAGGTCACTTGGTCATTAAAGGAGACCAGATTGGTCCAACACAACCTACCCCTCCTAAACCCATGCTGGGTGGGTCTGATACCCTGGCCATCCTGTAAGGGCTGTGTGATGGCACTCACAACCACAATGCACCTCTTGTGATGTGCAAAGGCCAGCACAACAGCCCCTGTCACATGGAAGGGGCAACTCCTCTCTCTTCTTACTTTATCGCTTGTGTTCCTGCCTCACTGTAAAAATAAAGATTGTAGGGCTGTCTGTGAACTGAATTTTGATACAGCTATTGAGTGAATTAAATTGACTTTTGTCACAAGAACAAAAAATCAGCATAGGAATATACCATCAGATCTTTCTAGGAGATTATCCTTCTCATAAGGCTCCAGATCATGTTTTCTCACCATCCACCCATTTTCTTCATATTTCCTTCTGACAAACCACTGCAAAGCTCTCCAATCTTACAGCTTTTTTCAGGTAGACTAACCAAGGTGAGGTATGTCTCTTTCTTTCCCCACACAGATATTCTTTCTCTGTGCTCCTGGCACACAGCAAAACAAAATTAAGAAAAAAAGGCAGAACATGTGTTACTTCTTCTTTCATCCCATCCTAGAATAGTCTGCAGCAGACCATGGAACAAATGCTAACTTGCCTGATCCAGAGCATGAAAATTGAATTTGGATCAGTTGATAGTCTTCAGTTGGCAATCTTGGGATGTTTAGAAATAAAGTACTGGCAGATCTCTACTACTCTATGCAAATCAAGTTATTTCAAGGGTCAACAGCAAAGCCAATTTGAATAGATACATGCACTTGAGATCATAAAAATATATACTCATTTGTTAACATTTGTGTCTTGTTTGTTCCTTTGAAGTCTCTCACAATTTGTGTGCACTAAGACATTCTTTTGTTTATTATTCTCACTGGGTATAGTTTGAAATTTGCTCTGTCTGGACAATTGAGACAGCAAGTAAATGACTGATATTAAAACAAATGTCTGGAGACCATAATGCATTTTTTTAATCATGCTGCTTAATTTCTTGTTTGTTTTTCTAGATGGTACATTTATTTTATCTGTTTCTACTGTAGACAAATCTGAGACTTCACTATTGCCCACAGTTTGCAGTACAGATCTGTCACAACTTTTTTTTTTTCATCCTTAACAAAGCACTATACTGAGTTATGTAGATATTGACTATTTGGGTATTAATTTATTATTCTAAAAACAGCAGAATGTGAGGACATTTCTCTAGGAATAAAAGATAATTATATACTTCTACTAATTAACTGTTTCTTTTGTAAATGCCCAAAGAAAAAAATAAGCATATTATTCAAATCTTTAAAATCTCTAAAAATGCAAATTGTTGCAGAGTTCTTCTTGAATTACTTTAAGTAACAATCAAATTAAAAGACTGTCTCCATTCTGACTACTTAGAAATACAGAGCAGTTCTCCTAAAAAGTTATTATACTTTTGAATCTTCACTATATGAAAGGCAGAACCATATCAAAAGACATCACTGGAGATGGGTCACTGGGTTATATTTCACCTGTAGAGCTACAGTGGAGTTCTAATCACTGATATGAAGTTCTTGGTGCCACAATTTTAATTCTTCTCTGTAAATTTCAAAGACAAGTCACTTAAAATAATTTAGAAAAATTTGATTGCTCAGGGTCCATCAGTTTCCACTTCAAAGGTTTAAGATATTCTTCTCAACATTCCTAGTTTTTCTTTGCAAAATTTTTTTATTCCATTTAAATGCACAAATGAGACATCTTGTGTCCATATTTTAGCCTGGTGCTCCAAAGGGGTAGTTCATACTATAAGCATTCCTATCTAATTGGCATTTTTAATGAAAAATGAAAGAGGGGCAGAAGCCTCCAAGACTATTAAGTCCCTAAAGGTTTGCTATAATAAATGGCTGAGTAAAAAGAGAGTATTTCAAGTTTCTATGTCTTCTGAAGAGCACCTTCTGTTGTGCCCCATGGAACAACACATTATTGCAACATATCACAGTTTTTCCTATTTCAGTTCTAGATTCTTTAGAGCAGGTATTGCTGCCTTGTTTACTCAGTATTTCAGGCCATTCTCTTCTCAAAGAAGGAGGCAAATCCTTGCTTCTATGCATCAGGCTGTATGTACACATCCAAACACATGAAGGCTTACATGGTGCTGTACACGTATATGTGTGCATATATATGCACATACAGAGGTAAAAAAACCACTTCTTTCCAAGTTCATGTTCTTTTTTTAATGTCGTTTATTGTTCCTCAGATAGTCTATGTCATCTTTAGTTTTTCTCAGCCAATGGCATTCAGGTTTTTGCTTCACAAAGTGCGTTTGGTGAAGTAAATTCCTCCTCATAGACCTTCTGTCATTTCCCAGCTCTGCCTTCTGCCCATTGCAAAATACTAATTTTTATTTTCATCAGAAATCTTTAAGGTCTTCAAGAACTTTAGAAAGTCCACTTCCATACTCAAACAGAATTTAACTTGTCTTATTAACAAAACTAAGGTTTCCTTTCTGAATTTTTTTCTGATTTTTTTAGAGATATTTGGCTGACTTTCTCTAACAGTGTATTATGAAACTGCAGCGTGTACTCACAGTCATCATGAATCTGAGAATAGTTCTGTTTAATTTCCAAAAATACAATGCAGAACTCCCCAGAGAATGAATAACCATTTTTTAAACTTTGGGAATTAAATTAAACTTGGTTTCTATATTTCATCCTTAAACAGCAACGTAGTCATAGCATTGTCTAATACCAAAATAATTTTTGTTTACTTGTCGTCAGTATATGACCTTGAATTCTTTGAATGGAATTATTTGGAAGGAAACACACAGTATTCTTTTTAATAATCATGTGCATATTGATGTCTGTTCTATTTGCAAACAATTTTTTTCTTTCTGGAACATGTCCCATTAGGGTTGTTTGTGCAAATTTCTCTTGGAGCTTTTTTTTTTTTGGCTGCTGAAAGCACACTATAACACAGAACAGATAATTATCAGTATTTTTACATACCTCTCTTTCATGGTGTTTGGAAAGGGGGTTGACATTTTTTCCAGTCACTTTTCCCACTAACTTGAAAAATATCTCATTGGTGAATTGAATAGTGAGAAATAGATTTGGCTGGAGAGGAAAAAAGAGCATAATGAATTATGTGGGTATACTCTGAATAAAACATTTTTCAGAACAGCAGTAGATTTCATGACCTGCCTTTAAGTGCTTGTTTCTGGATATCATTAGCATATCATACAGATGATGGTTTTCAAGGAAGATGAGAATTACTGTTACAAGGTGATTCATAGATTTATGGAGTTGTTTAGGTTGGAAAAGGCCTTAAGAGCATCAAGTCCAATGGTTAACCCAGCACTGCCAAGTTCACCACTAAACCAGGTCCTCCAGATCCATACCTACATATTTTTTAAAAACCTCCAGGAATGGTAACTCAACCACTTCCAGGAGCAGCCTGTATCAATTCAATCACCCTTCCAGTGAAGAAGTGTTCCCTAGCATCCAATCTAAACCTCCCCTGGTGCAATTTGAGGCCATTTCCTCTTGTTCTGCCATTTGTTACTTGGGAGAAGTAACCCCCACCTGGCTGCAACCTCCTTTCAAGCACTTGAAGCGATGCATAAGGTCCCTTTCAGTCTCTCTCCAGACTAAACACCCCCAGTTCTCTCAGCTGCTCCTCACAGGACTTGTGCTCCAGACTCTTCACCAGCTCCACTGCCCTTCTCTGGACTGGCTCCAGCACCTCAATGTCCTTCTTGGAGTAAGACTGGAAAGACAGAGGAGACACTGCTTGTGCTCCTGATCACTTAACCGGTCATTCCAAGCCCATGAAGTCTCTCTTGATTGCCCTTGAAATTCTGGTTGCAACTTCACTGCTGATTACCTGAAAAATCAATAAAGAATGATAATCTGAGGGCCGTACTAGGGTGAGAAGCTCTTCCCCCACATGTTTAATCCAGAAGGTGTTACAAAGTGGAGAGCAGCTGCCAACACTGTCAGGCCTTGAACAGGCACAGACACAGAGATGCAAGGATGTTCAATCCAACAATTTAGGTTTTGCCTTGCTGTCGGTGAAGGGATTCCCCTTCAGTCTGAACTGACTGCTAATGTCAGGCAATGAAGAGTCCAGACAAAAATACGGGAAACAAATGTGGGAAACAAGCATATTCCTTTCTGTGGGTGATGGAAACAATTTGCTTTTCTTTTCACCCACTTAGAAACAAAAAAAGTAGTAGAAAACTTTGAACACCAGAATCCTTGAAATGCATAAGAAAGATTATGAGGTCTACCACAAAATTAAACAGTTTCTGCTATGGTAAACTCGCTTGCAGCAAACTACTCCAAAGTAAGCACAAAGAAAGAGGAACCACACAAGTTTTAAACCACATTAGTTTTTTCAGTGATGGGTCCAAATGATCTCAAAGAACAAAATATTGACAAAACTTCTTCCTGAGGTTATCTCCTCACTAGATCAATAAAAACATCTTTCCTACCCATCTCCCCAGAACTGCACAGAATCTCACGCAGCCATGCCTAGTCTCATAAGCAGGAATCCTCATTTCAAAGACTGATTTGAAGTGCCTATTCTTCTATGTAAAAGTTTTTGCAACCTCTCTTACGAAGTAGGGAATGAGCTCATTAATGTAGATCTACATAATAAGATTATTGCTGAAAAAGTGAACAGTAGAGTTCATTTATTCTACATGCCTACTTCAGAAAAAGATGATCAATAGCATGCACTGGAATGGAGAATCCCAGAGAGGACAAACACAGCTGCTGCCAGAGGCACAAAGGAGACAACAGTGTGGGGAAACTATCACAAAATATTTGAGATAATCATTAAAAACAGGCAACAAAGCTCAGTGGTATTAGCCAACTGTTTGGTTCAGATTCATTTAATGGACCACATGGGCAGTTTCAATAAATTATGACATTTCACAGTGGCTGCACCGAAAGTCGAGGGCAAGAGGAAGCATGAATCAATTCCTCTAAAAAGGCAGTTGTTACAAAAACTATAGTTTAGTCTATTTAAATTATATTGGTGTCAGGGACAAAATCTGAGATGTAAAGATGATTTTAAAGGTCTTTTCCAACCTTAACAATTCCAAGATTCTGTGAATATACATTAATGGCCCAATAGGCAGGAATGCAACTCTTCCAGGCATAACACAGTCTCAGTCATTTGAATGGGTCTCCACATGGTAAGAGGAAAAGGCAATGAACTTAATCACATCCCACTGATGCAGGTCTTTCTGTAACAAGGGTTTTAACAGAATTGCATTTTGAAATTAAACCATAGGGGAAAGAAAAGTTGGACGATGTCAGCATAACCTTGACCTTTTCTGACTGAAAGGTACTTCCATTCCTATTGACTCTTCTAAATTTTGCATTATGCTAATATCTACAGTATGCATGTTAAAAAAATATATGTATGTCAATATTGTTTTTGATTACAGAAAATATGTAAAGAATACATTCTATAATTGCCATGAAATCTCTCTACTTGCTAGAAATATATGCAAAGTTCACCACATCCAGCATTTGAAGTAGTCCTTTGTACTCGCTATTAATGCACACATTCAAGAGATTTCTTTCTTCAATGTACTACTAACTGAGATTACAAAGCTTAAGCCAAACTGGTAACTTGCTTCATTTCTATTCTTCACGCAAACTCCATCAGCTAGATATCCCTATTTTTTAAATTTCTAAACTCTTATATCTCCTTTCATACTGCTTTATCTCTTGACAATAAGAGATGAAAGATGGATAGACACCACCCACTTCTCATGAGCAGTGATGCTTTGGCTATCTAAGGCTGTTAGCTTTGTCAGAACATAATTTTGATGGCTCCCAAAGGAAACTAACATAAAAAGTAATTGCCATGCAAAATGAAATTACTAAATTTATTTATACAAGATACAGCTTGATTCAATATATTACACCATTACTTTAGCGAGACATATTAACAGCCAATAAGAAACACTCAGTGCTGCAGCACTCTGCAACTCCTTAATGTGGCTTGGTGGTCAGCAGAATTGTCACTGCTGTGACTCCCAGCAGCACTGCAGGTGCAGTCTGAATGAGCCACTAGCTTATTTTCAATGGACAAATACCTATGTTTTCATCAATATGTAATCTTACCAGAAGATGAAATTGAAGTCCACAGACCCCAATGCAAACATATTTTCCATCTTGATTTTTCTTGGTTTGGTTTTTTCTTTTGGTCTGTGGTGTTCTTGCAGTTTTTCTGGTACCTTCTGCCTTCTGGCACAATCAGAAAATTACTGAATGAAATGTATTGCTGAATATGTATCTATTAAATGCATTTTATTCTGGATGTTCTTACTGATTCTCCTTTTTTCCCCTCCTTTTCCTAAACAGATATTCTAAAAAATTTAAAACTAAAATCTAATTTATCTATTATAAATGTCATCACTAAATTGCCTGCATAAAAATTTCACTGCAAACATAAACCCATTACTGTGTGAAATGTATGGCTACCTATGTGCTTTAATAGGCTTACAAGTAGATTTTGGATGTTCAGTTTGGCACACGCAAAAGCGATTTCACAGCAACACATCAGGAAATTTTCTCCATGGCAGCTGCTGGTGTGACTGAAATCTCTCATGACTTTCTAGTAAAGATCCATTCTGAACCTCAAATAGTGAATGTTTTCAAATAATCCTGAAGTTCTGAAAATACTTCAAAGCGCTTTTTGACCATGTGAACCATGACTATTTACTTTAATATCTTAACTCATGGAGAGAAATCGAGGCATGAAAACCAAGGGGTTTTTCCTCCTGTATATGCTGAAGGTTTGAATCAGCCATTCCATCCTGGCTCATGCTATAGCCAAAGTCAACATCTCCAAAGGAACACTTTTTGTGTTGCAGAGATTGTAGCTACTGCTTCTGCATTGCTCAGTACATGAGAGGCACGAACATATTGGAGAGAGTCCAGCAAAGACCCACAAACCTCATTAAGTAACTGGAGCATCTCTTCTGCAAGGAGAGGCTGAGAGAGCTGGGACTGTTTGGAAAGCAGAAGTGAATCCATTAATGCCTATGAATACCTGAATAGAGGGGGAAAAGAGGACAGACCTAAGCTCTTCTCAGTGATGCCCAGTGACAGGATCAGAGGCAATGAGCACACACACTGGAACATGGAACATTCCCTCTGAACATCAGGAGACACTTTTTTTACAGTGAGAGTGACCAAGCACTGGTACAGGTTATCCAGAAAGGTTGCATCATTTCAATCCTTGGAGATATTCAAAAGCCATTTGGTTCTGGGCAGCCTGCTTGAGAAGAAGAGCTGTACCAGCTGACCTCCAGAGGTCCCTTTAAACCTCAATGATATTGTGATCCTGTGTGATTCTGCTTACAGACACAAACTCCAGTTTGAAAGAACTGAAAGTTCTGCCATTACTATACTGGAATTCAAAACTGGACTGAAACCTTCAACCTCAGGTCTTATATGGAGTAAGGGAGCAGCCTGTGTAAAGGAAATCTTTAGTTAAGCCACCATCTCTCCTGAGATCCCATAAACACTGACAAGAGGAAAGATCCTTCAGAAAGCATTAAAGAGCTGAAGTCTATTTTAGCCATCTGTCTTCTTCTCTCTCTCTCCCTTGACTGCTTAGTTTAGGAAGAAAAGGCAGCTCTATCCTGCTCTGGGGACAATGCCCCTAAAATTTACAAACAGCTGTCCCATTGCAATACTATACAGGATGCCTCATGTTGCAGCAAGAAACTTTGGCTTTTCAACGGCTCATTAAAATACAGCTTTTGGGGTCAAAGCATGAAATTTTTGTTTATCCTCCAGGAGCACACACAGGCATGCACGTCAAGGGTGCATGACTCACCCAGAAGAAAGCTTGCCAAGCTCAGAAGAGATGCACCGTTGAAGTGCACACAGTGCAGAGCAGGTTTGCAGCTGCAAGATGGTGCCTTCCTAGCACAGTCACACAGGATCTGCCTGGGACAGTGGTCACAGTGGTAGGGAGAGGCTTTGTAAACAATGCCAGACAAGGCAAGGTGATTATTCTGGTGATGAGGGTCCAGGAACTCCATCACAGAGCTGTAGGAGATGGAAATAGACACAGGGTTAGTGGCAAACCTACAATGTAAGTCCAACAACCTCCAGGCAGGGAACAAGGACTAGACACAGGCTAACCTAAAATACAGAGATTTGGTGTCCAGATCTGTGCTGAAACAGGGCTCCTGGGCATAGGGGCAGGGCTGACAAGAAGCTGGGCAGAGCCAGTTGAGCCTGGTAGTTCCCTCAGAGTCTGGACATCTTTTGACCCTACAGACTAGTTAGTCTGTAGGACTAATGATGGATCTTCCTTGGCCATATGTTGACCTATGAGGATTGGCTTTATATGCACACAGCTACAATTTCACAATTTCACTTGCTTCTACTAATGGCATTCTTCCAGATGTGGAATGACCTCCAAAGGCAATCTTTTCCCGCCATCCTGACACAGAAAATTCTGCTAAGAATCACTGCAGATGACTTGCAAAAATGCAAACATGCTGGTTTCCTGGGTGAGGATTAGCATCCACCAGTCCTTCTATTGGATAAAAATTGACTTAGACAGCTTAAAACCTTTGATTTCCCAATTTACTAGAAAATTTGTCACAGCCACTAACTAAGACATCCTGTTAACTTTGTATCTGTCCTTTATATTTTTCATTCTTGTACATTTTTACCACTATATATCACTTCAAAATTTAGGTAGCTTTTATCTAGGAAGATAACTGTGAAATAACTGGAGAATCACAAATAGTCTTGTTTCTCCTTATTTAAAGGTAACCCCTGTTTACTTCTCACTTTAAGTTAGAAATACAGTATTTCCCCAAAGTGGTCTTAAAAAATGTTTCATGTATTATGGTGGTAACAAACCTATGCTCCTCAAAACTCCTTCTAAACGTTATTTTAAAAGCTCAGATAAAGAAATAATGTTCTAAAGCAGCTATTCTATAAATATGTAGAAATCAAAGTTTTTGTTTTATGAACTATTTTATAAGAGAGATAATTTTTTCTTATATCCTTAAGGGCTTTCTGATAAGGTTGGAAAGGCTGTGCATTGGTTAAAAAATGTGGGTTAGAAACAATACCTGAAAGAAATGGGCTCTCTGCAGTGTTGTCACAGCACTGTGTCTCATGGCAGTGAGCACACTGGAGGTGACCAGCTGCTCCTCTGGAGCTGAAGATTGCCTGGAGAGGGGCAGAGCAGTCAGCAAGGCAGGAACAGCAGGGGCCTGGACTCAAGGTGGAATTATGTGTCACATGGCCTAAAGGGCAAAACTGATAGATGTGCAAAGAGTCCCTAGTAGCTTCAGACTAATTAATCACACAAGCTCAGACCATATCCTGACTCTCCACAACTCTGCCAGGAGGTACAGAAGATTTCAGTCCAGCCTACATTTAAGCATTTCTGAAGAGTGCATTCATCCCACACTGTTAATTTTGATTTCTTTAGATTTTAGTTTGCTGCTTTAATGAACCCCATACATTGCAGGATCCAAAATAGGAACCTCACATGAGCAGAGTGCATAGTTAACATCCTGAATAGCAACAAAATCCAAAATACAATCAGCCTTCCATAAATAAGACAGAAATTTATAGAGTACCATTATTGCCTATTTAGATCACTGCAGAACACATTCAGCTGATGTATTTTATATATATCACAAGGTATTTTATTCCACGCACTCAAAGCAATTAATAGTGCTCTCCTTTGCCTTGCCCTGCTATACAGAACACATTTTCTCCTATTCTGCATTGGGTACATGGAGTAAATCACAAAGTCTGTCACAAAATCACACCAGTCTGTCAGAAGATAAGTTTATGTTCTTGTTCTGTAACATGACAGGTTGCCTAAGCATATTTAGAGGTGCTAGATTATTTTCATTTTCCAGACCTCCAGCCTCTCTTTGATCTCCATATATCACTTTCCAATTCCTTCCAATTCTTTTGCCATATGCATGGATGCAGCTATGCAACAACAGAGGTTATTTGTAATTAACCCTGAATTGAAGACATGACCTTCTTGCCAAGCACCAGCCCTAGAACAGAGCCTTCTCCACCTTTCCTGTTGTGTGGTTAATTGTCACTGGTGCCATGGCATTCCCTGTGAAGTGTCTGCAAGCAGCTCAGAGACAATGAGGACCTGCTTGTGCAGGGGCTGATGACACCAAAATTACAGCTTATTTAACAGCATGATTCATCCAGACACTTAACCACAGATTTAAAAATAAATATACACTCTCTCCATTTGAAGTTAGTGAGACAGAAATACATTTTATTGAACAAAGCATGTGTCTGGCAAATTCTGTAATGAATTAAGGCTTTCTACCACCAGGTCTTAATTAAATTCAGTCACATTTCTATTCTCACAAGCTACTAATACAGGAGTGCCCAGGAGTCGTCAACAAGGGCTTTAATTTATTTAGCTCTGTACAGGGTCAGGAACAAAAGGGACAAAAGCCTGGCAACACAAGAGAAGAGACAACCAGAAGGGAGGAGATGAGAGTGATGGGGCAGAGAGTAGGCAGCACAGCTTAGAGGGGCTCAGCCTGGCAGCAGCCTCATCTTCTGGAGACTGTCACAAGCACCCTGTCCAGGGAGAGCTTTCCATGGTGTGTGATGGAGGGTGAGGAGGCAGCTTCACTGAGGTGTGCAGAGAGCTCCTGGTAGGCAGAGTGAGAGAAGACACAAAACTGCTTCCTTGAAATGCTAACAAGTGCAGGCTGAAGCTGGCTGGCATCAGTGACCTATCAGGGCTGAGAGTTGACACTTTCTGTGAATTATAGGTGATCTGTAAGGGAGGTGCAGCTTTGAAGCGCCTTGAAGGTGAAGTCAAGTGCTTCACCTTTCATGTGATACAAAAAGAAAAGCCAGCAGTGGGGTGATGAGAGGGAGCAAAGTGACAACCCAGTGGAATTATTTTGCAGCACCATAATGAAGGTCAGGAAAAGGCTACATCCCTGCCCAGATCATTCCCTCCCATGACCACAATCTCCCAGCTGATTCTCCTCACTACATCAGTATAGGAGGCACTTCCACTAATACTTGGCAAGTTATTTTTTTATTCTCAAATTCAGGGCATGTATGTGATGGAGACTGTACCCAGGATTAGGAGTATGATAAGGAATGCCTGAAAATAATTTTAAAAATTAAAATATTATTTAAAAAATAAAATTTCTTTTAAATTGTATTTTAATAAAATAATCACCAGATAATCAAAAGAAAGTGATAAATCATTGCCTTATTTTTAGATTTTTATTAATTTTCTTAATTTCCCAAGAATTCACAAGATAAAGGGGCATATTACTCCATTAATATGTGTGTTTCATAAAAGAATCAAAATTACAAGTAGTAAAAACTACTCAACTTTTAGCACAGCAATCAGGTATAAATAAATGGAAAAAAAATTATATTAACAAATACAAATACTTTGTTTAATTGTGAGGAAGTTTTTTCATCTCAGAAAAGCATTTGCTTTCATGTTCTTTACCTTTTCATCTCTCAGAATTACAGAGGTGATGTCATATTCTCTAGACATTGACCTTCTGAACAGATCACTGGAGATCTAATCTGTCACATCCCTTGGCATGTCTGAATCCCCACATGGGGCACATACTCATCATTATCCCGTTGTAACATTCCATCTCCACACACTGTTTTGCTTAATTTGCTCCTTTTATTCTGTGCTCCAGCTCTTGTTAACAACCTCATGCACTGACTGTTTTAAAGGAAATCTCAGACTTCGCTTCTTAGCCTGCAGCAATGACCAAATGTGACCAGTAAGCAAAGAGGTCTGGTGAGCAACATTCTCCTACATCTTCCATTAATAATCAAGTATGTATTACAGATCATCTTGCATTATTTCCTACTGGGTTCTTTACACAACATTACTTCTTTCCATTTCCTTCCACTCAGCTTTGCTTGGAATGCATGCATACAAAATAACAAATTAAAAATATCCAACAACCAATGAAACAAACAATAACCAAAAAAGGCTTGGTGCAGCTGTGTGGAAAAATACCCCAGCATCCCTGCACATTTCTACATGAACAGTAGGATTTGACTGGGATTCACCTCCCTTAATTTTAGCTATCTGAAAGGCATTGCATCTTAACCACTGATTTTGACCATTTCTCTAGTCTGTGAAGAGAAGTGGTTATCTCTGGCTATGGATTCATCCTTCCCTCTTTTTGCATCTGTTTAGATGAGGTTTCTGACCTTTAAGTGGCTAAAGGTGCACAGAGCCCTGTAAAGAGGCTTCTTCCTCCTGTGAACAGGGCTCCTTCTTGTAGTGCAGAGTTGCTACTCTACCGCCAGAGTCCTGCATTCAAGGGATGAATGTATTTGCCTTGGTTATAACAGAAATGGTGAAAAAAGGCTCACTGATTCACTCCCCAGCAGATGGAAAAAGAAGGCATTCTTCTTTTTCTGCTACCTCCTGTGTAATGAAAAGTTGATGATTTAGCCTCCTACAGATGTCCTTAAGTGTACCATGTTCCAGACCTTCCTGAAAGTTCACTTACTCTGATCTGTTGTCCGACCACCTCTGGGATACCATATTTCTGGAAACAGTCTCCATAACTCAGCAGTTACTCAGCTCACTGAAGCATTTCCAGCTGTAGGAAAGCTTTCCCTGATAAGCCAATAAGCCTTTAAATAATTGCATACATGTGTGCAAAGCCTCTGCATTATTTACATGTGTAAGTTCAATGATATTTTTAAAGTAATAAAGTAACTGTTGAAACAAAACATTTGCCTTTCCAAACCCATAGTTTTACTTTCTTGTGAAGTTCATGCCTCTTTAACCTAGTTTCACCCCTGCATGCTCCTAACTCATAAAAATCAAGAGAGAAGAAACACATGCACAGCTCTCAAAAAGCAGTCTCCTAGTAAAAACTCAGAAGAAAACGTTTTCATATTAATCAAGTGCTGAAAACATTATTCAAAACTTAAAACAAACAAACAAAAAAACAGACCAAAAAAGTACCCAAAAAACCAAAACCAAAAACCACAAAACCACGTATTTTGAGAAGTTCTGAACAGGGCATGGCGCAGACTTCACACAACTCCACCTTGACTGCTAAAATAGCTGTGGATGTAGCTGAAATGCATCACAGCACAGAAACTATCTCCATGCAATTTCCAGGTGCATGTTTAAGGATCCTTTTGGTTTTCCTGCTTCTTACTGTCTCCCTCCCTTTTCTGTGGACTTTGATGTCCACAGAAGTGTTTTTAATTTTCACTTTTATCCCAGTGATAGCTCTTTGAGATAAATTCACACTCCTACAAGGGAGGCTTCACATCCAGTATTAATTCTTGATTCTATGATTTAGAAGTCCCTGTGAAATTCAGGAAAATGAAGAGAAAATAACAAGGCTTCCAAGAAAAAGCAGAATTGATCTTTTGGAAATGTACTGCTGAAAGCAGAGGAAAGACAGATATTTAGACCAAGAATTAATGAGAATTAAGGGTCCAAATTAGATTTTATTGGGCAATTTGGCAATCCATACTTCTATCCCAGATTCAAGATTTTTTGTCTTATCATTATTTTTTCTAAATATGAGCTCTAATAAATACTTAAAACATTTTTCTTGAAACTGTGACTTGTACTATGTACTCATTTATTGAATTATCTAGCCCGGAATGAAAACAGGAAACGTTCTAAACCTAAAAGGTGGAGTCTTTTCCAGTTCTTGAAGATATTTTTTCAGTCTTTGGATCTAGTTTGATTAAGCAACACACAACATATCTACCATGCAATGTTCCACCACGTTCATTCTGTCCTTATCTAAAAAGAGAAAATGTCATACTAGCAGTTCTGAGGTCTGGTTTATGGGATTTCAGTATGGTTGTTTTTATTGGAAGATTAAAGCAAACATCAAAGAACAACATTAGCCCCAAAAAATATGACTGAGAAATAACAAATCATTAATTAATCTATAGTCAGGTGTGGAAAGTTTAACTCAGGTCATTGGAAACATTCTTTTCTGTTTCCAGGTGAGGAATTCAAGACTGGTCAGGTAGGAATGGTGACTGAGGCCAAATGGCTCTATTCCTGCCAAATCAAAAGAATGTCTTTTGTGGACACTAGTATCTGAATTCATTATTAATTTGTGAATGACTGAGGGATTTGATGAGGCCTTTTTTGTGGATAACAGTTTTTAAAATATTTAAGCTCTCATCCTCCTGTCTGTAGGAACATGGATGACCTAGAGGTGGCATATAATACAAATATGTTGGTATATTTACATAAGTAGATGTTTCTGCATGTATATATAGTGGTGAAAAACAATTTCAGGTATGAAATAAGACATACCCAGTTTTGCCAGACTGAAAACAGATACTGAAAGAACCTTGATTCCATGTTCTTCCACTAAGATCTGGGAACTATGTTGACTCCAAATAGGAATAAAAATCTGGAGCAGTAGAACACATTGTTCAATGTATGTCCCATAGACAACAACTTCACAAATAAATCAAACTAAAATAATTTTTTTCTTAAACAAAACACTTAAATTCGTCACTGAAAACTGAAAAGATCACACAGAGAGGCTGCCACAGAATCTCTTGACTGTTAAAATTATCAAACTAAATCTTCCAGCTTTTATTTCTAAGACTGACTCTACTACTGAAAAACGTCTCTCCAATGCAAAGTTATTTTTCCTCTTATTGTAGAATTTCCTCAAATTCCATAATTTCTTACTGAGAAAAAAAATTACCACTGAAACACAGTGAAGGACAAGTCAACTTGGGAAGGACAATGCAGCTGTCAAACAACTGATTTCACATTGCCTAGGAGAAAGAATAACAGCACTTATAGTGTTTGAAATATAAATGGAATTTGTTGTTGCTTTCAAATCATGGTCTAAAATTATTTTGGAAACCTCATAATGCCTCCCCTCAGAAATATTTTCTTTGTTGAAAGCAAACTAATCTATTAAATACAGGTTTGAGATACCATTTTTTTAACATCCTTGTCCATCAGCCATAAAACTGAATGTAATTTACAAGGCAAAATAATTATGAAAAAATTCTGTAGTCGACTGCACTGGAATGAAATTACAGTCCTACTCCTGAGCCAAGTACAAAGATAATTTAAAATTCAAAGAATTGATAAATACATAACAGTGACAATACTGACCCTTTTCCAGGGTTGACTATCTACTTTATTGTTTTTGATAGTAAAAAAAAAATGTGTGGAAGGAAGAAGAAGTTTACTTAAAAATAGGAGAAGCATGACTATTACAGTTTATGAAAATCTAGGTTTCTTGATGCCAGAAGAGGGACTTTTTGACTGCTCTTTGTGTAAGAAAAGTATATAAAAAATCCCTTCACATCTTCAAAGAAGGACTTAGCTACATTACACATAGGAAAGACTAGTAACAGATAGCAAAGGGTTATCTAGCAATTAGTGGAAGAAATATATCTAAAAGTAGACAGAGGTGAGATGGTCAAGATAGATTTTTCCTAACGATTTCCAGAAATTTTGGTCGTGTGCATATAAATTCTGCTGTGGTACTTGCCCTCAGGTATCTTACCCTAGAGAACACACTCTGTTCAGTTTATTGATAAGACAAAACTTTTTCTGACTTTTTTTACTGCTTATAGAGATTAATTTCATACATGTCAATCACCTGTAATTCTAGCTTACATAATGTACTAGCTAGAGCATCTAATTCTATTCAATACTTAAATTATATGCACCTTTTACTAGGTCACTGTGTTTCAGTGTGCAATGCAAATGATATAATCCCTATCTTGGAAAGGATGGGCAACCAGAACAGCCTGTCATGAATAAATGCATTTGGATCCAGGGCTCCAAGTGCTTGCATCAGCTGGTGGCGTCCCATGGGACAAGGGAAGAGTCAGTTCTCCAAGCATCAGTTCTTCAAATGTTATCAGACTGCATGCTGCAATATGGTTTTGTCAGGTTTAACAAGCACATACTTAAAGTACTGGAGATGCTATTGCTGTCCATTTTGATTATCTTGATTTCGCTGTTCAGTGTATTAGTGCTGGAATTTGACCAGCACACCATCACTAAGGGTGAAGTAGTTCACTTACACTGGGACAGCAGTATGATATGAAGAAAATAAGGATGACAGACAAGTCTAATGCCTCTACTCCAATGTTTATTAGATGCAGCAGCACACACAAATGATGAAATAGAGAAGTTACTTTTTTGATAACCAAGGAAGACCTCAAAGCAGATTTTTATATGGCATTCTCTCATTTCAGCTGTTTTGAGCATTTATTGAAAATGAAGAGTGGTAACTCCCTCCCCACTGAAGCCCCACTGGAGACTACCAGGCACCCTTGCAATAATTGGAGAGGTCTCAGTGGAGACCAAGCAGAAGGATTAATTGAGGTTTCTAGGATGACATTTCTCACACCCTGATTAAATTCCCATAAATCCCTAAAGCAGAACCATCAGAAATCCCAAGTGAAGTCCAGGTGCACTCTTGGCAAGGCCTTACCTAATTTCTGTCTGACAGCACATACAGTTTTATGCAGCTACTTACATGGAACATGAGTCATCCCATCAGTCACTGGTAATCATTGCTTTATAATGTCATGTAGAAACATTATCTAAAGATTCAGCTGAGGCCAGTGCAAACAACATTAATTGAAAACAATAGACTTTCCATGGGCCAAAGCATTTACAACCCAAATAAATAAGACACTAAAAGAGGTGGAAAAGTTAATAAGTTTCATCAATATTGTCAAGTTCATAGTAACTGGTGAAGATAGGAAATCAGTAACCAGTGTCTGAATGCACATGCAGCCCTCCAGTGTAAATGTGTTAATGTCCCCAGGCTGCGTTAATCCAGAGGATGAGTTGATACATCTGAATTCCCGCTCTGTGACAGTACAAGTTCTTGTAACACACATTATTAATTAGGGAAGTTTCTTGGCTTAACCTGTCGTACATCAGCAACAGATGAGCAGGCAGAGAATGTACTGATACTGAGCACTAAGGAGAAAATTAGGCTAAATTGTTGTCTAAGTTCATGGGATGCACCTTGGTAATTGAACCTTGAGGACAGTACTTGTTAAGTAAAATGCATTAGTTTTAAACCACCATTACATTTGCCTCGACAGTTGCACATAAATAGACCTGACTTGCTAAGCTGCAGTAACTCTTTCTGTTCCAAATAGTTCTTCACAGATTTTACATCAATGAGTACAAAAGTACTAAATTAAACACAATGAAAATATATTTTTTTTTTTTTATAGGAACCTCACTCTCTTTTTTCCTTCCTTACCTGTCTATATTTCCCATCCCTTTCAATCAAGGACACACTGGTCATTCACAACAGAGATGATATCTAGCACTGGTGTGACCAGAACATGGACATGCTGCCCTCCTGTTCAGCACCTGAGGTTACAGTGCAGAAAGTCTGAGTGCTGCTGTTCTGGTAGGAGTCTGAGGTGAAGTGGGGCAATAGGTAGGACCAACAGGCAGGAGACACAAGGTAGATTTGTGACTGAAGCCACAGTCCTGAGCTGTGGCAGGACAGACACAGATGTGCAGCAAGCCATGCAAGTGGAATTTGTCCCTGATGGGGCAGTGACACACCATGGCCAGGATGATGATATTGGGTTGGGGTTTGTGTTGCCTGAAGTAAGTTAACCTCTCACAGGGCTTCACTGGCCTACAAGATCTCCCCTCTGCTTTTGCCTTGTGTAAAGTAACACTGGAGATGGGAAACACAAGAGAAAACCCCAAAAGAAAGGGAATGCCAATCCTAAGATCTCTGCCTTGAGCAGGCAGAGAAAGGGGCTGAGTATGAGGTGTCATGCATTTCTTAACCATTGCCAACACATAATCCAAATTCCTATCATCACAACACTTAAATTACATTTATAAGGTCTCTCTCTTAAAAGGATAGCAAGATAGTGTTGCTGGGGTTTCTTTCAGCTTACCACAAGCCATTTTTTAAACTTGGATCTAACCTCCAAACAAAGTCAGACCTAAGCTTAGACTACAAACACACTCAAATTTCAAAAATTAGGAGCACAGGATTAGATTCTTTCTCCAAATCAGAATTGCAAAATGTATGGCCTGGTTTTCTGAAGTTCTTACATGTAGCAACTCCCACAGATGTCAGCAAAAACTTTAATTCAGAGTTTAACTTCAGTGCTTTAGAAATCAGGTCACTTGTTCATGTTCCTAAATATAGAAGTGTAGCTACATCTTTTTTTTTTTCCTTCTTATTTAGGTTTAGCATTCAAAGCAGGTTATTCCTTCAGATCCTGCAAAAGAACTTTGCAAAACTTGGTTCAGGATCCAAATTTGGTAATTAGACATAAAGTCCAGGGGTGTACAGAGCCATGGTTTCAGTCCCCAGCAATTTGTAGGAGGAATCTCAGCCTTTTGTTCTAGTTATCCTGTAAAAGACCCTGACAGCTCAACAGCAGCCCCTTCCACAGGTGCTCTTTGTTCACCTTCAGACAGTTCACTAAAACCCTGAACTAATAGTAAATGCATGACTGGGTACAAGAAACTCAGGGAGTTTGGGAGTATTAGGAGTGCCACCTCACATATTTAAAAAAGCATGAGTATGCAGAATTTATTAATTACATGGGTTTGACTGTTTATAGTGGTATAATGTACACAACTATAAAGATAAATGTTAATGGGAGATTTTTCTCTGAGTGCTTTTCCTTAGATTTGTGTAAAATAGATGATTGATTGGTTTTGTGTATATTTGTGCCTATTTGTGTACTAATTTGCTGCCAGGAAGTAGAGAGATTAACAGAGGAACAACATTTGCAAATGACAGATCTGGAATCACTAAGCAGAAACCTGCTAGAAACATAATCGGTTGGGAACCTTGACATTTTCATGATGTATCCATTGTGCCTGAGATGATCCTTATGAATTTTTTTTTAGGGTTCAGTACTTAGTTCAGTGCTATAGTTCCAGCTGTTGAGGGGTGATTATTTGCTCTTTTTCTACAGCTGTCTGATGAAAGACTTCTTGTCTCTCTGCTTTCAGACTAGCAAAACCATGCAGCATTGTCCCTTCAAATCTAAATCTTTGTTTCTGCTCCTAAACCTCCCTCTATTTTAACTAAAGAAATTATGTTTGGAAGGCCAAAGACCTTAACACCCGAGACAACAAAATTACTCCCAAACGACTTCAAAACAAATTTTTCCTGCACCCCAAAATATAAAACACATGCCAAAGAAAAAAAAAAAAAAAAAGGCCGATATTGGGTTCTGAATATAGATTTCTATTTACCTAAATCTTTCTTTGCATTAGTCTGCAAACTTTCTTTCAGCCCGGATGGCCTTCATCTCTAGCTGGAAGACAGGGAAAATCCCTGTTCTAGAGAGTAATAAGCATGACTGGCAATGGGTCAATAGTCTGTTTACTCCCCACTTCTTCCTAAGGTCATCCTCTGTAAGATTTAGTATGCCCTGTAATGGTCAGCTGAATACCCATAAATCTGTTGGTTTACTTTCTAGCTCACTCTGCAGACAAATTACATCCTGTGCCAAATCCATTATGAATACAGACATATGTGATACCTAGCTGGCAAAAAGATGGGGGAGAGAAACACTGTGGGTGACAGGGCAAGGTGACACTTGAGAACAGCTTCTACTTCGGGGGATTTTTAATAGGAGCAGCAACAGATGAGTCTCACTCTTACCACATCTGTTCCTACGGGGTCAGTAAAACCACAGTGCAAATTCTGCAGTGTAACTGCAGTTATGCACACAAGAAGCTGGGTTTGAGGACTTTCATTAACCCACTGAGAATTGAGAAGCCCAGTGTGTGTTGTGGCCAGCTGAGGCAGTCAGAATGGCACAAGAGCAAAGGCCCAGCACACTGCATGAGGCAGAAAAGAGAGAGAGTGACCTGCAGCAGCAGGGAGCTGGCAGACCCAGGTGCTCCAGGCAGGTCTCAGCTAGCAGCTGCTAGGCATGCATTTCACTTACTGCCTCCCCCTCGTTCCATTGTCTGTTTTTTTCACTCCTACCGCATGCAACACTTGACTAGAAACCTGATGGATTTAACAAGTCGTAGAGAAAAGATTTTTTCATCCCAGAAGACAATCAAGCCAAGGGTTGAGTTTTTAATACACAAACAGTCCCCATGGACACTCCTAGATTCCCCATGGTCACCTGCCTCCCAGGAGCTGCTAGACGATGGGAGAAAATGGATTCCCTTCCTGCATTCACCTTTCTATACATCTGTATTGTATCCATATTTTTTAAACTACTTGGATGAGTTTCCAAGTGACTGCAATATAGACGGAAAGTTCAGGATGCTGACAGCAGGGATGTTGTCATGGTGACAGTGAGGGAGACAGGGCAGTTAGAAATTTGGAGACAGGTAATTAAAGATGCCCAGAAGCCAGGGACAAGGGTTTGATATTGCCCTGTTACCCTGAAGCAAAATTCAAATGAAGATGAAACCTTGTGCCCCATGCTTGTAATTAATGCTTCCAATTGTGCTCTCAGGCACAGGGATCCAGTCTTTGCATTCAGCTGAGGAAAAGTACTGTTTGTAACAGAACACTGATTCATCGTTTTCCTGTGCATTTTGGTTTCTCTGTTTCTGTAGTGACAGCATACAACAGACACGAAATTCCTTGCCAGCTGTGGATGACCCTGTAATTTGTGACATCAGGTTTGTTTGGAATCCATTATTCACAATGTAAATTGTCAGTGAGTGTGGTAAGCTGGACACCACCTGCCCACCAAGCTGCACTGTCACCCTGCTCCTCAGCAGGATGGCAGGAGAGGGGGGAAGAAAATAAATTGGACAAAGGTCATGGATCAGGACAAGGACTGTTCAATAAAGGAAAAGCAAAGACCACACACAAAAGCAAAGGAAAGAAAAAGATTTCATCTCCTCTTCCCATCAGTAGGTGATGTCCAGCTGTCTCACAGGAGCAGGGCTTGTAGTGGTTGCTCCAGGAGACAATAAACAATGAACGCCCACTCTCTCTTCTTTTCTCTTAGCTTTCATTGCTGAGCACATGTCATATCATATGGAATATCACTTAGATCAGTTTGAGCCAGCTGTCCTGGCTGTGCCCCCCCACATGCTGGGTGTGTCTTTCCCACCCCCAGCCTACTGGTGAGGGAGGGAATGATGTAGACACAGAACTGGTGCCGTGGGAGCAGTGCTCAGCCAGCATGCTGGAGTGTTATCAGTGACTTTCCAGCTCCAGAAATAAAGCACTAAGGCACGGCACTGTGAGGGCTGCTGTAGGGAAAACTGATTTCATCCCAGCCAGACCCAATACAGTGAGACAAAATATTCTGAAAATAAGATCTGTCTGACTCATTATAGTGTGAATGATGATCTGATTTAAAGATTTTTTTTTTTAATTACCTACTTTCTAGGAGAAACAAGAGAATTCAAGCCTTGTCCCTTTGGATTGCAAATGTATATGGTTCAGCATGAAAAATAAAATTTCAACTTGCTTCCCTCTGTGTTAGTAAGTATACAATTATGCACAGTTAATTTATTTGCATTCATTATGTCCACATGGATACTTAAGTACCCCTGACTGAGACACTTGTACTGCTACAGGCAGGGTCCTTTATGCTACATGATTTGGTGACTCTGCAGTTTATCCCTCGTTGCAAAACATGTTCCAGGTACTCAGCTTTCCTCTGCACAAAAGTGGCTCTAGCAAAGCCTTTGTGGCGCAAGGAAAAGCCTGAGAATGTGAGGTGAATGCCAACTGCAACAGCCATGTCTTCCTGCCTTAGCAAACACTCTGAAACAATAGGACACAGAACCCAGCAACACAATTTACCTCAAAGAGCTGCTAAATCCGAAGCTCTGAAAGTAGGAAATGATCAGCAAAAAGTGTGGGAACGTCACAAAATATTATAGCAATAGTAACAAGACTGTATGCCCAATTTTAAATCTGAATCTTCATTTAAATGCATTTAAAGCTCCTACAGAAATGCTCAAAGTCCCAGCAGTGAGGTAGAATCTAGAGGTCTCAGCACAAATTTTGGATGCATATACCCAGAAGAGAAAGTATGGTCTCGTTTTTGTTTTGTTTAAAAAGGTTGAGAAATCAGAGCATATCGGTAGTATTTTAAAACACTGAAAACTTGGACATTTTAGAGCAGATGTACAAATAATCTCAACTCTGCCCTAGAATACTGACATATGAAAAGTCTCCTTCCCTTTCAGCAAGTAAGATTGCTTACTTGATAAAGACTACAGCCTCCTTCCCTTGCAGCAAGTAAGAGGCCATTGGTTCAGCTCAACACCTGGCAACATGCCTTGCTTCTGGAGCTGAATTTCTGTGTCAGAGATTTCAGGGGAAGACAACGGTGGCAGATCCTTCAATAGCAGCTGCTTCATTTAATGAAGGGAAAGAGTCTTTCTGCTGGAGTCATTTGTTGCCATAGCTTCCCATGTTAAAGCCAGAGAAACCATTAGAGCATCTTTCTACCAGAGACCAAAGATTTTCATTCAATTACACCCATTCTGAGTGCAATAATTTGTGTTTAGCAAAAGCATATCTCCCCAAAATCTATCCACATTCACTTTGAATGTGCATGCTATTTTTCATTTCAGTTTCTGAGGTTTTGACTTTTAGCTACTGGTTCTTCCTCTTCATCTCCTTACTGTAGGATATTTTTGAAACCAGGAGGAGATTTAGACATTCTGATCAAGTCCCTTCTTGATATTCCATTTGATAAATTGTCTGTTGTAACCACTTGTCAAGCAAAGAGCATCCCACCTTGCATTCCTACTCTACAATTTTTTGGTTCATAAGCTGGCTCTCATCTTGACATAAAGAGTCAAAAAATATTTTCTGCCCTCTCTTTAAAGGTCTATAATACCCTTATATGCATCAGAGTGAGGAGCATAAGTATGCACTCCTGAGGAATAAAAATCCCTCCCTCTCTCTCAATCATTTTTTCTCTCTCCCCACCAAGGAAGGCAGCAGCTTTGTTTGTTTTAGACAAACAGAAGCACAGAAAGGATAAAGCCTTACTCTGTATTACATATCAGACAAAGGCAGACCCCTGCAGCCTAAATCTCCTGGCTAAATCTAGCAATGCATTAATAACACCAGTGCTGTTATCCCTTTCTGCAGGTTGTCTTCACTACACAAACATACTCCCATATTTCACAGTTTCACTTTGTTAAAATGTATCAAAATGTCTATTACTGCCATTTTTAGGAGATTCCTATTTGTTTTCCTATAAGGTACTTGCAGATTCACTGCAAATCTACAAAGTTCAATTTTTATCCTTTGGTTTCTTAGCAGACAGAGAAGAAAACAATGCAGGCAGGAACCCAAACCATTATTACTTCTAGTTTTGAGTGTTCTGTTTAAGGTGCATACCAAACAAAATGCAAAACAGAAACAACTGACTATACCTGAAAAAAACCAATAATTTAGACATGAAACACAAAGAGTGAGCCCTGTACCCTGTATTCTGAATACATTGATCTCCCAGACTAACAGAAAGGTAATTTCCTACCAACAAGGTATTGATCTCCACATTGCACACACAGCCATTTCCTGGAAGCATCAGATGGTGGATTTATAAAGTCTGCAAGAATTAGGAGCATGTGCCTTTACTGAATTGTTTCAGTACTACACATGACTTTCAGTCTCATGGTTTATTTAAAATAAGTAAGCTATATTTAATAAATTTAGTGATTTAATTACTGTGAAGCCTCAACGTACACACGCAATAGGAAGTCAACCAGCTTGTGCTCAAGCCAGGCAAAACTGATCCATGCCATAATTGTAACTCACGACAGAGCACACATCAAACTGCAGTCTTGCTATTCCAGAAGAAAAAAAATATGCTGTCAAATCATCACGTTTTACAGTAGAAAAACTCAGTAACTATTTAGTTGTTTGCTACTAACACTGTAATTTACAGAGAATAAAGTGTCCAATTCCTTACAAGGTAAGATGTGAATCTGTCAGAATGATTTGACCTAATAGTGTTAGAGCATACATAGCTTAGAGAAGTCATTCATAATTTACCATATTCAAGTGGTATCTCCCTACCTACCAGTGTTCTCAGGTGGATCTCATCAAATACCATTTCACGGTGGTCATGGATTTCTTCTGACACACTTGATTATAAAGGCAGGAAATGTTTTCAAACATTAAATCATAATTTGACCACTGATGCCCACACATGTGTCAAACAGTGGCAGTCAGTCCCTGGTTGAAAGTCAGCATCCAGTTCAACCAAAAGATGGAATTGTTTTGTCCTGCAGTAGACCTATTGCTTCCCTAGTTGACGAAAGGATTCAGATGAGATTCCCTGAGGAATCTGAAAGCGTGCCAAACCATTCTACTCTGGACACAACACTTGCTTAAGTGCCTCTAACCCAGGGACTGAATTTAACCTTAAAAATGATAGCAAGGGACACAAAAACCAATTCCTTGGCACTGCGGTGTAATGTGCTCTTTGTATATGTTCGCTACTCAAATCTTATCTAGGAAATTAATTAGGCCTTTAATGTTCTGTTTTCTTCCCTGTTTTATCTGCAGGTTAAGAAGACTGCAATCATTCATAGGGAAATCTTGGGCCCCCCATAATCAAATGTTGTTATGGAGACAGGCTAGCATTGTTAGGATTACGAGATTATTGGGACGCACTGTGCTGTTTTCAAATGCCAGTGTCATTCTCCTCCTCTCTCCTGCAGCTGTTGACAGCAACCACATAGACAGGCTCTTCTCACAGTGCAATATGGTCATCCCATTTCAAATTCCAGGCTGGACCTGGAGCAGGATTAAAATTGTGTGTGCATACACATAGCTGCACAGCTACAAGGGGACTGGGGCACATTCCTATATGTTCCTGCCTGTCCACCCACCCACCTGCCTGTGACTATATGGGAAAGTTTAAGAAAGGTTTAAAGAGCTATTTTCCCTTCTGTATTCTTGGGCCTTTCTACTGATTTCTGCAAGAATCTTTGAACTACTATTCTAATTCCCCTACTTCTTCCACTGGGTCATACCTCGTGATAGAGAAGTACAGCTTTCAGAGCTTGCTGGTCCTTGGTGAAGAACAAGAGTTGGTGCTTTTGCAGGTTCCCACCAGCAGGGGAGAATGAACAGGGAACTCTTCCTGCCTCAGTCACAGTGAGTAGACACAAACCATCCTGTGTATTTTTCACCTACAGAAATTAATTGTCTGATCACTTTTCTGCTTGTCAGGTTTTAGTTTAGCTGGTAGGCACAGGGAAGAAATCTGAATTACTGGATTCTTATTGGCATAGCAATTATCGTCAGACTTCTGTAGTCTCCGAGTCTCGGCTGTCTACTGAGTCTCTACTAAGTCTCTGTCTACTCAGTTTCTCAGGCATCTTTTGATTTTTGCAATATTCTTAATCCAGAACTAGCAACTCCACAGCTGTTTCAATATAAAACTGATTAACACAATGCCATGTGAATACACACCTTCCAGAGCAATGCTACCATGTTTAACTATGAAAAGAAGTTTGAGGAATCTTTGGCTTTGTTTCAGTAGTTGCTTTACATTAATTTAAAGCCTACTAAATGCTAAAAACACTTCCAAGAATGTACATAATGAATTGATCTATATTTACTACTTTGATTTTCCTTGCCATCTGTCAAATTATAGACTTTCATTCCATGTATATTGCCAGATAATAGTACTTAAATAGAAAAAGAATATTTCAGAGTTGACATTGCTACCTCCAAAAGTCAAATAAACGTAGATACAAGTAAGTTTTTAAAAAAAAGGAAGTGAAGCAGCTTTGATTAAACTCATAAAGAATCTAAGCATATTCAGGAATGACTGGTAAATGGTATTATCTGCATAAGACACATTCAGAAGGCAACAGCAGGAGGATAACAGAAATCTGACATAACTGGTCTTACACCAGAGGCAATAAACTGAGGGAGGCCACAGTGTAGATAAAGTAATTGTGTCTGGTAGCACTCCAGATCTGGAGTAGATACTCCCAGTAGCAGCAGAATGTTATCATTTGTTAGTAGACATTTTCATTTGTTTTAAATTCCCTGAGAGTAACTGGATTTTAGGAGCTCAACTGACTTCTGAAAAAAAGACTGTGGATAAGTGCTAGAAGTGTAATCTCCCTGGGACTTCCTACCCTCAGAGATGATGAAAAATAGATTGAAGGCTCTATTATATATTTTAGAATAATTTTGTTAAGTAAGTTTATGCCAGTAAAATTTTATTGTGTGCTGTTTATTGTATTTCCCTGTCCTTTTTAAATCTGGAATACAATTTCAATTGATCTTAGTATAATTCATTTTAAAATCAAAAGTAGCATAAAGGATCAGAACAATTATCTCCTTTAACAGGTAGCATATTTGGAAACACATCAATACTCTAGAAAAATGGATATTATTATTTCCATCAAACATGAAAAATCTATCAGTTCCTCCAGCTCACTTATGTGCCACGAAAAACAATAGACTCTTGGAGTCTGTCAAATCTTAGATTAATAATAAATGAGCACCAAATGATAAACAGAACCTTTCAGTGTTCTATTGCTGAAGATTACTGCAGGGTAAATACTAACAGGAAACCGAGCAATGTTAAACCTACAGCTTAATGGATACATTATTTACAACCTGAAAATAAATCCAAAATTCACACTAAACTAAAAGGATTATGTTACGAACTAAAGGACGTAAGTTAAAAAAAATAACGTGCTTTGAAACACAAATTATATGGAAAATATTTTAGAATAAACTAGTTTTCAATATTTAGTTGCAGAAATGTCCAGGGAATTCAGAGTTGTCAGGCTGTACAACTAAAGCTTTTGATTTGCTGATGCTGCTGAGGTAGAGATGTATGATGACTGAGAAGAGAAACGTTATTTGGGAAGGGTAGAGGACCTAAAATTTCAGCAGAATTTTGGTGGAGAGAATGAAACTACCCAAATCAGAATACATTCATAAGAAAATTCTTGCTATAGTCATGCTTACAGACTGACAGGCCCCAATAGAATTTATCTTTTAGAAAAAGAAGAAAACAAAATATCTTCTGACACCAGATTTTAATACAGCCAGCTGGAGGATCATGCATTTAGGAATCTTACCTAAAGGATTCATGAAAGCAGTGACAATAAGGAGCATCTCAGAGTCCCAATGCAAAGTTAGACCAGCTATATCTTCATCCTGTGATAAATAGGAAAGCAAGTAGAAATAGATGTTCAGAAATAGGTATTTGAGGGAATTTTTTCCTTTGTTTAGCACATAAGTGAAATTACTATTAATCTAATAGTAGTAACTCCCTGTATTGTCAAAAGTCTGTTGAAAACATGCCTCATCCTGGAAGTAGCTCAGTAGCACTGAGTTGACTGTTTCTTATTAGTAATTCAGAATTACTTTTATAAAAAAAACAGATAGGAAACACAGATCAAGGAGATACCATGCCTACAAAATAACTATTAATGCCTAAATGTCTTTGCCCAGTGCATCAACACTTTTTTCTGGGCAATGAGTATGTGAATCTAACTAGGAATTGCTCTGCTCACAGGGGTTTTGAGTCCTCATCCACCACGCTGGTTGCACCCTATAGAAGTTAGGGTAGGTTGCTATACAAGCTGTCCCCCATCCAAAAAGATGAGACTGCTGTGCAGGCATTTCATTAAACACAATGTCACTGTAGTCTCTCTCTCTCTGTGTGACCATCTTAATGCTTTGATTTCCTTAGGGGAGTCTACCCATGTTTTTTGATGCCAGAGAGGGACTCCATTGTAAATAGTTAGTGTTAATGTAAAATGCCTATTCAGGAACAGATCACAGCTTGAGAAGAATTGGAAATGTACTCCTGGATTTTGCAGCAATGGTGGGCAGATTGTATAAAATGCCAAGAGTATTCCATTCAGATTCCTGGACAGTTTCTTCTACTGGAACTTGCATTTAGGGCTCTTCCTTAGAGGAAGAAGGGGAGGCAGCAGGGTAAGGTCTGTTACTGATGGATGCAAGATAAGCAGATAATCATTATTCCATCAAATACTAGATTTGGAAATAAGGAAGCATTAATTAATCTACTCCTAGCTCAGCTTTTCCTTCTTAACACCTCTCCTGAGCATATAAATAAAGTTCTTCCCCCATCCAGGATGAATGCTTTGGGTTGGACTGGAACTTAAAGATCATTTAGTTCCAACCCCCCCTCCCCCCACCATGGGCAGGGACATCTTCCAGCAGATCAGGTTGCTTAGAGGCCCAAGGAAAGGAAAGGAAAAATCCTGGGAAAAGGAGTCACCTCTCTGAGCTACATGGGCAAAATCCTACTTCTAAAGACTAGGATTTTCTTGGGTTTTCATATAAGAAAAGCCTTATTACTCTATTTCAGAATCCTCACAATGTCACATTGTCATTTTCTGCTATAAAGATGATTAAAAAACCCATCTAAATGACCTCTGGAAAATAAATATATTAATAACAACAACTCGTCTTCCCTGCAAGAGCCAGGCTTCATTCCAATGTAAGGGAACATGATAAAGTTTGATTTCCTAATAGCCCAGAGACGCCAGCAGGAAGAGCACCAAATAGGGATGTGTGTTTTCAGGACTATGTGTTCACCACACTAAAAAAATTTCTATGAGTAAAGTTCAAAAATAAAGAACAGCTAGCCCTTTTCTGATTGTTTTGCTGCCAAAATCTCAGACCAACATTAATGATGCATGTATCATTCAATCCAATATCATTCCTTTCTCAAATACAAACATTAACAGACAATCATAACAAGTTCCCACAAAATTATTTTTTCAGTATAGAGAAAAGGCAGGGAGAATGGATATCACTAATCCATCATTATAATTCATATTCCTCGCACAGTTAGCACTGTGCTTTCAGCATTTACATTCAGCCATTCTGAGGTTTCTACCATTTTCCCACTCTTTTTCTGCCTGGTCCTTGTGTTGCCACTTACTCCTGGCCTATTGTTGGATAACCTGGCTGTGCAGAATAAGATATCAAACCAAATATGCCTAAAACCATACAAAAAAAGGAGCACCAGTGGGTCCTTACTATTCACTTCCAGCAGAAATGTCAAGGTTTGCCTTTTTCAAGACCTCATCTTCTTAGCCCAGTGGCCACTGAAAAAAGCAAAACAGCCAACAGAACACCACAAAATATATATGTGAATTTTCAAATCAGCTTGCTAAACGGTGAAAACTAAAAATCTCCAGTGCTCCTCTGCATGATCACTTTGTACCTTTTTTACTGCTGCACAGGTCCAGGGCTTAGGAGAGCAGATAGAACAAAGGGTGAACCACAGCTTAAAATCACCATATTTTGAGTTTTATTTTTTCTTCTTAATGTAAAGATGGTGGTATATTAGGAAGCAGTGACATAATTAGTGAAAATCATACCAATTAAATCAAGTTTCCATTACTCCTTTACTGTACATTCCCTTCTGCTATCCCTATTATATGCTTATTTCTATAACTCCAGGAGAAAGAACATGCTATATTCTCCTATGTGAAAAGCTTTGAAACCAATAGATTTACACACAATGGTAAGTTTTCCTCATCACCCAAACAAAAGGAAAGAGAAAAAGGCCTAAACTGTCACCAAGGGGGCTGCCTGCACATTGTTTCACCCTTCACAGCCTCAGGATCCCACCTCCACTTTCTCTCATAGTTTTCAAGAGCAGCCTCATCTCAGGGTCACTATTATGGATTTCACCAGCAAGAATTCACAGACTTCTCAAGAATTACTGCAAAACCTTCTATGTGAAATGCCCAAATGCCTTACAAATATGTATTCACTAAATTCCATTGCAGCATCTGAGAAACAGGCAGGTTGAAATAAGAAGGTAAGTGACCTTGCAAAAGTTATAGTAGAAGCCATAGGTATATTTTAAATATCCTCGCTGTACTCTAAGAGTATACATTTTCTTAGCCCACCTGCAATTTTGGTGCTCAGATTGTTCATGGTTCAATGAACACCCAAATTACCAGAGTACTAAAGAAATAATGGCCTGAGATACAGTTTGAGTCTATCATGGGAAACCTGCTCAGACTAAGACCAGTCCAGTCATAAAAAATTGTTCATGTCAGCCTGGTACTAGTAGAAAGCCTGATATTCAGTGCCAGTTACTATTTGGCAGAGGCCTTTAGTTCCATGCTATAATTTCAGGCATGTGAAGAAAGAAAGAGTAAAAACCATCTCTATTTCTATATATTCTTCAGATCAGCACACTTGCAAATGGGAGGGGAAAAAGAAGGAAGAAACCACTGCAAATGCCATGCATTTTATAAACCTCAAAAGCTTTTTTCTACATTGCACACCAAAGCACTCACTAAATCTGGCTCATCAGGAAGAATTCACTGGAGGGACTGTCTTGTTGATTTCTCTCAGGAACCAAGGAAAGAAATTTTCCAGAGAAGATGCATGAAAAACCCACACATTTCTTACCAATATTTGACTGAGGGCAGAGCTGCAGAAAGAGAAACAATGGGAGTCATCCCCTTCCTTAAACCTCCTACCCAGCCAAGAAAGTGGCAGTCTCCCAGCATAATCACATCATCAGACTGCTCTGCAGTGTGGCCAGCCTTTGTTTCCTTTTTGTGCTTGTTCATTACTTATCTGTGCTGAAAATCAAAGCTTAATGGCTGACACACATTTTTAATGAGTCAGTGTGACAGACAGAAGTGACATGATCATTACTACCATCCCAATATATGCAAATATTGCTTTTGTTCAACTGCCCTTTCCACATCACTTGATCAAATCGGACACGTTTCTTGTGGGTCATACGCCCAACCAATTTATAAACATCAGCTGTTTCAGACCAAGAGGTTTTCTTTGTATTGTACATAGCCCTTTACTCCTCTCCAGTAATAATAATGATCTGCTTTCTTTAAATAAATAATAAATAAATAGAAACAGAGCGAACTGAGTCTAGTGAGAGGTTTAAAGATGATAGAGCTTGTTTCTGCCTTTGCTCTACTTCGGTAAATTATTATGCTGCAGCTACAGGGAGAACATAAGCCATTATGACCTGAAGCATTTCTCCAGGGATACAGTACAAAAGTGGTCTATCAGAAATGCAATCAATTCCAGAGATGACTGCTTCCTGCATGCTTCCAAGCTGCTGCTTTATAAAACAGCTCCCCATAAAAGGAGCAGGAAATGCATGACATCGTTTAGCAACCAGTCATTAGAACTTAATGGAAGAGGATTAAAATAAAAAAATGCCATGCTTACAGACCTTTCTGTACATTACCACAGCCTTTGAGAGGAGGAATTAGTGACATATTGGTAGAGCCTTAACCCTTTCCTCTACCCTCAGTGATGGAAACATCCCACAGTCAAATAAAAATCTTATTAGAAGGCTAAGTCAAACAAAAATCAAACCTCTGAATGAAAGTGGAGTCAAAGGTTAGATTTCTCCATTTTTACCTAAAAACCCCTGGGGGAAATGGAACCATGTTCCCTAATCTTTATTTCTCTGTCTTTCCTCAGGTGCTGTACTACAGCATTTCTTGTGTTTCAGCAGTTCTCTCATTTCTAGTTGCCTACATGAAAGTGCATGTGCACTCCCTCTTGCATATGCTTAAGGTACAATGAGAACAAACCAAATAACCTCTGAAATTATGTTCCTATTGATTTATTGTGAAGACATTTTTTGATACTGAAACACCTGGTGCACAGTATCATGTGCATTGATAATAATTCTGGCATAGCTTTTTTCTAGAGCAAAGCAAGTATTTACAGCTACAGCAGAATGCTGGTGATGAAGTCATTCTTATCACAATCAAAAGATAACTTGAACAGTGGAAATACATCCATCTCTTGAGGTTCAGCTCTCTCTAAATCACCCCCAGAAGGTTCTATGAATCTTTCTCCCCTCTGCAAGTTTTAAAACTGACAACTGCATGGTGCTGATAACCAATATCTGTATAAATGCTTTTTCCACTATATGTTAAATTATGTCGCTAAAAATAAGCTACAGATCATCTATCTTTAAAAAGCATATTACGTATCTCTTAATGATTACATATCTCTTAAATGACAAGTCTTTTCACGGTACTAAGCCAGAAGCCAGAGTAGAGGTATGTTCTTTTTTTGGTTTTTTGGCAACTTTTCTGTCTCTCACACCACAGGAGAACTTGAGAGCCAGAGCACTGCCTGGCATGCAATGACCTGGTGCATGACAGAGCTACCTGGTCACACCTTGCCATCCCAGAGCCTGAGGTCCTCACCAGCAAAGTGCAGTTACAGGAATCCAAGGTACTCAGCTGGTAGGAAACATCTTATAGCACTGTGAGAAGTGTTGACTCACAAGGTTTGTCTGACTCACATTAAATATTTACTGTTATTCGTTACTTTAATTGTTCAGCTGTAATAAAAAGTATTCCCTGCAGCCATGCCACTGCAGGCTGTGATCCAGCCGTGCTCCACACCCAAGGTAATGTCAGCAAGCCAGAAAATGTTTCTCTCCTGCCATCTCCAAAGCAGTGTGGCAAGAACAGCTGTCTAACACTGGGGACAGCTGCCACTACATGACCAACACCTCATCCGGGAGGAGCAGCTGGGAAAAGGTGTAGCTGAAAGCATTACATGCTGGGTGAAACTAAAAAGGCATTCGGGCCATTTCTGACTATTCAGTCAAGGAAGATGCCTTCTCCCAAAGCACAAAACTAATTCATCACTCTAAACCAATTGATCTTCATTTGACTCAGAGTTTGATAATCCTCTTGTGGTTTTGGCACAGCATCACCTGACTATACCACTTGTCTAAGGAGGATGTTTCAAATCTACTATTGCAATCAGACGTTTCATTCCTCATGTCATAAATGTCAAATATAGTGTTGCTGTTTATTGCTAAAAATCATCGTGTTCAACCCAAAGATAGATTTATTTCACTACTATACAAAAGCATTCATATATATAAGAAAAAAACCTGTTTGTCATGCCAAAAAATTACATAAACACCAAGACTAAGAACCTTGAGCTGACTCTCAGCTCTCTCACTTTTTTCTAACTGCACATTTAACACACCCAGCTATTTTTTTACACCTGTGAAATTATGCAATATTGCAACAGTAAAACTTAAATCAAAATCAACATAAAATATCAATAGGAAATTGTGGCCACTTCAAATTAATACCCTTTAATACTGCAATCATTTAGAGTTCAGGTAGCCTGTGATGCTGAAAATCATCTAAATGACTCATTTGAAACTTCTTTAGAAAAACACACTTTAATTTAACATGCACAGGTATTTAAGAAGCATTTCTAGTACGGAAATCACCAGCACCAGCCACAAAGATAAAATTCAGATCTGTCTATTTGAAGATCATTTTTACAGCGCTTCTTATGTATATTATTCTTTTTTAATTATATAGAAACAAAATATAGTACAAGAAATAACATAACACTGCCTCAGAGCAAGGGCTTACCTTTAACAATTCTGTGCCTCTAGCAGTGGTCACGAGGGGACATGTAGGGAAGAGAAAGAAAAGGGAACATGTGGGATCTACCCACTTGCAGCCACAGAGATTTTCCAATTGTGGCACAACTGGTAATCCAGTTAGTAAATGTCAACCAATCTCTCTCCCAAGCATTTGTCCAGTCTGCTTTCACACCCACCTGAAGTTCACCCATATGAAACATCCTTTGACAAGGAGCTCCACAGGTTCACTGCATGCCACATAAAGAACCACAAAGAATCACTTCCTTTGTTTTAAACCTGATCCAAATTAATGCAGTACCTAATTCTATGGGATTTTTATCTGAAAAATACAATGACCAGTTGATCTCTAGCATTCCTCCCCATGCCACTCAGAATTGTGTGGACCTGTCTCATACTTCCAATAACTTTTTTTTTTCAGGCTGAAGTATTCACCTCAGCTATGCCACATCGTACAGTAGATAATAGGAGTGCATTTGTAAAACAAAATTATTGATGTAGAGTCTCCAGCGTTCTCAGCAGGCTTTTTTCTTCCAATTAGTATAAAATTGGTCCTGCAGATTATATAGTCATTAGCAGTTGGATTGCACTAGACACATTCCAGAATTGCACTAGGCATACTCCAGCATGGGCTGGTTCTGTTTCATCCAAATGAAATTTGGTTCAGGTGCTCCACAACTGTCCTCTGTTTGAACCAAAGTGCAATAAGTGAGGATGATTTGAAGTTTTATTTAAAAATCACATGTCTGATCTGAACTAAAACTGGCAGATGTACCTTGGTTTTCCTTACACAGAAGTTGCTCCATAACTCTGAATTGTCCTTGTCACTATGCACTCAACCTTTTCCCCTTTAAAGACATACTTTTTGAAGATGGGAAGACCAGAATTGCACACAGCCATCAAGGTGTGGGAAAACCATGAATGTATTTGCTTTCATAATTATGCCTTCTCCTTTATTCCTTTCCTGATATTTCTATTTGTTTTCTTTTCATAATGCTGCTGAACACTAAGCTGACAATATCATGGTCCTCAAGGTCTCATCCCTGAGTGGTAATGGTCCCTCAAAACACAACATTTTATATCCTAAGTCAAAATTGCTTTTCCCTGTATATATTGCTATACATTTATGCGTTTATCTAAGTTTTGACACACATGTCAAATCAAAGAAATGATAGAAACATCTTGCACAGCACAAAAGTCAATTAGTCAGCTTGTTATGTCCCACAATGTTCTTTTGAGGTAGGTAAGCATTATTATGTCCACTTAAACACTGTTATATAATTTTTTCAAGAGATAAACCCACTTGGACAAGCAAACTCAAACAAGGGGGATGTTTTTAATCAGTGAAGCAGTGAATTCCCCCTAAATTTCTCCTACTTTAGTAGATTAAAAACTTGTCACAACTAGAAAGGAATCCTGGAAAACCCTTCTGGTAGAGCTGCTTCCAGAACAGATCCTTTCAGCTAATGTGCAATTTGGGACCATTAGTAACACCTAAATAACACATTATAACCTTGGGTTATCATGTCAGAAAAGAGCATCCAAAAGTTAATTATGTTTTTGAATTGCCTGGCTGTTCCTCACCATGTGCCAGGAGCAACCTTAGGAAGGACATTCAGGTGCTCCAGGCAGCAGCATTCTCTGGTCATAGTAACTCAAGTCCAAATAAGCACAGCTAAGCTCCCTCTTTTTGACACTGAGATATTAAAGGTTTCTAAATTTAATACAAAGCTGCTGAATTTTAAGAATTTTAATGCATAACACCAGATGATAGGCTCTAGAAAGAGAATTCTTGAAAACAGAAAAGAAAATATATTAAAGAGACATTGTAGCTCATATCTAAATTCTGGCAGGACATAACAGACATCTTAGTCAGCCAATACATCAGACTTTTTATGGGAACAGCTTAACTAAAAAAACTCTTATATTTTAATTTCAGATTTTCAATTACTTGGTCCAAAAGCTTGCATTGCAGCTTTTTTTTCTCTCTCTCTTAAGAAAAGATTGAGAGATATGAATGTTCCAGAATCAGAAGAGAGACCTTTGAGCAGGAGGATATTAATCTGAAAAATCACGAGATTAAATATACTTAATGCATTCTATTATATAAAACAAATTTATTTTATACTTTAAATACATTTCATATATATGCATCGTATTGATGCCTTCTGGATTTATAGTGTTGGCATTCCCTCAGGTTGCATATGCTTCATAAAAATGAAACCTGAATAGCTTTTTGAAAAAGAAAGCTTAGATTTTCCTAAACTCTCATTTAGGTCTTGCAAAGCAGCCTTTTGAGGCAAATGCCCTCGTGCTTGGCTTTTCTCAGGGTAAGGACTTTTTACTCTGTATGAGGAAAGCTGATCCAGTGCAGTGTGAATGACAAACACTAAGGTGTGCAGGTGTAAAGCACTGTGGTTTTAGTGTGTGTATATTTGAGCTTCCTTCCCTCTGACCCAGTCAAGTGTCTTTGCTTTTCTGTTGAAAGGCTTGTACCTCCCTCTGTAACAAAAAGACACCACACAAAACAAGACTGAACAAGCCCTTGGATTGCACAAGGCAGGAAACCCTTTGGGAATCAGTGAAATTCTTGAAGAAACTGAATTACTGGGAAATCAAAGCAATATCTCATTATCTGCTGAGCTCTTCCTGCCCAGTCCCCCCAGCCTGTGCTCCAGCAGGAGGAGGGCTGAGCAGGACCGGCCGAGATCTGTTTAAGTGCTCTGCCCTGTGAACCCTGCAGGTACCTCACCACAAGCTGCCAGGGCAGATGAAGTCACAGCAGGATGAAGAGAGCTAGGCCAGCACAGATTATATCTGTGGCCATACCAAAATGGGCTAGACACTGTAAAGGCACCTTTGTGTGAGATTCAGAAGTCATCCTCATCAGTAAGGCAATATCAATATACCTATTGTATCCTAAGCCTGCTAGGGTTATGTCCTCAAAAAATGTGTTAAGAAATTCCTGAAGGTTCAAGCCTGCATCCACACCTGAAGTATTTTCTTTGAAGGAGTAGTTGTGGGGATTTCCTTAGAGAAGGATCTTCTCCAGAAACTTTGTCTTGTACAATGCTTTCTTGACCTGGAGAAGTGTGTTCCGTTATGAACCTCTCATTTTCACTAAGGAAATGTGATTAATGTTATGCTAAGGCACCACTCATTCAGAAAGGCTTCTCATCTCATGTATTTTCTTTTTCCAGTCTGTTGATTGAAGATATTCTGTACCTTAACTTTTAGATTAAAGTAGTGGTTAAAACAATTGAAATGAAAATATATTAGCTACTTTTGTAGTCTGTAGGGATAATATAATCCATTTAGCCTTTCATAAAACCACATACAGAGAATAACAGAATTTTAGGAAGTGTATTAATTAACAAGTATGTCTATTACTGCACCTAATACCCACATCTACAATATATACCACTGCATATTCAAGCATATAGTAGCTGGATGAACTCCAGAGAATACATGGGGAAAAAACCTATACACTAGAGCCAGTATATGATGGAGAATCCTCTTAAAAAGTCACCAGCATGGAACTAAACCTGTTAAAGGAGGTTTTACTGTGCTCCTTGGGTCTGCCTAAAGAAAGTTCTGTTATATTCAATTACTATTGATTCATTAGGTACTGAACTCATGAACTGTACAGGTCCAATTAGAAACCTTTTTCTTTCCCGCTTTGAAATGGGTGGGGAACCTTTAATAGATTTACTCTTGGGGGGAAAAAAAAAAGTGATAAATAAAAATATTAATTAGAAAAATGGTAACCCAAATTTCCTGGCCTTCTTTGCTTTGATGTCTAAGTAAGCATGGTCTCTGACTTTCTGACATGAGGCAGGAGATGATGCACCTTCCAAAGCTCTTTGATTGCTTGTTCTCAGCATTAACACACCTTGGCATGTCCCACAGGCAGGTGCTGCTTGCTCACACATTCTTTCCCTTCTGTCTCTGGCAGGACAAGGTCCCAGTGCTGGGAATCCCAGAGAGAAAAGAGGAATGCAGAAAAGGAAGAATGGCTTTATTTGACTAACCAGGCTTCTGACACTGGCTCAGAGAGCCTTTCTCAGGGCAGGGGAAGTGCTGGTAAAATACAGCGCAGGGAATGAGTCTGGCAAGGGGGATTCTGCTTCCTGGATACATTACAAAAGCTACGGGATAACTGCTGGATTTTGATGAGCTTTCATCATTCTCTGAATGAAGTCCAGCCTTTACTCATAACCCAGTGGCCAGACTGTGTAAAGAATCTTTCCTTGTATAAGGTTCTTTATCTTTTGGCCCTGTCCCAGAGGATTTAAGAATTTAGATAGTCCTCCAGATGTTACAGCATCAGTAAAAGGCTTTGCCAGCTGGACTGAAACAAAAAGACTCCAAACCTACCCTGGGAGAGTGAAATATGCCTCTCTCTAGGTAGCTTGCTATTTCGTGTTTAAAAGCCTGTCACCTCTGCTACTTAGGCTTTGATAGCCACTCACAGAAATAATAAATAGCCAGAGGTATTTTAAATACTCTATACCTTCTGATTACCTTGCAATTAGTAGCTAATCAGAGACAGTACCAGTCACCTCATCCTTCCAATGCCTTCCTGTGTATTAGTGAGTGGCCAGACTTCCTTAGGACAAAAAAACATCCTAAACATTGCCAGTGCTCTCCAAAACAATAATACACTCAGGCCTTTATTTCTAACACTATGCATCTACCAGGGTCCCATTGGTGGTAATTCACCAGACCAGGATGAAAACCATAGGGATGCACTGTTTTAACATAGACTTCTACAACCTCCCTGCTGTTGCACTTCTTGCTGAGATGGAGGCAGATTCAGGCTGGATCAGGGCTGAGGTGGGTAGGGCAGGCACAGCCCATATTCCCAATTCCACCCAGTGTGACTGGCAGCTGGCAAAACATCAGCCCCAGTGATGCTCCATCAGGGCCAGGCTCCAGGTCCCATGGCCTTCCCCAGCCACAGAAACAGATTTTTGAAAGAACTGTTGGTATTCAATACCAACAGGAATTTCAATTACTTACTCAAGATATTTTTATGGAACAGAAAATTCCACTTTTGATCTCCTTTAATCAACCTACAAAGTCTTACAGTGTGTTTATCTATATACAAATTACTGTGGTCAGTAGACTTTTCCATAAGGATTTCCTAGACTCAGTTGATTTTAGACAACCATTTCCAATATCGATCTTCTGTTCTGCCTAATCTTTTTGAAATTTCCTCCTCCTGTGTGATGGAAACAACTCCACGAGTAAGGACAAATATTTTTTTTTTTATGCCTGCTACATCCAGTGCTGTAATTGTGACAGGTTGCAGCTTCATCAAATTCCTCCCATAGCAGCTACTTCTGCTCAGCCTCCAGCAGGGATCCAAACCAACCTGCAGGTACTTTTACACATGAAAAAACTTCTGCCAGAGGCTGCTGCTTTAAGGAACTCTATGTGCAATTCAGACAAATTCTGCTCTACCCTCATTTTTATCCACTTAAACATGTTTTAACCTGTCAAGTGAACAGAAAGAGGAAGCCATTACTTTTGTAAATGTAACAAGAAAATTGTCAGTTCCATTATTTACACCTGAGTTGGGGAAGGTAGAGGATAATGTATGGTAGAGACCAATTCAGCATGGAATGGACTAACCAACCCACTGAATTCCATTTCATCAGCAATTTACTGATTTTCATCTCATTTTCCTGCATCAATAAGTTTGGTTATTAAGGCACAGACCCCTGCCATGCCTCTGAAAGGCCTCAGCACTGCTTTATACAGGAATTTCACTCCCCCCAACACTGAAAGAATCCTATTTTCTTCATGTTGCGGATATGTTCAATGTAACTTAAAACATCTGTGCCCAATAGTTTAAACAATGACAAAAACCCTGCTCCCCAGCTCCATCTTCAACAACTCACTATGGTCACATACTAAGAGGACATGCTTCTCAAAGGAGTTCTAAAGGCCAAAAATATAATTTTCATATAAGTAATTTTCAGAGTCCAAACAACTTCAATAGGAGTTGGCTAAATCACTGCACAATTGTTTGAAAATTCAGTGCTTGTCTTTGTTACTTTATGGGGTTATAGAAAAAGTCTTAAAACTATACATGGTCCAAATGAAAAATTTAATCTTGCAGAGTTTCATTTCTGCTAATTGCTAAAGTCAAAAGGAAGCCTGTCAAAAGCCTAATAATTCCCCAGCATCTTCTGAGACATGAACATACATTATCAAATAAGATTATACATTACATTTGTCCTTTAGAGGGCATTCTATGAATAAGGAGTATGCTCTGGGTAACACTGAGGGTCAGACCTACTCTGGTGTATATTTCCATATTTGCACTTAGGCTAATGAAAATGTATGAGTTACACCACTTGTAGACATTACTCTTTGTATTTAAATGTTTACTCTAAAAGCCTGAACTGATCTAAATCTGTTCAAATGGATCTACATGACTTCTTAATGGGTTTCACACGTAGCTTACAACTGCTATTTTCTGTGTTCTTTTTGCCTATATATCTTACTTGGTTGATAAAGAAGTAGAGTCACCCAAAAGGAATGGTTGTTGCCCGCTGTGTCACAGACCTCACTAGTAGGAATTGTTTCATATCTGATTTCTCCCTTCCTAGGTCTAGTGATGTAGGTATATTTAAATAAGGAGTTCTAGAAGCCAAAGGCTCATCAGCTGCATGCAAACAAATTAATTTTAGGGGTGTTATCTGCCACTCCATAAAAACAAAAAAAAAATATTTGAAATAACTATGATTAAATAATAACTAGTCATGTCTGGTTCATTCAAGAGAAGTAATACTATTGGCTAATAATAGAAAAAAATATCATCAGGTCTGTAGCACCTTACTAAACCTTGTACTTAGTCCTTCACTAAAGGTGACTTTTGGCATGGATTCCCTGAAAGCTTTCCAGGTCAATGATTTTATTGACATGGTTTTGGAAATCAGTATTGTAAAGACAGTTGGACCAGAAGAAAGATCCATGGATGTAAAACATGAAACACGAGATGATTTTTTAAAGAATCAACCAGCTTGGATCAGAGAGATGTAAGTACACTTAAAGAAGAAAGTCCAAAATATATGGAGAGAAGATAATGTAACAAGATGGGAAATGTCCTCTTCAAAGTTTAGGTTGGTAAAAGAAAATTTGGGGTTGCCTACCAAGAAAGACAGAAAGATCATAGAATAAAGAACCCCAAAGGCTCTCCAGTAAACCTTCAGCCTCAAAGCAGGACCCAGCAAAGTCATTACATGCAGTCATTTAAAACATGGACAAATAGTGAGAATATACTTCCAAGAGGAGTACAGAATATACTTTGCCTTATCTCTCATTAATGTGTTTAAATTTGTGAAAAGAAATGTGTTTTTTGAGGTTATTTGAATGTCCAAAGTTGATCTTAAGCATGTGCCAGTGGGCTGACAGATGGCATGAAATATGAGATTAGAAGAATTCCTGTCCCCAGTCTGAAAGGTTGCATAATTCTGGGCTGTTGGGCTGATGTAACAAAATGTGCAAAATTGCACATAACGTTAACTCTCCGCTGTGCAGACTTTCAGCATGACAAAAGGGCATAAAAAAGTTGAACTCCTGCATATCTTCTGGGACTCAGAAAAGGCTGCACTGTCACTTGTGCCTTGAAATGAGACTCCAAACCAGTTATTCACAGAATCAGCAGCTCTGTTCTCCCTGATCATTGTAATTGTGCACTGTGCTCAGAAGCATAGAAGATTTCAGTATATTATTTTCCAGAATATTTGCCACAAAAAAAGAGAAAGGACAGGCTGCTATAAGTGCCACTTATTCTAGCAATAAAAGCCTCTAATTCTTACATCTCAGATTTTCCAGTGTTTGGCAGTTTTGACTCTCTGACTTCGCAGCACGTTATAAGCAGGTCTTTCATCAATCCCACTTCCTGCAATCTTTAAAAGTCAAATATTGCTAGTGCAGACAATCTTAAAATGCAGAGTGTTTATTTTAAATCAGTCTTATATCTATGGGACAGAGGTATCCAGGTTCCTTCAAACATATCTATTTTCCTAAAACCTCAAAGAGCATCAGAAGAAATAATGCAACAAACAGTTTCCAGTAATGCAGGAAACAATTTTCCACCTCTTCTGAGAATCCAGTTACTAAACTAGAAAAGATAAAACAAAGATTTATAAGATTAAAAGATGAGCACCAGGCAAAGAAGGAGTAATCAAGAACATGTCTATTCAGCAGAACTAAGACAAATTTCATACCCTTCATAATCTAGGGAAAATTAATTCAAAATTCAAATTGGATTATGTGTACGCATGTGTATCCATCTGTGTGTTTGTGTGAGTGTGAGGCCAGCCATGCCTCTCTCATCTACTCCACATCTGATTTTTCCTCTCTGGGATTCTATTTACCATTACATGCACTAGCTGAACCATACTTTGAGAACCTTAATAAATGCCATCTATTGATATCCAGTTAGTTACCTCTGTGTTGGTTAAATGTAAAAACATGCAAGCCCCAACTTTTTGGCTGAGCAGGTGTGTGGTTTCTCAGACTGGCTGTGTATCTTTCAGTAGTGTAAAAGGGAAACTTTGTCAGCTTGATGTGCATTTCATCGTGAGCACGTGCAAGCCTGTCCTAGAAAACAACCACAAAACACCTGGACGAGGTAGAGTCTTTTCAGTTAGGAGTTTTTTTCGTTTCTCTTTGGTATAATCTTAGTGCCCAGGTGCTGAGAACAGGTATAGACTTATTAAAGTCAGAAAGGAGGCAGGTCTGAGTGTGTAGAAGTGGTGAGGCTGTTTTCAATAGCAGAACTAGGCATGGACATTGCAAGAGCAACCTGAACAGGCACATCCACCACTCAGGGAGCTGCCTAAACCTCACCAGCAGCAGCTGAAGCAATAGTCCACCTGCCTGATCAAACCAGACAAGAGAAAAAACATTTAAACAGTTTGTCTGACATGACACAAGACAAGTGATAAACTCAGCAAGCTAAAGATATCAGATTTTTCTAAATGACAGATCTTGGTTACAGCATGTCCTTTAGCAAAAGCTTGCCTAACAGGGAGAAGAAACTCAGCACAAAGATGGAGAACTCTTATCTCTGTTTCCAAAACTCAGGAATGCAACTAAAGATTTTAAAGGAACAGGTTTGAAGAATTCTATATTATTATAAATAATAAATATTTTCAGCTGCCTTTGGCCTTGGACAAAATGTCAGCAACAGCAAATACACTTCGTTCTTCACTAGCCTATCTGTACAGAGAGCACATCTGTGTTACTCATGTTCAGCCCTCCAGTCACCAGCAATTTTTGCTTCCTCAGTCTGTAGGAGAATGATTGCAATAGCAGGAGGTAAATGAGACAGAGTAGTCAAAAAAAAATGAAAATGTGTGAAAACAATGTTAAGCATAACAGTTAAACATGTATTTTGCTCAATTTATATGAAATCGCTTTGAGATTTTCTACAAGTCTAAAAATCTTTAACTCCACTTTATACTAGACAGTAGACTTAAGCTATACAGACAGTTTTTATCTGTGATCTTGCCTTCTCTTTGTCAACTGGAACAAGATGAGATTTAATCCCTCTCTGACTCCTTTTTCTCAGACGTTGTTTATAGGGTTGAAATTATGTGAAAACCAACACAAATGTGAATTTTATCTCCCTTTCATTGGAAGTGCCAACAAATTACTCCATCTTAGTGTCTACAGTCCTGAGCCAGTTAGTAGCAAATCTCCCTTCCTACTGAAATCACCTTTTAGTAACAATCTCATAACTCCTGAGGAATGTAAGTTATGAGAAAGCTCAAATCTGTGGTGAGAGAAGGTACCTGGGACCTCCTGTATGACTGTCACAGGGAATCAGTAATGGTGCATTCATCTAAATCAAGTGCTGCAGGAGAACTGAGGATATGTTCCCAGTAGATGATGCTCTCTCTGTAGCAAGTTCTGCTTTCTGGGAAGCTAGAAGATATTAGGGCTGTTATTTGTATTTGCTGGTTTGGAAATGTCTGGAAAGTCAGCTTTCCTCCTTACCATGCTTTCAAATCCAGGTTCATCCCAGGCTCACTTTAAATTTAATTAGGATTTTGGTAGCATTAAGTTTCTGCCACAGGCAGCGATTAGACAGTGGTGCAGAATCAGCCTTTGCAAGTACATCTCTCTCATTTTGATTAGAAAGGGATGGCTGTATTCCTAAAATGAATATCCCAGAAACCAAAGTTAGACAATGCAACTCTATCCTGGTTTCATAGCAGCCACAAGTATTTGACTGAATCACTAGCAGCATTCCTGACGACAATACTCCTAGCACTGCACAGCCTGACTGGCCCTAGGCTTTGTTTCCAGTTCAAATTCAAGATTTCACACAAAACCTGTGAAACGCTTCTCTAAACTTTCCTGTCACCATCTACAAAGAGACACTGGCCTGTGTATTTTTGATAGAGGCCACCCAGCACCCCTCATCTGACAAAGTAGGTGTGCTTTGCATGGAGAAAGAGTGGTTTTAGTCCCCAAAGAAAGACTAATTTATAGAAAGAAAGATGTCAGGGAAGCCTGATTTGGATTTCAGTTAGGGTACAGAAAATAAAGTTCTGTGTAGTGCCATCCATCCCTTTAACCAGGGCCATACAGAATAACACTCATGTCTTCACTTTGTAATTCCAAGTTCAGGACCTGTGCAGGAGATTCCCCTTTCTCCTTCCCTCTTCTAGCAGAAGAGCTGGTATCAGCATATAAGCTTTATTCTTCCCAGGAATCCTTATCAGAAATGCTTTCCCTGCTAAACCCAGGGGAAATCCATGAGCAATTCAATTTGTGAAAGCAAGTGTGGTCACCTATCAGCTGCAACCTGATGGGATTATTTGACAGGGGAACACCTGTGTACCCCAAAGCATCACAGTTCAGATTTTCTAGAGGACAGTGAAGTTTGTCCTGGTTCCAGCCAGGACAGGGTTAATTTTTGTAAGCACAGAGGTTATTCTGCACCACTTCACCTAATTTTCTGGGGGCAGGGGAAGGAGTCCCTTCCAGATCAGGGTAACATTGTAGTAGTTTGTGTATTGCCGTTTTCCACATGGTTAGCCTTTCACATGTGAATTGTTTGCTTTTCTTTACATCCTTTTATTTTATTATTGTTGCTGTTACTGTTGATTTTTTATTTCATTGCTGTTTCCAGTAATTTGTTCTTTATCTCAACATGTGATTTTACATTTTGTGCCTCCAATTCTGCTCTCCAGCCCTCCACAGGGGGAGGGGAAGGGGACGGAGAGAATGAGCAAGCAGCACATGGTTTGGAGAGTTTCAGTCAGAGCACTGAATTGGGGAACACCTTTTCTAAACCACAACAAATCCTTACCTTCAGGTATTTCACAGATGGTTGACAGGCTCTACCTCGTTAATGAATTCAGATTTCACAATAAGTTGTCTAGACACAAGGACAACATTTAATGATTCAAAGAGAGTAAGTAGCAAAAAGAAGTTGTCTGAAATAATTTATCTGAGTAATGTTCTTTAATTAAGTTCAAGGTCATTTGAGTATAGGCCTGATAAATACAAAGCCCATGCATAAGACTATAAACATTTTTTAAATATCTACTTAAGCAATACTAAGAGTTTGACACAAACATAAATATGAAAAACAAATATCAAATTTAGGATCTTGGTTCTGTACCTTTCTGACATACACATTCAGTTTTGCTGTGGTTTATTACTCAGAATTTAAAACCAAAAATTCTGAGAACAGAGTAGAATTTAAGATTCTAGCTATACTTATGACTTTCATCATTTTCAGTAGCATAAACCAATGCTTTCATTGTAGTTTTCAGATTCTAACACATTATCTTTTTTCAAAGCTTCCCTCTCATTACAGAGATTATGGCCATTTGTCAGCCTCTGCTCAGAGGATTAATTACTCTCCATGAGAATGATGAGGAGCAGTGGCCAGCACATGTTGTTAACAACAACACTGCAGCACTCTTAGAGAGAGACAAACCTCTAAACAGCACTTTGCAAAGAAATATCCAGACACAGGCATCTCTGAAATGTCCAATATAACAAATTTAAATGGAGTCTTAAAATGCACTGGGTAAATGCTGCTGATACACACATTTTAAGAGAGCAAAGTTGTTAACAAGAGATAGAGCATTTTAGAGAACTTGGATGGACTTTGCTCATTGGACAGCACGAAGTCTAATGAAAAGAGGTCCAAAGCTCTTGTAGTTGCAGCATGAAAAGACAGGACACAATGATCTTGATTTGTTCACTTCATTTCTTTTTGTACCACTCAGAACAGGTAGTTGTAACTGTAGAAATGAGGGTCAGACCACTACAGTCTCCCCAACTCCAGCACATTCAGCCATTACTCTGAGCAAAGAAAGGGTTTATTCTTCCTAAAGAGTTGTTGGAAAATTTTTCAAAGTCAAAACCAGATCAAAATTATCTGTAAATCATCTCTCTTATCCTCACACTAACCTGGTAGCATTGAAGATAGAAGAACTATGGTCTCCACCTGTTCCCCAAGCTACCTAAGGAGACACTGTGCTGTTAGAGCAGCATGCTAACTAAAAATAAGTGAGTAAAGAAGAAGAATTTGCTCAAGAATTTTCAAAACCAGTGGGAAATACTTCTTCAGAGAAGTACTCTAACAAGGAAAACCACTTATGCAAAAGCATCAGAATTTTCTAGGGGAAATGTCATTTTATGCTAGGAAAAAAGCATGCAATTTTCTGTCAGGAGAATGAAAATGTTAGTTTTGTGATTGCCCACCTGGAGGGACTCTATCCATTAAACTCACTACTGACTAGAAGAAAGCAAGTAGGTAAAAGCAACCCCTCATGAAGCTGCTGCCTTCTGCAAACATTGTTGTCTCCCGCACAGATATTGACTAAGGCCCCAGGTTTTCTTCCACATTTTCCTACTTTTCTAACAGTTTTTTTAAAATGCTTATTATTTTTGTTTCAAACAAATTTTTTCTAGATAAGCAGGTTTTTGTAATATCTTAAAATCCATGCTGAGTCACAACAGCAATATCTTGCAAGAGACGAGCTTAGGAAAGGATTTGCTATTACAGAAAGCATGGTAAATTAGTTTTTACTGAATGCCTTCCAGGTTCTGTTCAAAAGCTTCTGGTTACTGGGTAATTCACAGATGACATTATTTCCATTCATATGGGTTTGCACCAATGTGAAAGGTTAATTTTCATGTAAATTACACAGGTAATGGAATGTCACTCGCAGAGCTAAGGAAGAGGTAAGTAAAAGAAAATGCTGATGAATGGAATCACCTGAGAGAAAATAAAAGGCAGAATTGAAGTGGATGTTTTAGTTTGTAAAAAAAAAATAAAAATAAAAATAAATAATTATCTCTCCCTTGCAGAATTCTCTTCTACACAACCATCAAGGTCCAGATTTCAGTCCCCATACTTTATCTTTTTCCAAGAGGAAAGCCCAATTTCCTGAGCATATTTTGATTCCTTTGTACATATTTGTGAATTGGTTGCTACATAACTTATAAAAGTGAAGTAGAATGTAGCACATTTTCTGTTCCTTCTACAGGAAAATGGTGACATGATTGTTGTAATGAAAACCATCCTGTCCATGACCTTAAATGCTTAACCTTTGAAGTGAAATTCAAAGAGGAGGAAAGTAGGTTGTGACATTTATCTTTTTTGACTTGGTACATCCAGGACAGAAATATATCCCCATGCAGTCTGCAGAAGATGTCATTCCTTCCTTTAAGAGGGAAAATCTTTGCTTCCAAGATCCTGAAACTTAGTGTTTTGAATGTAGAAAGATAATTATAATGAGAGTCCCAGACACCAGTATATTTGCAATCAAAGCTACCTCTGAAGAAAGAATTGAGATGAATGGCAAAGTGAGAGCTGTGTGAGGCAGGAGGAAGAACTGGGAGAGAGGGAATTAAGAAGCAGTGAATAGCAAACATCTGCAAGAAAAACGCTGATTTGTGGCTGAGCAACTTCTCATACTGAGCCAGATGGTTCATTAGCAAAAGAGCATGGGTAGATGCCAAAGCAGCTTTAACTCTGCAGTGACCAACACCTGTACCTATTGCTTCTAGGAGCATTATAGAGACAGGGCATTCCAGACATGTGCCATTTAGCTTTGTTAATATGGAAATATTGAATTATGGTAATTATTATTATCCACTGCAAATTCTAACCTCTAAATAGCCCCCCAAACATGCATGGAGTCTGGGAGATAAGGCAGCAGATTTTTTTATAGGTATAATAGACGTGTTGCTTTGTAGAAGCAACTTATTGCCCTTTCCTGTTACCCATCATTTTATGACCTCTTCTCACCACCCACCAAGTTCCAGGGAAAATGTGACTTTTACTTAATGTCCAGTTTGTTCCATTTTCATTTCTCAAGGCACTATACATTCTCTTTTCATCTACACTTTTACCTTTCTCTCAGACACTAATATCAACTATGAAAAATGTTTGGTTATTCTTGCACTCAAGGCAAAGGCTTATTTTTCTCTTTGTAAATATAATACACACTGAGGCCAAATTTTCAGCTGCTCTTTCCTGTCATCTTAGTCTCAACTGTGGGTGAATGAGTACATTTGAAAATCAGGCCCACCCAGATTCATACAAATTCTCTGTCACAATATTTGAGCATCTGCTTTAGAGCAAACATAAAGTGGACAGAGAGATTGTTGTCCTCTTTCACCTCAAAAACATCAGGACTCTAGATTCCCCATTAAAGGAGGCTCTAAGAACACCTGGGTTTGTATCTCTGGGGCCATCTCTGTGGCAATCAGGTGATACTTCATGCCACTCTCACCAAATCTGTAAAATAAATCTGTATTTATACTTTCCCAAGGCCACCTTGCGATGAAAAGAGCTGTGGAGTGAAGGACAATGGCACTAATTTCTAATTATAACCCTTTTACCCAGGATGATGGGGTACATAAGCTTCCATCAAAGACAAGTAAGTGCTTAGTAGATACTGAGTCAGGCTTGTAATTTCCCAACCAGCTGGCAAGGATACCCTTCCAATGGCTGAATATGCTTTTCCCATGCTGATAGCTTTGTGATTAAGGCTAATATTATATTTAAAAGTATACTTAACTTTATATCAATATAATGCAGTCCCTTCACCTTGCTGGAGACATTTATCCAGAGAATATATGGCTTGGAAAATCTGGCACCATCAGCAGTGATGATGTTTTCTGTCTTTATTCTGGAAGTGGTGATACCACTTCCAAGAACCTATATACAAATTACCCAATATAGCTAGCCAAGCAAAAAAAAAAAAAAACTAAAATGCCTCTCTTCTTTCTTCACTTGAAATAAATTCTCCATTGCCTCTGGACATTATTCCATCATGTACCTTCTATGTCATTTTCCTAGAAACCCAAATGACAAAACTCACTTATATTCTGCACACACTACTCAGAGATTGATCTCAATGTTTCATCCTAACCAAATTCTAAAATCGGAAAAAACATCCTGATCACATGTAGCTGGTCTTCCCATTGTCCGCTGAAAAAATCAGTGTCATTTGGATGTGTCTTCATACACTCCTGATGGGGTCAAAGAAACTGAGTGCTGGAAAACAACTATAGCCACTGACCAGCTGGCATTATTCTGAACTCCAGGTGTTAAAAGACAAACTTTCTGCCCCCTTACCTTCACCCTTCTCGTCAGAGGGATACATTAAGGTCCCTTGATTAAAAGGTGTGGATATAGACATGGAAAATTAGAAGATTTAATACTTCGTCAAATATGTTTTAGAATTGCCAGATAGCTATCTGGGTTAAGACATCACTACCTGTCTTCCCCTCAGGATACAGGATTCCTTTGTCATTTCCTACTTTTGCATTTCACTCAGCTCTTGTTTTTCACTAGCTGCTTCTCTGGGACTTGACCTTAATTCAAGGACATTTTTGGGTTTTTTATGGAAGTCTCTAGATGTGAGAACAGATACCTTTGCTTCATCCTTGAGAGAATACATCCTTAACTTCTGCACCACATATCTAAAGGTTTACAGTGTTATATTGCCCTTTGATTTCCTATTTGCACTTCTTCTGATAGCTTGTGTGATTAGGCTCAGCTTGGGTTTAGAGAAAAGCCTTGCTTTTCTTCCCTCTCAAGGCAGAAGTGTTTCTTGCACCTGTGGCCTCTGTTTCAAAGTATTTCAGATGGATCCTTGCTGTTTTTCAAACATCTTCAAACTCCAAACCTCCCTGAGGTACCTGAACTTTGCTGGAATTCTGTTCCCTGCATCTGTCTGTACTCTCAAGAAGTTTCTCTTCTTCCTTCTCACCCCAGTCCTGCACTGTAAGAGACTGTGGTGGTTTGACCCTGGCTGGATGCCAGACACCCACCACAGACACTCTATTCTGTCACTCTCCTCCACAATGGGACAGGGAAGAGAAAACATAACAAAAGATTCATGATTGAAGGCAGGGAGAGATCCCTCACCAATTACTGTCATGGGCATTACAGACTTGACTTGTTGAAGTCAATTGAAATTATAACCAATCAAAATCAGAGCAAGATAAGGAAAAGTAAAAAAAAAAATCTTAAAAATTCCTTCCCTCCACCCCTTCCTCCCTCCTGTGCCTTGTAGGAGGCAGAGGAAGATGAGGATGGGAGTTATGGACAGCTCATCACACACTGTTCCTTGAGGAGAGGAGTCCTTCCCCTGCTCCAACATGAGGTCCTTCCCACAGGAGATAGTTCTCCACAGGCTCCTCCTTGCTATAGGTTACAGCTCTCCACAAACTGCTCCAGAGGGGGTCCCTTTCCATGGGGTGCAGCTCTTCAATACCAGGCTGCTTCAGGGTGGGTCCCCCATGGGGTTGCAAGTGCTGCCAGGAAACCTGGTCTGGCCTGGGCTCCTCTCTCCACAGGTCTGCAGGTCCCTGCTTCAGCATATGCTTCCCATAGGGCCACAGCCTTCCTTCCACTAGCTCCAGCATGGATCTCCTCTACTCCAGGTGGATCTCTTTATCCCCACTGACCTCCACTGGTGCAGGGGCACAGCTGCTTCATTGTGGTCTGCACCATGGGCTGCAGGGGAGTCTCAGCTTAGGTGCCTGAAGCACCTCTTCCCTCTCCACTCACCTTGGTTTCTGCAGAGCTGTTCCTCTCATGTATGGTGAATCCTCTCTTCTCTGAGCACAACCATAGCTACACAATATTTTTTTTTCCTTCTTAAATATGTNTTCAGCATATGCTTCCCATAGGGCCACAGCCTTCCTTCCACTAGCTCCAGCATGGATCTCCTCTACTCCAGGTGGATCTCTTTATCCCCACTGACCTCCACTGGTGCAGGGGCACAGCTGCTTCATTGTGGTCTGCACCATGGGCTGCAGGGGAGTCTCAGCTTAGGTGCCTGAAGCACCTCTTCCCTCTCCACTCACCTTGGTTTCTGCAGAGCTGTTCCTCTCATGTATGGTGAATCCTCTCTTCTCTGAGCACAACCATAGCTACACAATATTTTTTTTTCCTTCTTAAATATGTTATCACAAAGGCCAACATAGTTACCACTGTGATTGCCAAATGGCTTGGCCATGGTCAGTGGTGGGTCTTGGAGCTGGCTGGCAGTGGTTTTGCCAGACATGGGGAAGCTTCTGGCAGCTNAGGTGCCTGAAGCACCTCTTCCCTCTCCACTCACCTTGGTTTCTGCAGAGCTGTTCCTCTCATGTATGGTGAATCCTCTCTTCTCTGAGCACAACCATAGCTACACAATATTTTTTTTTCCTTCTTAAATATGTTATCACAAAGGCCAACATAGTTACCACTGTGATTGCCAAATGGCTTGGCCATGGTCAGTGGTGGGTCTTGGAGCTGGCTGGCAGTGGTTTTGCCAGACATGGGGAAGCTTCTGGCAGCTTCTCACAGAACCCACCCCTGTATCTCACTTGCTACCAAAACCTGGCCACACAAGCCTAATAGAAACCCAAACATTCTTACTGGCTGCAGATGTTAGAACCTTGCTGCTGCCTCCTATGCAGGGAGTAGAGTGTAGAGATGAGACAGTGGTTGTGGTTTAGTTAAGAAGTGGTCTATTATGTCCTCTGGTATATGTCTGAAATACTCTACCCTCTCACCAGTTATGCATGATAGGTTGGCATCCTAGGCACATAAAGAGCTGAATGTTCTTTAAAAACAGTAGAGACCTCTTTTCTTAGGCATGATACAGTTAGTGCATCAATCAGTAAACATTTCTTTGTGCAATCAAACTGAGAAAAGAGCTACTCATATCTTTGCTATTCATATTTTGGGATAGCACACAGCATAATTTATTAGGATTTGCATTCATGGTCGTGTACATGACAACTGATTTGCAGCTCTGAACCCTCAATACACACCTAAAGATAATCACCAGTAACTGTCTTGTTATTGTTCCTTTGGATGTCAAGGATGTTTATTCATGACTGTCTTGACTTCACTTTGGCCCTGCTCTCAAGTTACTAGATCTGAGTCTGTGTCTTCACCTCTATTTCCCACTGTCATTATAGAATAACCATTTGTATTGCCACCCATCATCACTGAGCTTTGATCAAAATGCAAGTCACTGCCTAGAGCTGTCATTGATTTTATGTGCTGGAGACAAAAAGCTATGGAAGAGCAGCTCTCTGGGCCCCCATTTTTGTGCCATGCTTCATGACTTTGTTATTTCAAACACATCTGTATAACTTTGCCTCTTTGGCCCTCCAGTCCTCATCTGTGCTTTCATCCTTTCAACATACTTTCCATTGGCTTCATGCCACAATCTCTTTCATAGTTTCTCACTTTTACTTCACTGCAGTCAAAAGCTGAAGTTGCTAATCCTCTCCTGCTCCTTGCTGTTGCATCAAGGAGCAGAGCAAAGGCAGTCATTTCACGTTAAAATGCTGTTACTACTGTTGTGAGGTTTTTCATTCCATCATTTTTAGAAATACAGAACACCTGCAGCACTGGAACTGGTCACAGTAGAAGCACCTTAAGTGCTGAGATGCCAGAGAGACTGATGAAATCCTCCAATCATACATTTAGGTTCAAATTGCATCTTTAACCTTTGTGTCACTCATAGGTAGAAGGAGAGAAAGAAGAAGGACAAAATTCATTTACACATTCCACTATACAACTTTTTTTTGGAAGATGTAACAGTGAAAAAATGCATAGACAGTTTAAGAGACAAGTCTTATATCTGCTCAATCAATATTAGCATAGTGATTTCATATCTAAAGTACAATTATTTCCTCTCTTTTAGCTAGTAAATCAAATGGAAATTAATCTATTTACAACCAGTGTGCAAAATATTTCATCATTCTACTAAATTAATTACAAGTCGACATATCACAGCAAAGATAAATTCAACTGATTGAGAAGCCAACCATAACACAAGAACACTGAGTGGTGAGTACATGAGTATGCAGAATTAGGCATACTTTCATCTATAGTATCTTTATCAGTAGTACCATCAGAATACAGAGTTGAGGTACTGCTGGCATGTAACACACATGTCACGTAAAGGAAATTTAGTCCTATATAACATTTTTGATATATTGCATAGAGAGACTCTAACTGCAACTCTTCAGTGTCCCTGATAAATTCACTGTACACAACACAAAGAATATAGAGAAAAATGTCACTCATGTCCAGACAGGTGTAAATTGTGACCTTGCAACTATTAGCTGAAATAAGATTTAAATATAAAGACCCTGTTGTGTTGTATTTCCCTTTGCAAAGAAGCCAATTTTGACTTACTAACAAAGAAAAATTTTACAAAACTTTGCCTGGATCTTTTTTGATGTATTTGATGACCAAACCCACTAGCCTAACATAGTGGTGGTTATGCTCTACAATAGAGCAATCCACTCCTGGAAGTGTCCAAGGCCAGGCTGGATAGGGCTTCTGAGCAGCCCAGTAGAAGATTGGAACCTGCTGGAGCAGATGATCTTCAAGGTCCTTCCCAACCAAAACCATTCTAAGGTTCCATGAATGTGTACACTACAAGCACAAATTCAGTGGATCTTTTTGTAACAGTAGTCTTCATCTGTAAGAACATTTTTTCTGGTAGCCACAGAAGTTACACAGTTATTGAGAGATATTAAACTTTGCCAAGGATTAGCTTCAGAGGCAAGAATAGTTCTCTTTAAATAATCTCAGAGTAAAAAGCCAATGCCTCTAAAACTGGAGCCCAGAAGAGATTCCACAGAAGGAATAAGGGCATAACTTTCTCTTTAAATCTGATGAAAACTAGAAGCAAATCACATCACTTCTCAGTTTCACAGACAGGCAGATTCAGCCAATTCACCTGAAAATATCACAAGATTCTAAGGGTAGCTGGACAACTCTCACTGGTACTGAAAACCTGAGTTTCTTAAATGCTTTGTCAGTGAACAAAAGGAGATATGTCCTTTAGTCTGGCAAAACCAACAAGACTGACAACACCCCTACCAGTATAGATGTCACAACCCATTTCAGAGTGGAGACTACAGACAGATTTAATATCCTCATGAAATGCCATATGTTTTGACCCATCTTGTTTTGCTAAAAGTACATGATGAAGAAATAGAGTCTTTAGCATTTTGAAACATCAGAGCAATACAGGTGGTCAGGAAGTCACTGTCCACTTTTATTCAAATTCATTCTCTTTCTTCAAGTGGGAATGTCAGTCATATTACGAGTTTCAAAGGACATCTTGCTATATTGTTCAACAAGTTGGCTTTTTCGGGAGACATATTTCCGTTTTTGTAATGGTCTGCAGCACTGTGTGAAGCCAAAATGGCAGATGGCCTCACAGTTGCATTGTTGTTACGTTCCCAAACTCACAGAAACCAGTTTTGTTTTAACCAAGATGTTTATATTCTCTGCTCATGATAGCTATCTTGGGCTAGCTTTGCCTTACTATTCACATTTCATTCCCCTTATTCTTACACAGCCAGTGTGACAGTCGGAGTGTGGCTGTCAGTGAACTGCCTCATGACTCATATTTTTGCACCTGCACACAGGACAGCATGAAGTCAGTCACACATGGTGCATGACAAAACCAAAATTTTGTCTTGCTCAATTTCACATGCATTTGGAAAGACTGTTCTCATTAAATAAATTTCCTAGTTAAAATGCATTTTCCTAGGTTAGGAACTAAAAATGCATACTTGTCAGGTCCTAATTGTTCTAAAATTTTCTGTGATATAAATGTTGTTCTTGCAACAATTTTTCATGACATTTGGAATGATTTCATGCATCAGAAAACAGCAAGAGGTAAGATATCTCTTAAGTTAATTATTTATACCTAAAGCAAAGCAAAAACATTAAGAATGTATTATTTTTAAAAGAAGCAAAAATGCTTTTGTGTTTGAGACAAAGAAAAGGCAAATTAGTGATCCCACCTTCTTGCCCAGATCTTAGTGTTTCTTTCAAATGCTGCTTTAGTCAGGTTGTTTGTGCAGAGTGACAGGGACTCACTCCCTGCAGGGGCATTGGCAACCCTCAGCAGTCACCTGTTCTGTGTACAGGGTGATGACAGCTAAATGTTGGTATCTGTGAAGGCTGGCAAGAGCTACAAAAGCTTAACCAGCAGGCAGTGTTGACTGACTTCCAAATTCTACCACTCGCCAGCAACTGCAAAATATGGGAAGTGCTATGAGGAGATGAATCCTTTCATTCAAGGTTCTCAAACCTACATTGTCTTCAGGTAGTTTTGCTCCAAGATCAAGGAAAAAATCAGCATTTATGGATTTAAAGTTAAATAGCCGTTACATAAAATGCAAAGGTCATCAAAGGAACTAGCACTGAAATTCCAGTCTGCTTTTAACCAGCCAAGTGTCCTAATTACAGCCAAAGAACCTGATTTGTTCTGGAAACTCCGAAACAGTCCGGTGGTTTTATGAGGACCACCAAGAATTTTGGATGTAGGTGCTGAATTTATGAACTATATTCTGACTCTTTGAGGAAAAAAAAGAATAAAAAAAAATTCCAAGATCTACATAGCTAGTTAAAAGATTATTATTCTTAAAATGGGTCTAGTGACCTACACTATGTGTTTGTGTTGCTGTGTCAGTGCTAACTGTACTATTTTCTTGCTCATGGCACTTACAGATGCACAGTGTTATGAGCAGTGCATTGCCTGTTTTAACATGTTGCTCCATAGACTGACTCATTTGCTAATCATATGTGCAGACAACCAGAAGCATTCTAGAAAGGATTTTGGCTCTTTGATTTTTTTCCTCCAAATGAAAATTACAATTTTTCCACTCATCTAATGTTGTAAATGTTCACTTATATGTAATGTTTCTCACAGGGACTGAGGCATTAGCTGGTATTCACAGGCTCCTAAAGCCGTTTCTGAGAGATATTGATAGTAAAGTGGAGCATCCTTGTCTCAGTTTCAGTCTATATATTCACATTCAAATGCAAGAGAATCCAACCTGCTGAACCCAGGCTCAGAGATGGAAAGGAAGGAGGTGCCCCAAGCACCAGAGCAGGAATTCTCCTGCAGCCCATGGAGAAGACCATGGTGGAGCAGGATGCTCCCCTGCAGCCCACAGAGGACCAGGGTGGAGCAGATATTCACACTGCAGCCTGTGGAAGACACCACGGGTTCTTCAGCTTCTCTCACTTTTCCCTGGCTTACAGCCACACATGGATAGCTGTAAGGTACAAAACTTCTGTTTCCACACACCACAACAGATTTTGATTATATTTTTTTCCTGACTATATTATTCAATTCTTCCATATTCTGTTTTCCTGTTCACTGGTGGAAAAGATAAGAAATAAATACAGATATACTATATTCTCACAGGCATTTTTACAGGAACAAGTGCCTATATGATTTCTGTATTCATAAATTAATAATAAAAATATTCAGGCACACTTCAGACTGCTGAGCTTTCTAGCACTGGTAGTATGTTGCTCTTTAGCACCAAAAAATATCATGTAGTTTACAAAAAAAAATTCCATTTTAACTAAACCATCTTTTTAGAACCAAATTTAACATTAGCAACAAATTTCTGGATCTCAGATGAAGCAGTCTATAGGAATCTGCAAAATCAAGACATTTGTCATGAAATTGCTATAAACTTTATCAAAATAACCTTTCAATAATCTACAGATCATCAAAAGGATGTGGTTAATCTGAGTAATATTTGCAGAATTTTCAGACTTGTGAAGAGTCTTAAAATGGTTTTCATCCTAATTCAAGGTGGGTGGGAGCAAATTTCTGAAATTTCAGTATCTCCTGTAGGGCAGAATTTCATTGCTTTGACCATGCTATTGACTTGACATTTCCCAGAAGCTACAGCTCCACCACTGTATTATAATATACATTGAGACTAAAGGCCATAAGCATTTGAAAAGTATTCAGGAAATGCCATTTCTCCTCTAGGATATATTTAGAATGTTTTTGTCAAAATGAAGTATTCCTACAAGCAGGTACATGGCACTGTGTATTAGAAGCTAGAGAGAATGACAGTATGTGGGGTCTTCTATCTAAGAATGGTAATAACAAAGATTAGTAACAAAACCATAGAACAAGCTCTAGGATAAATTCTTTAAGGGAGGTTCTTCGTGGTACTGTGATTCACATTAATGCAGTGACTCTTTCCGTTGTCCTGAGTCAATAATGCATTTCAGCACAGAGGCATGAATGTGTATTCCATTGAAAATCAAGCATAAGCCTTCACCATATAGCAATCCAAAATTCCTGAATTCAGGAAAAAAACATGTTGCTAGGACCTCAGCGGAAACGATTATGAATCTTGCTTCTGGGTAATGCCCCTGGAGCTGATCAGTTAAACTCCCTACTTCATGAAATATGGCAGTGGAGGGAGGTCTGTCTTTCTAACAGAGACATTCAGAAAATTTGTGCAGATGGAAACTGATAGCACTTCCCAGCTACCTTTCCACTACAGCCCTCCAGGAAAAATGAGCTATGTGACTAGAGAACTTGGAGACAATATACCAAAGAAATTAATTACAAGCTGATTACACATGGCACTAGTTTCATGTCTTCTCACTTTCCCTCCAGGAGACTTGGACACACAACAGCAGATCTCAGTTCCTGCATCCAGTTTCTGGTAACAGTTCCCATCATGCCATATTAGAGTAGGAACACTTCTGTCTCATTCTCTCTCTTTGTTTCTCACTTTAAATGTGACTATCAAAGCACTTGAAGCTGACATAAAAAGGTGGGGTTAATGAAAATCATGCAGATATTGAATGTCAGAAGAATGGGTTGAGGATTTGCATGCATCATACTGGAGCCACTGCATACATTACCATAACAGTAAGTGATGAATAATAAAACCTTCAAGTTTTATGTTTTTATCACGTCATCATCTCTGATTTAATATTCTTTTTGGTGCGTTTTTTTCTTCCTTGTTCGCAGTGCTCCTTCCTTCATTGTTTAGTTCAAACAATAAGCCTTTCTCCACCTTTGGGAGTTTTATTTATACATTTTTCCCTTCTTGATGCAAAGTAGAAATATGCATTAAGAAGCCATCCCAGAGGTGATTAGAGTCATTCATATGTAAAGTAAAAGGAAGACTCTCTGGGGAGAACTACTAAGCTCATGTCACTGTTTAAAAAACTCTTGGTTTTGTCTTTTTTTTCCACTATTTTGCTCATCTCCCCTCCTTCCTCCCAAAAAAAGAAAACCTCACACATGCCAAAATAGATGACAAAAAAATTTGTGGTGCTATTTGGTCAAGGCCTTAGAAAGTTGTCCTCTTTAGGGAATGGTGGTAATTTGAGTTTTAGCTCTTAGCAGGCAGATGGTCAGTCCTTGGGACAACCTGATCCTGTAGTTGCTGAGAGCTTGCAGAAATGCTATTAAGTCTAATCCTTCCACTCTGAACCCAAAGACAACGTTCACCTTTCATTTCAAAGCAAATAGAACCAAGATTTATACTGGAGATTATCATCTCTATTTTACAAATTAAGATTGGTGTAATAAAGCCTCAGAATAGGACACCTCTGCCTACCTTGCTTTTGGACAAAATTTTACATTCTCCTATTAACCCTTGCAAAATGGAAATTGAAGGGGTCCTGAACTGAGCTTAATTATCACCTAGCTAAAGAGGCATCCAAATTTCCTTCAGCAAGATATTTCATTTTTTCTTTTTGTGGACCCTGATACATTTTTCAGTAAATGTTGTAAAAATGACTGTGTGACTTGGCCACTGTCAACTTGCTTTAATATTCTGAGTATAATGCAGGGATTCCCCAGGGTGCTTTGGGTGCTCATTTTTTAAAAGAAAAATCCTCTTGTTGTCTGGCTGTCTCTGACTAGGAACGCCTATGTGTCAGTAATACTGAATTATTTAATACCCAACCTTTATACCTGCTTATCTCTTAGCATAATTCAGACACTTTGTGCTCAGTCCCACCATTGGTGCTTTTTCCAACACATTTCCTTTGGTATTTACCTACTGGAGCAGATCTAAGCAGCTAAAGAGAAACATTCAAATCTTTTGAGTTAGACCAAAACTGTTTAAACTGTTTAAATGCAGCCTTACTGGAAGATTTTCAGTGCCCTTTAGAAGCCACCTTAGCCTTTGAAAACCTATCCTCTTATTTAATTCTCAATACATTTAAATACTGATGTTGTGAACTGGTGACCAAGCTGTATTAGCCAAATGTGACCAACATATTTTAAATGAGTTTTAAGCCTGTAGTTATGGCAGCTTCCAGCAAAGACTAAGACAATTATGACAGATGCCAACTATAAAAACAACTGAAGACTAAAGAAAGAGAAAAATAATTCAGATTTTCATAAGTGACATTTGAAACATTTACACATTAAGAATTAATTTAATAAATAATTTTACCTTCCCTAAGGTGTTTTGCTCAATCTTTCCAAAATAAATCATTTAGACTCCCTTTGTTTAAAAGCTAAAAACTAAATCCCTTGCTGAAGTGTTCTGATTTATTTGACCGGCTTTATGTTTGTTTAAAAACAAACAAAACACTCTAAAATTCTGTCAGTTAGGGGTGACCCAAAATCTGGTAAGAAAATCACTGTACAAGATCTATAGTCATTTGCATTCTTTTTTTTTTATCTTAGCCTAAATGAAAATATAAGCAGAAAAAGGAAAATAATATGCCAGAAATTAACTTTTTGCCCCAACCAGAGTGCAAAACTCTCATTGAGACTGGAATTTCAGCCCAGATGGCTCAGCCAAGAAACGTGTGTCAATAGTGTGACCTGCACTATATATGATTTGACATCTTGATATTTAGCAGATTTAGAAAAAAATACTACAAGAGACATAGACACTTTAAGGACGAGCCTTACTAATGCCACTATACGTATTCTCTGCTAGTGTTCTCTTGGATTATGTGGCAGTGTGGAAGGCAGCTCAGGCTGTATGCAAAACAGCAAATTCACCAGTACTGCACCCTCTCTAACACACTTTATGTGCCAGTCCTGGGCATTTCACAACCAGATAAGGATTAGTCCGAAGTAAAAACTCATGGAATGCATTCAGTGTGGACATCAGATGGCATTTCACCATGCAGACCTTGCTCCCTCTGCAGCACAGTACTGGCTGGTGTAGACTTGCTAGAAAGCACGTCAGGAGAAACAAAAAGCTTTGGAGTCCCTCAGGTGCTTCACCTAAGTGTCTGAGCCATCTTGCAATCAGATTTCAAAGCACTAAATATTCATCACAATGAATTCAATCAGTCAATGGTACACAGAAGTGCAACTGCAGAGTATTCTACAGGCAATTTTTGAAAGCAGTTTCCATTACAACTGCAAATAGAAACTTGTTCTTAATCTTTCCATAACAGTCTCCCACTTGAGCTGTTATCATGAAGTATGTTTTCTGTCTTAAAGTACTGAGGACAGCATAGCACAGATGGGATGAGCCATATAAAATTATTTAGGAATTGGATCCTATTACCAAACATTTGCCATGTTAAAAATTAGCAGAAAGGGTGTAACAAGATTATTTTATAAAGAGGACGCAGAGGAAGATTAATTGCTTCTAATGAGATTTACCCTTTTTTTTTCCTTAGAGTTGAGACTTAAAACACGATAAAAATAATACATGATTTTTAATTACAGAGAAGACTTATTTTTTCATAGTGTTCTGTAGAACTTCAGGAGGCATTAAAGGGAGGTGAGCAATCCAAAGATTTTTCTATACTACACTCCATCAAACTTCAATTGCAAACATACTGTTATCTATCTAATGACCAAACTGATGATTGTTCTGCTCTCTGAAACATAATTTTTGAAGGAATTCCTAACAAAATGTCCTTTTGCTTTCTAATGTCACTCAGGAAGGGTGTTAGTTTAGGCTACAGCTGGCAACATAATTAGTTGATTAGGCAGAGTAATTCTGGAGCATTCACTGATCTGATGCCTGTGATCTAAGTAATGAAACATTTTGTCCCTCCAAATGAGAATGCTTTTCAAGCACATGCCAAAATCAAAAACATGTGGTTCTGCTCTGGCAGTGTTCCAGAGATGCACCAATGCTTACAAGATGCACCTTGTACCTTGCACTGGCATGAAATTGGAGTTCAAATGATGATTCAGTAAAACTTCTTCTGAATCAGAAGACTGTCTGCAGAAAAGGTATAAATATGCCTTACAGGACAAAAAGATAATAGCCTATCACACTATATTTTAGCAAAGGGTCACCATCCTCAGTGGAAACAAACCATAAAAATGTCATTGTAACTGACAGGAAAAGAAATATCTCTTTGTTTTAATTGATACAATAATTTTAATTTTTTGGTAGTAAAATGAAAGCAGCTGTGTATTTCCCCTCTCTCCCCTTGAATAGGGAATTGGTTCCCTGGAAATGTGAAGACAGAATTTTCTACAAAATCCAATCTTATCTGACAGATAAATTGGAAAAATTCATATTGGTTATGATAAAGAAGACTATTTTTGTAACTGTTTTCTCTCCCTCCATCAGTGACAGTGAATAAATAGACTTAATAATGTCTCTCAGCCCACCAGCAGTAACAAGAGTTATTGATTCTAAAAGAGAAAATTAAACTTTCTAAAATTAAAGATTTTCACTCCAGATAAAGCCTTTGCTTTGTTATGAACAGTTCTGGAGAAATGCATTCAGTCCATTAATATACCATTAATAATGGTAATCTATTGTTCTATTGTATATGTGTAATATTGTATCCTATTTACTGATACGTGAAAATTACCACAGATTTCTCCTCTGGGCTGTTCATTTACTTCTGCTGCTAATAGGAAAAAAGTGCCTGCCTATGTATCAGTCCACATGGTAAATAGTCAGTGTTCAATCAACAGTCCCTAATTAATATCCACAACATTCCTCTAAGGCTTTGTTTATTTCATCTTATCATCAAAATTTAATCCAAGATAGAAAAAAGAGAATGAATGGATTGAGATTTCAACACATTCATTAGTAAAGCTTCAATTGTAAGCTGCACCTTCCTGACACTCACCATATACATTTCTCCCAATGCCCAAGAGAGGGCCAAGAGCTATTACTTCTTGTCAAATATCCCATGAAAAATCAAGGGTGACCTATAAAATCAGAAATTTTCTGTGTTGTTTTGGAAGAAGTAAGCATTTTTTCCTTGTATTCCTGCCTAGCTATGAAAGATTAACTGCACTCATTGCTCAACACAAGTACACATGAAGACTGCTCCCAAAGTCCTTCTACAGAGACTATTTTTTACTAAAATACATGGATATGAATCAAGGAGTGAAATTAATTTTATGTCAGCAAGAAGCTTCCTGACCTCCTACTATCTGGCAGCAGCACATGTTCCCACTCTGCAAAATGATTCAAAAACCCCCTGGAAGCACAAGAACAGCCTTCCCCTGCAAAGGGAAATGAAGAAGGCAGAAGAACCTGGGTTGTTCTATAGAACTATGAAAATGAAGATCCAACAGCAACATTAAGAGAAGGCCTGAACACAGAAGGAAGCTGAACCTGTAAAGAGATAAGCCATATGAAATTCTAATGTTATTGACATCAAACAGGGAGAAAAAAGAAACCGAAAATCAGAAGTATTGATATGCCCTCGAAAATGTTTCAAAAATAAGAAGATTGAAAGCAATCCTGAAAGCCATTTGCATAAATTATACAGGGAAAATGTTCCCAAAATACATGTGAAGTAATGAAAAACACTAAGAACACAAGCAGAATAAACAAAAGATTAAATAAACAGAAAAGTGTAGGAGAAATCAAGCAAAAAACAGCCAGCTCACATGATGAGAACTCAGTTTTTACTCAAGCCCTGCCTTACCAATAGCATTTATTTGGTATTTATGGGCTTACTGCTATAAAAACCCACAGAACAGCATATATCTACATTGCAGTTTGTGACTTACAGCTAAAGATCCCTCACCACAGTGGTCTCAGAGGTGAGAGGAGACATCCTCTGAGTGTATGAGGGCCTGGGAAGCACTTACATGAAAATATTAATATGTTGACAGTGGAGAGGAATGCTTGGTATGCCTGAAGGGGTTTGGGCAGGGGGTCTGGGGAGGAAAGGAGAGAAGTCATTCCTGAAAGACCTTGGATGGAAAGCAATATCCTGAAATGCCACAATGACTTTAGGAGGAACAGGGCTAATTTACTGATGGTTTAGTAATTGTCAGGCTCCAGTGAAAGCCACAGAAAACCTTTAAAATCCCTATAAAAGGGGCCTGTTTTAAAGAGGTTGTCATTGCTGAAAAGAAAAATAAGAGACTAATGGGACTAATTCTAAACCCAGCAGGTCAGGAGCTGAGGCCTTGCAGAATAGAAAGGGAAAGCAATCATGTCATATGAAAGAGAACTTGTAAGGGGAGAATATTCTGCTGTGTACTGTCAAGCCAATTGTGGACTAATGCACATCTCTCATTGCTGTCACTAATTTAAACAAGCTGAACATTCAATCACTATTATTGTGTTATCTTTTTAGCTGAAGGTCAGACAAATGGGCATTGAAACCTTATGATTTCTGCTGTACATGGAAAAAATCTCTGCGCCTACATTTCGTATGTAACCTTGCATTTTGTAGCTAGAATGTTTAATTGTAAGTAGAATTGAAGGACATGTCTGAGAAACAGCAAGCAGAAAATTATTTGGTGGCAATCCTTATCCAATGAGTAGGGATACAGATCAGACAGATAGCTTCCCAGTATGGACACCCAGCTGGGCCAGGGCTGGTCACCAGTGGTCACCAGGGAACAGTTCTTGTTATTGTGGGTCCTATGATTATTTCTCATCAAACTGTGTGTGAAAAACAACATGTCTGTCCAGGGCTTCTCCTTTATTTATGCAGTTCATGGTGCAGATTTTGAAGAAAAAAAATTACAAAATAGAGTTATTAGGAGGAAACTTAGTCATAATTCTATATCTCCAAAACAAGAGCTGTCCCTGTCCTCTAATAATTTAGATTGGAAGGAATTTAGGCCATCTAGGTGGACCTCCAAGAATAGGGCCAGCTTCCAGTTTAATGAAGTTGATCAAGGCTGTGTCCAAGAAAGTTTCAAATATGTACAAGGGTGGCAACTCACCAACCTTGCCAGGTAAATATTCCATTGTTTCGCATCCTCATTGTGCAGAAATATTTTCTTTCTATCTATTGGGAAGGTTTAGAGTTCCTGCATTGAAAGTAAAAATTGCTAACTCTGATCTTTTCAGCATGCCAAATAAAGATATTTAAACTAGAACTTGCAGTGTAACCTGAAACACAATAATAAATTTTTAATACCGTATGCCTTGAAAAAAAAAAAGGCAAAAAATTCAAGGACTCAGGATTTCTGAGTTATTACTCTCTCAAACTGAAAAATGGGAACAGAGATGAGATATCATAGCTTTCTAGTCTTCTTTTTAAACTAAATAAATAAAAAAAAAGAAACAAAACCAAAAAACAAACAAAACCAAAAAACAAAAATAACAAAAAAATGAACTACCCACAAAAGATTTTCTTTAGATCATTCCATGAGGAGGACTATGATGCAGCTCTGTCTCCACATAGTACACACCAGCACACATAGGACACACACCACACTTCACCAGGACTCACCAAACTGAAGTAGATTCAGGTAATGTATTACAAATTATTAAAGCTGTAGTTACTTTTATATGTATCCTAGTGTCTTTAAAGACATAGTTCTGCTATGGGCTATGCAGCACAAAACAGCACAAAGGTTTCTGTTAAATTTCAACAATTATACAGAATTGTCATAAACATGGACTGGTCAAGACAGAAAAGAGTAGGAAAGAGAAGAGAAGCTTGGATCTTCACCTCCTGACTTATGTCCTGGCATTGGTCTACCCAAATCACAGTCCCAGCTGCACTGGGTAGAGATCTACAGCAGAGGGAATGAACACTGCAGCTTGGTGTGTCTCCTTATCCCACATTACAGCAGCACAGAGAGAAAGGGGTCCCTCAACACACACACGCTGCCATCACCTTTCCCCCCTCCTCCCCTGCCACCTAAACTGGGGCTCTGGGCATCTCAGAGCCAGATGCCACTGGTGGAAAACAGAACAGAGGATAGGGCAGAGACAGCCCTGGCATGAGAAAGTGCTACACAGCAACCAATAACTATTGTGGGTACACAGAAATGCCCTTCTCTCTGGTTTTAGCTAAGCAAACTACCCATGCCCAAATCATGATAGTACTCAGGGCAACACTACACAAGTCAATGCACAAAATGCCATTGTGCCTCTTGTTGTCCAAAAACTGTGAGTGATTGCCAAGCAAACCGAGAGTGCTGGGACTAACACAACCTTTTTCTATGACTCTATCTCTGTTACTCTATAATGCTCCCTAAATTAATTTATACTGACTTGTAAAAATGTCACTGACAGTAAAACCATTACAGCCTTTAAGAAAAAATTAAGATGATTAGTAAGCTCCATGGTTAAAAAAGTAAACCCTTTTATAGGCTGAAATACAGGAATATTTCACCTTCCAGTCCCAATATGTTTTTACACCTGGATCTGCTAAAATGATGGTCCCTTTATCAAACTTCTGTTCTTCACATAAAATTACCCTGAAGTCACTTTTTTCCTGCTCATGGAGCTCAATGGATTAGTTGGCCTTATTTTTTTTAATGAATGGGTCCTGTCCTTACAGCTGTTGATGTTTTCACCACTCCACATTTCCTCAAGGACATTTCCATAACAATTCTCTTGAATTGTGCTTGTTACTCCAGCAAGCTGAAGCAGGGCACACCATGGTAACCAGCCCACAATTACCTCTGTGGTCTCTGACAGTGCTGCAATAGGCTCTGCTCTGTTAATGGCATGAACGCATTTACTGACAATCTCAGAGAGAAACCTGCAGATGATTGTACAAACACACATCATGGTCTTCCATCCAGAATTCAAAACCATTCAAAACACTAACTGAACAAAGTATTTGTTGTTTTCTTCATTGTTATGGTTATATGCATAGATAAAGAAGTAATCTGGTTTTATCCTGTAAAAAGACTGATGCATTACAAGTCTAGGGCTACAATAGCATAAAAGCAGACATCTTCACCCTTAAACGGTACTCATTTTTCTTTGTCTCTCTCAGTCACACACAAACGCTGTTCAGAGACATGCTACAGAGTGAATCAATGCACCACTGTGGGAGTGGGAGTGGCACTGGCACCTGAAAGCCTAATTTTTAAAAAATATGGATTGCTCTCAACATTTCTCAAAGGTGTAATAACTCCCCACCCAAGGCTACGAGGGTCCTGAATGGTTCCAATTTCTATTACTTGAATGTGTGTCATTCCCAATGCTTCCACATTATAGAATTTATGAAGCATCTGCAGAAGGCTTCAAATTAGCTCCAAATTTCAAAGTGATATCCAGGAGGTATTGCACTGAATTCATTAGGGTTTGCTTTGAAGCAAAGACCTTCAGGCATGAACCCCAGAGTTTCCTAAGACTGAGTGAAGCTTTCAGAAAGCACTGAAAGCAGTTTAAAACAGCGATATGACAATGCTCTAACATAAAACAGCACTGCAAAGTGTAATCTTTCCTACAAACCCAGACTATGGATGGAAATACCATAGAAATACGTCTGCTAACTGCAGCTGGTCAGAGCTGTCATAAATGGCTTTATATTTAGTGAGGCAACAAACTGCCTTTAAAAAACTACTGAGAAAGCAGTGGAGCTACTAAGCATGACAATTAATTGATTCCACTTTAACAAGATGAGGGAAACAAACACAGGAGACCCGTGGAAGATAAGCCTAGCATCCATTTCGGGAAGTTCAGCAGAATTTTTGGAACGCTGCTGCCAAAACCCTTGTGACACAAAACCCTTCAGAGATCAGCTCGGCAAGCCTTGGCCAAGGAGGTTGTGACCTCGACCTCCTGCTGGGGAACAGATCAAGTCCTGAGAGCTGGCAATTGTGCTCATGGACTGCACTGAAAGAACTGTGGGGTAGCCAAGCCAAGCCTCCCCTCCTCCCTGGCCCCTGTCACTCCTTGCTCAGGAACTCCTGTTGGGGCCAGGTCTGTTTCCAGCTCCTCAGGAGAGCCCAGAAAGCCGCTTTCCTCCAGCTAAGCACATTCCACATTCCCTGCCCAGGCCCTGGCTCTTGGCACCAACGTCTATGGCCGGCAGGACTGAGCCCAAGCTTGGTCATGGTGTGCAACACTTTGGCTTGAAAGTTGGCACCCAAATGTGCAGAGGGTTTCTGGCACATGTGAGTGTGCATAGCAGAATCAGATTGCTATTCCGAGAAATTGGACCAATCTCATCCCGGCAAAGCTAGTGGTAATTTTCGTAATTAATGCATTAGGAGCAGTGCTCAGGAACTATGCTGAAATGTAATTTTCCATTAGCCTCCACAGGGCGGCAGTTTTACAATGTGACAATTATTCAAATATCACTTCATTGTAAAAATTACAGATTTAAGCTGTGTCATGGGTTTTGACATTTGATAAATTCGTTATACTTTTTATTACATGTTCCTACTCAGGTTTTAATGTGCAAAATCTCATAAATGCAACAAAATAAAATAAAACTTCTGATTTAAGATATTAATTAGGTGATTAAACTGTCACACAAGATTTGTTTGTCCTTTATAAATTAGTATCTCAACCCTCACAATTTATTAGCAGAACAAATAATAAAAAAAAGAGGCTTGGTTTACTAAGAAAACCACTAAGGTTTTGCAGAAGGCCAAAGCAACCATGGAAAATTGATTTTCCACAGCTTACTCAGTCTTGAATAGACACTGCTCTGTAAAAAATTTTTTATTGAGTGGATCCAAAACTCATTATAGCTTAGACCATTAGGAACAGTGTGTGTTTGCACCATTATTTCTAATGTCATCAACACCACATTTTAATCTCGCATATTAAAGAAGAAAGAGCTGAAAGACGTATTTGTATTTTATTACCAGGGATAAAGAAGGGGACTGTGCTAGATCTTTAGTAAAATGTGGGCTGTTAGAAAAGGAAAATCATTATGCATTACTTCTCACAGGATGAACTGAAGGTAAAGAGAAGGTTCAAGGTAATATGAAGTAGCACTTTTTGTACAATGTACCACTATGGAATTCATTATCATTGAGCCTAAGGACAGCCATCACAGGAACAGCATGGGACAAATCTGGAGAACAGGACATTACACACAGCATTCCAGGTGCTGCCTAAGTAATCTCTTCACCAGTGATCACTGGAAGCTGGGAAGCCCTGAGCAGCATGGAATTTCTAGAATTTGGCCTTACTGTGGGGAAGCAGGTTGGACCACAAACCTCTTGGGGAAGTCTTCCAACTTGAGTTATGGCACATCCCTCTGTCCATGCCCTTGTCTCACACTGCTAACATTCTGGCTGGTGGCAGAAAATATGAGGGCTACATGGACATTTGATTTGAACTGGTATGAAGACTTTATGCTGTGTTAATAAACTAAATTGTGTCACCTGATCCAAGATACATTAAAATCAGGAATCTTCAGTAGCTTCTATAGTCATTGAACTGGTCTAGTTGATTTTGCCAGGATTATCATAAAGAAAATCATCTTCAGCATACTCTAAACAGCTGAACAATAATTGCATAGGGACTGGGCAAGCTGCATTTTACAATTGATACAATTTCTGATCCATGGAAGAACCACCAGCTGCTCACCCAGCTCTTGGCAATGACGTAATCTCACGGAGTCACAGAGTTTAAATCCAGAGTTGCCACTTGTGATCACCTAATCTGATCTAATTTTCACAGGCCATTACCTTTGTACTGAGCTTAGTAACTTTGTGTTTGACTTAAATACATTTTCCAGCATGACATCCAGTCTTAATTTGAAAATGAGAGATGGGGAACCCATCTCTTCCCTTCATCATGTACTTCAATGATTAATCACTCTTTCTGTTAAAAATGAGAACAGAATTTCTAATTTTAATTTGGCTGGTGACAGCTTCCAGCCATTGCTTCTGTAGTACTTGGAATTTTCTTATTGTGAATATGCTCACACATTTTAATGAGGTCACCTCTGAGTCTTGTTTTTAATTCACTGGCATGCCAATTCCTTTATTTCTCATGGGATGAGGTATTTCTTACAGCTCATGAATTATTTCAGTAGTTCTTTCCCTTGCTCTTTTAAACCTTTGAACCATTTTAAAAATATTAATATGAACTGGATACAATATTCCGTTTCTCTACAGAGAAGTAAGATATCTCCACACTCCTATCAGGAGATTTTTAATGGTCATCCTACCATTGACTGGAGCATACAAATTGAATTTGTTTGGATGAAATAGAGTCATATTAGAAGACTGACAGTTACTATATGAGTGAACCTTCTTATATTCAAAGGTTTAGTTGAGCATCCAAATTCCTAAATAAAGATAGCAAATGAAACTTGTTGGCTGTCAAACTGTGGCCTCTCAGAAGTCAGATTACCACCTGATCTCAGTTTCCATAACTATAAAATTGGAAAAAAATCTTGTTAACCCTGGCATACCAGGAAAAAAAATGTTTGCTGTAATACTGTCATAGCAATTCTGTTCTTCACCACTACCGAAATTTTCGGAGAATTATGCCACATTAATGGGACTGTTCAAACTGGAGAAAAAAGGCTCCAGGGAAACATTACAGCACCTTTCCAGTACCTACAAGAGAACAGGAGAGGGACTTTTTAAAAGGACATGACATGATAGGACAAGGTGGAATGGCTTTTTACTGAAGGAAGGTAGGCTCAGATTAGGTATTTGGAAGAAATTCTTTACTGTGAGGGTGCTGAGGGTGCTCAGAGAAGTCATGGATGTCCCACTCCTGCAAGTATCAAAGGCCAGGCTGGATGGAGCTCTGAGCAACCTGGTCTAGTGGAAGGTGCCTCTGTACAGAAGAGAGGAGTTGGAACTAGATCATCTTTCAAGCCCATTGCAGCACAAACCAGTCTATGATTCTCTGAAAAAATAATATTATGAAACAGTTCTTTCTTCTCCATGGGTCATTCAAAGCAACTTCTTAGCCTGTAAAACCCCTATATCTACAAGAAAAGCTTTTGTCCTAAAGCTACAATGGTGAGAAAGATGATCACCAAGGTAAAAAAAAAAGGGCATGGGCTTTACTGTGTTAGTTCAAACCTACTGAATTTTGCAAACTTTCAGCTGACAATTCTCATTTTAGCATCGCTGCTGCCATAATAGATGTTTAATAATGACAATTTAAATGCATTACTGAATTGAAAAAGGGCTCTCTAAATGTGCATTATTTACTTTAGAAATTATTCCTTTTTAGTGATGGGGATACATGGTTTCTCAGAAATGATAGATGCTGCATTCCTTTTGCTGTTCAGGATTCTTATCATCCTTTCAGACAATTTAATTTCTTCCATTTGTAAAATCTATTACCAGCAGAAGGACTGGATGTAAAAACCAATGACTGGAATCAGAACTGTTTTGGCAAGACAATGAATGAGTAATTCACTGATCCATATCAATTCCCAGGAATCCCATTTAAAAAAAAAAAATTAAAATTGTATTTACTTAGACTTAGAAATTAGAATTCAAGCAATACCATGAAAAAGCTCACAAGGGATAAGAACTCATTATATTTGTACAACATATTTCTGTAAAATATATTCTAACTTGGACCAATCTGATGCTTTGATTTTTGGAATTGCAATAAATAAATACAACCACATTAAATATCTAAAGGCTGATTAACCAGAGAGACTGAAGAAAGCAGTAGTAGGCTTAGCAATTTTATCTAGAGGTACTTTCTAGGCAGAATCTTCTTTAAATCAGATTGAAGCAACATTTCTTTGTAATCTAAGTGGGACTATTAAACCAATGCTAGTAGATATGAAATTACTAATTAAATTTTGATTTCATAAATAATTATTTGCAGAATGACTCAGAGAAAGTCATAGTCCTTTCCAGACTCAAAAATTTATGAACTGATGACATTCTATTGATTGGAGCATTTACTGCACTTTCAATAGGGCTAATTAACAAAACTGCTCACAAAATTAAACATAGTACTTAGCAGGATGACACCATAGCCCAGTTCTTTGCAAACATCTCCATAGTCAAATACTTTCATCCTCATGGAGTGGCCTCAGGAGGAGCTGACTGCTTGTCCTAGTGAAGCCAGAATGTTTCTCATTAACTTCAATTATCTCATGCTTACCTACATATGACTATAAAGCTACCAAGAAAATATGTAAATTGCAGGATTTGACCCTTGATGAAATAACACTGAAATAAAAAGAATACTTGATTTGTTTCCTCTATCATTTAACTTTAAATCATTACTGTAGCATGGAATATGTGGAAAAATAAATTTTTGTTATTTTTTCAAATAATATCAATTTGAATTTTAATATGTGCCAATGCAAAATATAGATCCAGCAACAGGAAGTCTAACATAGCAGAGAACAACAACCTGGAAAGCAGAGTCTGAAAGGGATCTGCAGATCCCAGTGGAGAAATGGCATGAACTCTTAAAAGCAGCTATATTATGACAAGATAAGCTAACACAATTTCTGAACATGTTAAAAGTAATGAGCAAAAACAGAGGAGCAGTTTTCGTCTTCTGATGAGGTCATTTTAGAGCAATGTTTCTCCTGCATTTTTTTTTTAAACAAGGACAGAAATGGAACAAGAAGAGTCACAAAGCTAAGACTTAAGATAATGCCTTAAAGCAAGAAAATTTAGGGACCAAGTAATGTTGGATTTTCAGGAAAACAACTGAAAAGAGACTGAAAACTAAAAACAGAAAAATAAAATCAGAAGACAGACTTAGAAGGCAGAGAAATTCAGCTGCTGAACTGGAAGTTCTCATCTAACTTGTTTTTCTATGTTTGGTTATTACAATGGCTACGTACCATGGAGCCATTGACAAAGATGGACAGCATTTTCCTCTTTTTTTTATTTTTCTGTCTACAGTTCTTATATGACTGGAATCTAATAACATCTGACTGAATAGGAAATCAGAGGTAAGTTAGGAATTTTTCAGCCCTAGAAAAGATAAAAGTGAGTTACAGTTTGGCCATCGAATTAGCTCATATGAATAATAGCTCACAGTCTTTTCAAGTTCTGTGGCTTAATAAGACTCCTTTTCATTTCTTTATCAGAAGAATTTACTGGAAAATATTCATTTCTTCTGAACTTAGTGATTACACTCAAACTTCAGACATGAAAAAGAAATAGCTCTGGAAAGCAAAAAACTTAAGTAGCATAAGCTGCTGGGAACACAGGTTTTATAGCACCTTCTATATGTCTGCTACAGGAGCAAAAACTGATGGGGCACATTGTGACATGGGATTGCACCAGACAGGCTTTGCAAGGCTGCATATAAAAATAAGAGAAGACAAAAGGGGGCAGACAGATATGCACCAGAAAGCAGAACCGTCATCCATGTCACAGAGATGGAACTCAGGCAGTACACTGGCTTTTGTAAGTTCAGAGCTGAACTAACAAACATAGGAGAAATTTTATGCCATTCAAAAACTAAATTCCTATTGAGCCCCATAGCTACAGTGCCCACAAGCAGACATGAGCAAAAAGCCACTCTGTGTACAACAATAATCGAAACAAAAGGTCAGTAAAGGGGAAACCATTCTTTATTTGCTATTGTGAGTTGCTAAGTCTGTAACTCCCTACCTGTATAACCTCTTTCTAAAACACCATTTTCCTTAAAAACAGTAGCATGAAAGATGTTTGGTTAATCTCTGACCAGCCACAAGCTGTTAATGCATTGCCACCATTTTCCATGACACAAATTAAATATCTACCTAAGTACTATTCATTCTTAGCATACTTAACCACACTGCTCAGAGGCAGTGACTCTATGGGACATAGTTTGGAGTAAGTTTCCATGAGAGACAGGAACTCCAAAAAAAAAAAAAAAATTCAAAAATTCTACTACCTTCTACCCTCAGCACAAAGTGCACTCATCAACCCTACACATTTAAAATAGGAGTATAGCTATTAAAGTATTGATCACAAGCCTGAAGCTCCATACTATCCAAACAAGCGATCCAACCTAGAGACAGAAAGAAGCACATGGGTCATCAGTACACCTTTTAATCCCCCTTCTGGAAATCTACCCAGTACAAAGGTGATAATAACTTCCTGTATCTATGCCACAGTCTTTAACTGCTATTTTTGCATATAACCACTCTGCTATATTCACCAAACTGTTAATCAATACTTTGCTTTTACCTCATAACTCACTGCGTGGCCTGTGCTTTGTTCACTGCCCGTTATTCAACGGCCTTATGATGCCAGAAATATTAATTTCTTCCAGAGCTTCTCAATGCTGCTCATCACTTCAACATCTGAGTGCTGCACAAATTCAAATTAATTCACAAAAATTCACAGCAGCAAGGAAAAGGTACTACTGCTGTTTAAAATGCAGGGCAAGGAGGCACAAAATAATTAAAGGCAGAGGTAGTCACTGATTTTAGATCTTATTTCTGGGGCATTACAGATGTAATTGAAAAGTATTTAAAAATATTTCAAACACAGACATTGCAACATCACTTGCAGGTGTGATTGCTGAGAAAATTGGATTTAGGGCTCTAAAAGGGGTCATTAAAAATTAGATCATTAGAAACTATTATACCATTAGAGGTTCCACACAGAACTGGTTTAAGCATCTATATTAGCACTACATAGGAAAAGTATCCTTTGTGCAACAGTGCATTATTACAGTTGCATGACCTTTCTTTCCCCTCCCATTGTTCATTATTGACTTCCCAGCTCAAGCAATAAATGAAGCAGGAGTCACACAGGCATCACTCATCTCTCCTGCACAGCCCCAGTACATCCCCAGAGCAGGTCCACCCTGCACAGAGACAGAAATCCTGCATAAAAACAGTATGTGATCACCCATGTATAATAAGGGGACCAAATTAAGGTTGCCAAGCAACCACCTCCCCACATTATGCCACAAATCCCTGTTCTTCATCTCTTCAGCAAACACATGCCAGGCCCAGTCTCACAACCCAACCCTCCCTTGTCTGTTTCTGTGACCCTAATTACCTGTTCTCCCAAGGGCTTCTTCATTGCAGTTTCTTTGTCCAGCCAGTACCCATTTTCTCTCATTATTCCAGTTGTTACCCTGTCTTTCTGTTCTTCATAATTAGCATTTTTTTCATCCCATTTTCCTATTTCCCAGCTCTCAGTCGACTGACATTGCTAAAAAAGATAAGGGGCAAGCAACACTAAAAATATCAGATGAAGATAATGAAGTCTGGCAAAGCCATAAGCAAAAACAGTTGTTAAATGAAATTTCCTGTAAACATTTTAATGTACTAAGAGCAAGACTAGAACTAAAAAAGTTCTCTTCCACTTCATTCTCAAAGTGATTTTCTGCTACTGTTTCCCTCTAAGTGTGAATTTCACACTAAGATTTCAGCTAATATCTTCAAAGTCTGTTTTATCTAACCTCAGCATATTTTTACTTTACCATCATCTGTTGTTTTGCATGCTAAATCACTAAGTCAAAATAAATTTTAGTTGCAGAAAGAATAGATGGTGTGCCTGGTATCAAGAACTGTATCTATTTGACAGCCAACAATAATATAACACTTATTGTCCTAAAACAAAGGTGTCTATGAATATGCCTGACTACATAGAGAAAAATAGTCTAGAATACACTTGGAGCAGCAAAAGGTCTGTTGGTCTTCTCCGAGGCATGTGGGAAAAAGCCGTGACGGAACACCTGATAACCAGCCAACGGTAGCAAGGAATTTAGTCAATTCAAAGAGGAGCAAAAGAAAGTTAAAATAGCTCGGTACTTTCTCACAGCAAGCAGTAAGAGACACAGAGCAAAGTGAATTAGGCACTTTACAGCATGATTTTGTTGCTGACTTCATGTAACATGAGGCATTTCACTGTTCAGAAAATTACAGTCAGGAAAGCAAATCAGAACCATGTCAGGCTATATCTCATTTGGATAGGGAACTTGGAGGGCCCTTTCCAACTAGGCCTCCTGGTCTTGGAATGCCTTGTGATTTAGGTCTGATGAATATTGACATCACTTCTGGCTTTTTAGGAAAATGTCCCTGTGAACCTCTGAGGTGCAGCAGATTGTGTTGCTCCCCATCAGCCTAATCTAACTCCTTCTGTATCATCTATTTCTCCCATTTTAAAAGTATAGTTGGATCTGGTATTCTTTAGTCCCTTCACTTTTACTTTAAAGAGGGAATGACCCTATGATTCTAGGCATGAAAGAATACTTAGTATCCCACATCAAGGTAAACATAACAGGTCTTGGTAGGACACATGCTCAATATAAACAAAAGAAGATGTTTCTTCACACAGCAAGGAGCTGCTCTGTGGAACCGATTTCCATGAGACACTCTGAATACCATAGAGAGGAAAATATCGGTCAAGGGTTACTGAGTATCAAAATTGTATTAGGTTCAGGCATTCCTGAGAAAAGTCGGCAGCTGGAATGATCCCTAGGGAAGTTCTTCCTGTGCTTTTCCTACTGTCAGCCTTCCCCCAGAGTTCACCGGCAGCCAGTGATGATGCAGCCAGCAGAAAGAGAAGCTGCTCTACTAGAGGGTAGGGTAGAGATTACAGGAAGGCCTCAAAGTGCATATATTGGGAGAATAACAGGAGCTTGCCCTTTGCTGCTGCTCCTTGCCCTGTGATTGTGGCTGCTCTTCCTACACGGTTTCCCATTTCAAAGACAAGTGCCAGCTCATCCCTTTACAAAAATAAAAAAATAAGACTTTACCTGTGAAAAGTGAACTGAAGAAGAAAGAAATTAGGTACAATTTTTTTTAAAAGCAAGGGAACATGGAAGTGGAAGCAAGAAGGCAGGAGGGAGTCAAAGAATTACAAATGTAAGGATTCACATGGAGACATCAGGCTGAGCATCTCTAACAGCACTTCTGTGAGCACACTGAACACATGCAAGGATGTGGGGAACCTGCCCAGTGGTGGCTAACACAAAGATGGGTCAGGATGAGAAAACCAGAACTGATCCACAGGCACTGGGAACAGGGCACTCCAAGCTGCCCTGTCCAAGAGCTGATGATGAGGGGTTCATCCAAGGTGAGAATGTCACCAACTCGAAAATTCTGCTATCTGGTGGAGCCTTGGAAGGGATATGCAATTTACAGGCTACTGGATACATGGCCCCTTGGTTTAATTCCACACAAGAGTTCTCAGGGTTTGTGCACATGCTATCCTCATTCAGAATGATGTAATTGGTTTCCACCTCAATTTGCCCACCAAGCCTATGGTTAATGCATTTTTGGCACAGCACAGATCTAGCTGCAACCAAGTCACCCCCACCATGTGGCCTTGCCCAGCTCTGGCTTACATCTCATGGACAAGGATGTTGAGGGAGATCTCGTTATGTACAATAACTGTGCTAGTATTAAGCCATTGCTTACAGATTTCTGTGAAAATAAAAAAAAAAAAATCCACAAATGCCATAATACCATTATTCAGCTTCCCCATGGTGATCCTGAATGCTCTTGAAAGGAGCACCATGTGCAGCATACACCATGCGAGTATAAAAGCCTGCATGAAACCAGGCGAGCTCTAAATCTGCCTTACTCCAACATGTGTGTGGAACAAGCAGCAACCAGAATCACTAATGGTGACATTGTTTGCAGCTGGCTTATCAAGCTGCTACCAAGCTTTACAAGATGATTTTTAGATAGGCTATGCTCAGCAAAAACGCACAATTTCAGAAGCAGAGAAATGCTAATGGGAACATAACAGTACTCTACTGCTTCATAGCATGAATGTTACATAGGGAAATGAGAGGAAATTCAAGAAGAAAATGGTCACCATGCTTCAGATACAAGCCACAATCGTATATATCCCTGCTTTTTTCTTTCTTTTCTTTATATATTTATACAGTTCTACAGAAAATTTCAGAAAAAGTTACCAAAAAATCCCAAATGTTACAAAGATTATGAAAATCACACATGCATATATTTGGAGTCTTCTCTCTCTAAATTTCATATTAAAATATGCTTGCTTATCTGCTTACTGAAACACAAACTATGCTAACACTTTCTAATCTGTGGTTAACCTGCTGTGAAGAGGAAGGCAAAACTAAAGATTTTTTTCACCCATGGTAGGAAAATTCTGGCAAACATTCTTGCAAGAAAATCTTTCTTGTACCCATGCATTCAAGGACACAGAGGATTGTGTCAAGGTTCTTTTTTATGAGAACAAAATGAAAATAGAATACCAAATAGTGCTCAAAAAGGGAGTACCATCCATCTTGTTATGTATGTAGAGAAAAAAAAGTAGCATGTGAATGTATAATTAAAAACTCTATATTATATAAATGCATTGGAAGAGTAATTAAGGTTGCATAGGCACCATTTTTTGAGTTTTGAAGACTTTATTGTACAGTCTGAACCACATCTTTTACCATAAGTTTTGGTGAAGATGTGAAAGTAACAGGGATGTAAACAAACTAATAATGAACTAATTACTAACTAATTTTCTAAAATTTCATAGACACAAAGAGACATTATTCTTGAAGGCCTAAAGAAGGAGTAGAAGTGAACAAAGAGAAAAAAAAACAACTCCTCTAAATAAGATCCATTGCATTTCCTAATGACAAAGGCTAAGTGTAAACAATTCTCCCAAAAATTCAGTAGGAAAAAACCTGACTTTTCAGGTTATTTAAGAAAACTAAACAAGGTAGCAAAGCCTCCCAGCCCATGCAGTGGAAACACATAGCACAGGCAGAGAAAAAGAGATTCATGACCTATTCCCATCTCTGTGATTCACATTTCAGTAGCAATGCAGTAATTTACTTAGCAGCAATTGTCTTCAAAGTGCTGTGCAAACATTTTTCTTTCCATTATCACCTCCACTTCTGCCTTGTCTGCAGTGGGGTAAAAAGTAAGATCTTTCCCAACAAATGGAGAAATGAACAAAAGGCTTTCAGTGATCTGGCCGCAGCCAGAGAAATGTCCAACAAAAATGGGATGAAAGCCACGGTTATGCCTCACTGTTATTTAGAAGCAATTCAGAGGTGTTTCGCTCATTAGCATGTCCTTACAGCCCGTACAGACACAGATCTGGAGATAGCCCGGCCTGCAAATGCATTTTAATGTCAACCAAGGAAAGGCTCAGATTATGAAAGAAAACAAGTCCTAGCCTTGCTAGGCCATGCTGGAGCTTAATTCATGCTCCTGCAAAATTTGTGTGAAACACAGCACCAAAAAGTGGCAGTCAGTGGAACAGAAATTATGTGTGAGGTGTCTTGTAACTGCTCCTGTACACGCCAAGATTTGACATGACACTGATTGCCAAGCAATTTCTTGCACCGCTTTCTCGGCACTCCCCGCCCCAGGAGCCCAGGAACTGCTTCCTGGTGGAGACCCGAACTGTCATCGTCGTCCCCCAGGCCTGACAACCCGCGCCGGCTCCCTCGGAAAGAGCTGCGGGCAGTCCCGGCCCCGGCTGGGACAGCCGGGGATCAGGCACAGCGCCGTTCCCGGCGGCGAAGGGAGCGGGAAGCGCTGCTGCCACTGCGGCGGCAGCAAGAAAACGAGAAGCGAGGTTCCTCCCGCAAGGGCGGGGAAACCTTCCCACCCTGCCGGCCGCCCGAGCCGCTGCTTTAGCTCGGAGAACAGGAAAATCAACTAAATAGAAGAGACAGACGCCGGGGCGGGTCCGCTGCCTACTGGGCGTGCCGGGCGGGGGATGGGGAGCCGAGCAGAGATGCTCAGTGTCAGCGCAGCCCCGGTGTCACGTCCCTCCCCGGGCAGCTGAGCCCCGCCGAGCCGAGACAAGCCAAGCCAAGCCGGGTACCGCTCCGTGCCGGGAGGGCACCAGGGCGGCGGGGAGCGGCGGGGCCGGCGGCGAGACCCTCCCCGCTCCGAGGGACCGGGCTCAGCCGCACCCACCCCTGCCTGCGCCCTCCTCGTCCGCCCCTGCCTCCCGCCCTGTCTCCCGCCCCGTCTCC